>OZ010799.1:333203603-333508603 GCA_963932465.1 Maratus speciosus
ACCTCAAAGTAAACACGAATCCGGTTATGGATCAATTTCAGCTATTACAAACAGAAAAAAATCATTTAAAAATATTAAAATGCAAGCGAGAAATTTGAAAAGAACGCTCCCATAGGTTTAACATTAGCTTGCGAGTTTGGTTTCTTCACGTGACTAATGTAGTCTTTTAAGACAATGTGATTCATATCACTGTGACTTTAAACGACTCATTTGTATTAACTACAAGTACGGTAAAATCTGTAAAAATGAAATCTGTCTATAACGGAATCATGTCTTAAATGAAAAACATTACATGTTCCCAACAGAAAAATACCAACAATTATACCTGCTAAGATCGAAAAACTGTATAAAGCGGAATTTTTTTCGGTTACTTTGGATTTCGTTTTCAAGGTCATGAATCAATATTTGACAAAGTTGATTACGTAATTCAGTATTACGTACTTTTATATTACATATTTTAAATTATTAAATTAATTGTGTAATAATCTGAAGCAAAGAAAATAACTGTCTCTGGCCACACTAATTAATTTATGATGAGACCCGGAGTCCTTAAATTAGTCCCGGTGGAAGAAACATTTTCGAGCCCTAGATTTTTATAGAAAAATGTCCTAACTTTCGTGGGTTGGGGGGGAGAGAGGCTATAAGCGTAAGTGGCTATGTACTAGTCCAAATGCAAACCTTTTTTAGAAGTCTTTCTTTTTTTTAAAAGTATTTCGACGAAAATCTCTGGTGGAAACCAGAAGAGTACGCTGTACATGTGCGGCTCGAAACAAGCATTATCCTCCCATATGTGGTCGGACGAAGCAGAAAGTTTGGACATTCCTGCTTCAAAGCCAAGGTTCCCTTTCGGGTTCAATTTTTTTTTTTCAATTTTCAGAGCAAAATTACTTTTAATTTAATAATGTTAATCGTAGCAATCCAAATAGATTTACTGAAGTATAAAGATGACCTTATTGTCTGAAATCAAATGAATGAACTTATTTTGTGTACTATTTCAATTCATGTTTATATGATAATAGGTTAAGGAAGAGTTTTTGTAGACGTTTGGAAAATATCGTATTACAACAGGGTTTAACAGATATTGCAACTTTCTAATCTTTTTTGAGTTTCACACATGATTCGTTCAGAAAAGTAACCCATATTTTAAATTTAAAGAGTAAAATATGTGTATAAAATAAAGGCATTGCCAACGCTGCAAAGAGAATTAAGCAAACTTTTATTATTATTGTTATAGACTGCTGGCCATTAAAATTGCAACACCATGAAAGATTGAAAATACAAAAAAGATATTTATTGTACCTACACAGCATGGCATGAAAACAGAATGATTAAATTTGAAAACAGTTTGAGGGTTTACAAGGGTACGAAATTGGTAGAAACAGCTGCTCCCCCTGCCAGCTAAAACGGCCCTTATTCGGTTAGGCATGGAGTCGAACTGGGCTTGGAAGACAGAAACGGGCTACTCATCTGATGCTGCTTCAAGTCTATGCCACACTTCATCAACTGTATTTGCTGGAGAAGGGTAGCGGGCTAGTTTCTAAGTAATTCATGACCAGATGTTTTCAATGGGTGACAGATCTGGAGACCGAGCAGGCCAGGGCAGCAATCGAATACCCTATGTATCGAGGAAGGTCAGAACACGACCTGCAACATCTGGTCTTGCTTTATCTTGCTGGAAGATGGCGTTTGGCAGGCCTCGAAGACAGGACACAACTACTGGAAGTAAGATGTCAAAAATGTACCGACCTGCGTTCAAATTACCGTCAATCCGAACTAGAAATGTGCATGTCGTGTACCCAATGGCTGTTCAAACCATCACACCAGGTGCAGGACCCCTATGCCGATATCGAATGCAAGCAGGCGACAGGCGTTTTCCTCGGAGCCTCCAGACAAGTATACGGCCATCAAAATACAGCACGTACAACCGGGACTCGTCTGAAAAGACGACATTGTGCCAGTCATGCATCCAGTTTTGTCGTTCGGCGCACCAGAGTCACCGACTCTCTCTATGCAGCATTGGCAAGGGAAGCCGCAGTACTGGTCGCCGTTCTGACAGTCCACAGTGCTGCAAAATCATCGCACCGTACGAGCGGATACTGGGCGCGCTTCCCACATGCCCATTTCCTGACTAATGGTTCGTGATGTGGTTGTACGGTTTTGCAAGGCCGACATCACAATATGTCTGTCCTCTCCGGCGTTAGTCATGGGAGGGCGTCGAGATCCTACATGCCGTTCAGTATGACCCTCAGCCATCCATTGATTCCATATTTGCATGACAGTGGTTGGATTTCGACGAATGCAACGGGTGATATCACAGAAAGATAATCCACACTCTCGATAGGCAACGATATTGCCTCTATCGAATACCAACACTTGGTGGTAAGTATTTCTTCTTATTATTCGAGGCATAACACGATATTCTGAGCAATGACCGACCTTACAAAGCGCGTTTCGAATGAGAAATCCACTACGCAACTTTTCTTTTATGCAGTGCTTCAGATGTCGTTTTTCCCACCTGCCTCGTCTAAATGCGCTGAAATACTAATCATTTGCATATTCAAGCCTCTTCTTCCTTTCATGTGATTTTGACGTTCGTCAGATCATTACTTCCTGGTGTTTCAATTTTAATGGCCAGCAGTGTATATTCTAAATGTCAAAACATAAATGAAGTCATAATGAGAAAGGCATAGCCATATACTATCATTATTATATGTAGATAGTAACAAAAGTAATTAAGACAAAATAATACTCGATGAAAAGAGATGTACTACTAATAAAACACCAGACCCGAAAAGGTTAAGAGAAAGCGCTTGTTCTTAAAATTTTCAATCTGAAAATTAGGATGTTTATTTTTATTAAAATTTTAAATTATTGAATAATTTTTATACATTCTTTCTGTTGAAAAAAGACCCCATTTACGTGCTTTAAGGAATAAATGAGGGATTTTTTAAAATAAATGATTTTGAGTTCGTCTAAAAGTTTTAGAAACGAATTTTTGGGGTTTATTACACAAACTTTAATATCATCTAAGTAATTTTAATTGTGTAGGTGCTCTTTATCAGAAACTGTGAAAGCAAACAGCATGCCCATTTTTCGATATAGTCGAAGGATCATACAAAAAAATGCTGCCAAAGTTGGCGTTTTACATCGACTTTCTTGAAGCGACGGCGACAGCCGGACAAAGGGCGTCAGGAAACAACAGTTCCTTATAACACAAAATGTAATATATTTATCGAAAATTTAAAAATGCTATTGAATTACAAATCACTTCTAAAACAATGCCTGCAAATTTCGTGTTTTTATGTTTAAAAAGACGTCCGTGGAAAGTTTCGCGTTGGCAAGCATAGAATTTTTTTGTTTTCATTTCTTTGTCTCTCTCTCTGTAAATATAATAAATATAAATTATATATAAGTAAATATATATATATATATATGTGTGTGTGTGTGTGTGTGAGTTTAAAGATAGGGATTGTGAGGTTTTATTACTGGATATAATGCATGTACACTTATTAGCATGAGCATTTTTATTATAAATTTAAGCTATACTGCATTATTTTTTCACTTACATCTTCTATAGAAAAAGAATGATTTTTTAAAGATATATAAAGTTCTTAAAATTTTTGGCTACAACAAAAGTTTGATCTAACATTGTTTTTGCATAATTTACTGCTGTCTGTTTCAAATATCCTTGAGAAATTTTACAAAACAGAGCAATTAAGTAATTAAAAAGGAAACAAAAAATTAAATTAGGTAAAATGTAAAAAAAAATATTTATTAAAAACACTGATTTAATATATTAAAAAGAAAATTTCTGCACATTATAAGTCTTATTTTTGTTACAATCTTTTCCTTATTTTAACGAACATCCACGTATTCTTCAAATGTCTTTTAAAAACCGAAGAACAGTTGCAATGGAGGCATGACTTTCACTTACATTTGTCACCGTCTTGTAAAATGTTTTGTACAAAGTAGGGTTCGCTTTTGTACTTTCTTATCAGCGACTTTTTTCATATTCACCATAGGTAGCCAAACAAGACTTGTTATCTAATAGGCGATCCTAGGCTAAATGGCTATATGTGGTTAGCGGTCAGTCCCAAGAATTTACGTGTGGGAAACAATTTCTTGTCTTTTCATACAAATAAGAATTTTTATTGATATTTTTTTTTACTTAGCAACATAATGTCTGTGTTTGGGGAGAAGGGAGGGATATTGTCAACACATGCTGTGGACGGTTCCACAGAATAAATAATTATTACTGTGTCTTATCACAGAACAATTGTAAAAACTTTCTATTTCTATTCCTATTCTTATCTTTAATCAAATAATATGAATGAGAATATGAATATGAAATAATATATAATATATAATTTTAGAATATAATTTCCAAATTATTTCATTTTCAAATTTGATTAATATTATTTAAAAATATCATATATGAAGCACTTTTTTTATATCGTTTTACATACTTAATATAACTAAGTATGATTAAATTATAATATTTATAGGATTTTTTTAAAAAGAAGTTATTGTTAGTTCGGAAATTGACTAATGTAATCTGAGTACCGTTTTTAACCCAAATTTTACTAGGCCCTTAAGGCTGTTCTTAAATGCTCTGCTCAACAAGCGCAAAACGTTTTGACACATTTACAAATTCATTTTTAAACGGAAAAGTATAAAATTGGAAAGCCTGACCATGGAAGCCATTTGGAATTGAACTGTGTTTTCCATTTTTTGATCAATCCATTACCTATTGAGTTAGATGGGATTTTCATCACGTGACAAACACGTTTTTCCGCTCGCTCTTGAGTGTTCTTTCTTCCTTCGCGCTGAAATTCAGTTCAAAGCGTCCACTTTGACACTATTTTCTGAAAAATCTATTGCGTCTCCAAAAAAAAATGGAAAAACAGCTCAGTTACATAGTTTCTGAACAACAACACCAGCTAGTTTCATGCATTTCGAACAAAAATAAATTAAAACTTATGTCTGAAAGTTGCCCTTTTGGATTTGAGAACACCCTTAATAAGATGTAACGATTACTGATTTGGAAATGAATATTCTGTCCGGCAGGCCATGAATATTGAATTGTATGAATTTCAGGCCGGACATCAAAATTTTAGTTTAAATATACATTTTTTTTAAATTAAATAACATAAATAAAACTAAACACGCATTAAAATTGATTTTTTTAAAAAATCTCTATAAATTGTAAAAGGTTGATTTACTTTGTTAATATTAGAAACACTTAGATGTTAGTAGTAAAACATGGATTTTGATAAATCTAAATTACTAATAGCATAATTTTAACTGTAGGTTCTAGTAATTCATACATATTTTGTATAAAACAGGAAATCATTATCCTTGTCAATATGCTTTTTAAAATTTATTATTTTATTGGGGGGAGTTTGTGTATCCATTGATCAACGGATTTGTAAGAATGGGTCTTTTTCTGAAGCCAGTTTCCCAGTCCTAAAATTACTTGGTATAACTTAAATTACGAATTAAAATTTATATAAAATTAAAATTGAACTGAAATTAAACTGAAAAAGGTCTTGATCGGCGGCAAAATGTGTAATAATGGATGTAATAATCCGTTTGAAAAAACATAATATATTTGAGAGGACGGACCTGCTAAAAAAGGAACCTAACTATAACGATTTTTTTTCTCTCGTATGTGATTCCGTCTTAGAAGGTTTTCCTGTATAGAATTTTTCAGATTTTTAAGTCTCCAAGCCGTGTAAATGGGTTAATGATATTAATAATAATTCAGATATTTACATACAAATAGAAATTCATTAAAAAATCAATATAGTTTACAATAGGATATATTGAAAGAAATATAGGAGAACCAGTATTTTGAAACGGATGTGCTTAGACTATGTAGCCTACGTGTGCATAAACTATCACAAACACTATATATGTGTTTTGTGTATGTAAAAAACGAATTATAATATTTTCAATATTACGAGATAAGAAAAAATGGTTCTTAAGAATAATCTGCGATTGCATTTCTTATCTACTTTTTATTTCTCAAGCAGTAATTGAATATATACTCATTCATATTGAAATACATGTGTATTTTCATCTGGAAAATAATTCTTCTAAACTTTTAGAGGAAATCCCAAAAACTCGATTAGCAAAAAACTTAAATCTGCCCCATAAGAATTATTCTAGAGGGAACTCAACCCACAGAAAGAAAATTAGAGTAACCCCGTCCCGAAAAAAAAAGGTATAACCCGATCCTATGCAGGACCAAAGAACGTAGAGGATCCTCTACGTTCTTTGGCGGGACTTCGATTAAAAAAGGGATTCTAAATGACTCAGGATTCAACGATCCTGAGTGTTTGCTTATTCATAGGTTTTTTGGGTATTAAAGAATATAGATATGTACATTTGTTTATATAAAAGATAAAATTTTTATTAAACATGTAATTATAGATTATTTTCAATAATTGCAGTAAAACAAGATTTACTTCCTTTTCATTTCGGGTTCAATTCGGGTTGCCAGTTGAAGAATTTCGTGTTAGGATCAGATGCGGATATGCGGTTGCGGCTCATCGAAGGTTTTTTTTTTTTTTTTTTTTTTTTGTCGAGTTGCGAGTCGATTTTTTTTTTTTTTTTTTTTTTTTTTTTTTTTTTTTTTTTTTTTTTTTTGGTGGATTAGGGTCGGGTTGATGTTTGACTTGACTGCAAAGGAAAATTTCGGGTTCGGGTCGGGTATACAACCCGACCCGCTCAGAACTGTACTTGCCCTCCTGAAGTGCCTGTTTGAGATACATTTTAAACGGTTAAACGTAAAAAGAAAAACATAATTAAAAATTGTCTTCCACTGGGCGTTCAGGGCGCAAATTTCTCATTCTTGGTTTTCTTGGTGTTTAATTTTTTTTTTCTGCACCTCTTACGGCGAATAAATTTTACTTTTTTTTTTTTTTTTTTCAGATCAGCAGAAAGAAAGCCCTGCGCGGGTCGAGTGCTGCTAGACTCGAACCCGAAAATTCTATTTGAAATCAATCCGCAACCCGCAACTCGACCCGAACGCACCAAAATAATTTTTGGTGACCAGCAACCCGACCTGAATTCGAAATGAAAGGAAAGTAAATTATATTTTAATGCAATTGTGAAAAGAAATCAACAATTATAAAAAAAAATTGGGCTGGGCCAAATTTCACTGATATTTTTACTGGATAGGAGCTGTGCCGGTCCAATGATCTTCATATGAGCTGGGTTGGAGCTGGGGCTGAAAATTTCTGCCTGTTCAGACCTCAAGAAGAATGCAGTCCAGCCCCGAGTTGAGCCGGACAATAAATCCAGTCCGGCCCATCTCGGTCCGAACCTCTAGAAAAAAGTAATCTCTAAACCAAGCTTGGACCAAGGGTCGGGAAGGAATATTGGGTCGGGCCCATGAAGACCCTTACATCGAATAACCAAAAGATAAGTTCACAAAATTTTGTAAATTAAGACGATAAAGTTCTAATATATATATATTTTTAAAAACAAGTTTTTAGTGAACTTCGCTCACTTTCATACATGAGTTTGAGTTGAATGAGTTCGTTTGAAAATTTTTGAATTTGAACGTGAACTTGACTCATTTTTGAGAAATTGAGTTTAAGTTTGAATTAGTTCGTTTTTTTTTTTTTTTTTTTTTTTTTTTTTTTGAGCGTACCCAACACTGCTGCCATCATCTGTCTGGTCTGTGGGGGAAATTATTTACGGCGTATTTTAACGATGTTATATTATTTCAAACATATTTAAATTGATATGTATCACCAAGGTGCACAACATTCATTGTTGATTTACGGGGACACACAAAAGAATTCGGCTACAGTAATGTTTAAAAACAGAAATTGCTGGAAATGGGTTTAAATTTGTGATACGCGTTTTTAAATGAAACCAATTTTTTCCCTTTTACTTGGAGTGCATAAATTCTACAGATGATATACAGAGCAGCACAAAAGATCTCGAGCACATTCCCGTTTATCAACGGATATTGCTGAAGGGGAATTTACAACTGTGCTATGCGTATCTAACCGAACTAAATTTTTGCTTACAATGTAGTGTATCTAATCGTAGTGTAGCTAAATGTAATGTAGCAAATCTATAGATCACATCACTCACCCGCAAGAAAAGTGACACTCGACAAAAGTCCATTTAACAGTAGAGGCAAAAAAAAAAAAATTGCATGATTTGACTGTAACATGTAATTATAGCACTTAGCTCTGCATGCAGGAATGAAAACGTGCTTAAAAGCATAAAACCTTTAAGAATGAAGACATAGGATGAGGTTTGGTGGGTTGTGTAATTGTACCTCCCCATACAATCCACCCCTCTTCTGTGGTCACAAATGCACATACAGCGTAAAAAAGGTGATTTTCCATATAACTACACTTATGAAACTTTTTGTGTGGCAAGACACATTTATGACAGACCTTTTAGTGGAATAAAACGCAAAATGAATTTTTGCGAGACGTGTCGCTTTCCTAGCGGGTGAGCGATATAAAGGGAGCACACATTTATTTCGGGTATTTTTCCGACTATTGATGGTAATCACTGAAATTGGGTTTTCAAATTGTTTACTTTTCACCTGTATTCTGGAATTGTTGGGAAGTGCTTCATAATCTATGCTTGACGCATGATTTTTCTTTCTTGCTTTGAAAGTGTATCTCTGAAAATTTCTGATCAGACAAAAATTCAATGCTTATAAAAGAGTGAGTTTTTAAAAACTATTTTACTTTTATTTCATTTTCTAGGCAAGCCGAGTCCGTTTCTCTCTTGGTGGAGAGGCCACGAACCATTAAAGGGAACTCACCCCGTCTCTGCTCATGGTCAAGTAAGGAGCGATTACACATTTATACCGTCACGATCCGACTTGCTGACCACTCTGACGTGCAGGTCGGTCAACAATAACATCACTGCACCTCATATTGTGTCCGTTCAAATCGATCTCTACCGTAAGTATGTAAATCTTTTCAGTTTTCAACACTAATTTATTGTTAAACCTGCTTTAACAAAACACGTTATCTAACATGTTAAAGTACAAAACACCTTACACTATTAGGTATTTTTACATCAGCCGGGCGAAAGTGAAAGGTCGCCAAATATTGTTCCCATCGCCTGCATCCGTATTGGTTGGTTGATTGGATTTTAATGGCACAAAGTCCCTTTAGGGACATGCTGCTCTAAGACAAACTCAAAATCAAAACAAAAATTATATCTGAAAAAGTTAGAGCAAAAAAAAAAAAAAAAAAAAAAAAAAAAAAGACTAACAATAAGATGAGAAAAACAGCATTATCAAATGAAAACAGTAATGATATGTATAATTAAAACCATTTAAAAAGTCAAAAGAACATACTTAAAAGACACAAAATTATTATAATTAAAATCTGGAAAAGTTATAAAGTAATAACTGTTTAAAAAAAACAAAGTATAAGATATACTACTAAACAAGTTTAAAATTTACAGAAAATTAAAAAACAGTGTAAAATTATTTAGGCACAAACTCTTAAAAAACAGCATTTTCGTCATCTGCACTTAAGTCATAAGTTGATGGTTGATTGGTTCATTTGTGTTTATTGGCACAAAGTCCATTTAGGGACATGCTGCGCCAAGACCAAGTTAAAAAAGAACAGACTTATATACCATAAAAAGTAGCAGTTAAAAACATGTGATAAAAAGAAAAAAAAAACATCAATTTCGCGTAAAAGTGATGTGATAACATGCAGAGTTAAAAACGTAAAAAAAAACCTACAATAACATAGTTAAAAGACATAACAAAAATGTTTATCATTAAAATATGTAAAAGTTGTAAAGCAATGATTGTTCAAAAAACAAACAGTAAAAAAGTCGTAATGTTACTGCCTAAAAAGACATTTATAGACTACAGATTTTTTTTTTTAAATCCATGTAAAATCATATAGGGTTACATTCTTCGAAAACAATATTATCCTCATCTGCACTTTAGTCATAAGATTCTGAATTCATATATCTTTGTAGCTGTTTGGGATCTTTCATATTAGAAAGTGATGGGCTAAGATGATGAGAAGAAGAACCGATGGGGGATTTCTTGTTTTTTTCTTCACAGTTTTCCACTGTGAAGACACTTGAGTTGATGACTTCCGTCTCCTTTTCTGTACACAAGATTTTTGGCTTAATTTCTGAGTTTTACAGATATTGGGTTTCTGCAAATTATATGCAGGTGAAACAGAAGTTTGCTGAATCTGATGATCGGATGACTTTTTGGGTTGACCTGAAGATTTTTGTGACCAACTAATTTGCTATTCTATTTAACATGTTCTGAGGATGGTGGCCAGAGTTCTAATTTTGGAGAACCACATCCTTTAATTGTACAATAAATATCACAGGTTTTTTTCTTAGGTGTGCTGGGTGGTACTGTCATAGGTGAATTACATGATGGAAAAAGAGGAGTTGGTCTGGGTGTTTGTGTGCCTTACGGGTTTTGATTGTTGATTAAGTGAACAAGAGTAAGATACCCCGATAGACGGGATCCTAGATTCAACAAGTTTACGAGCTTCAAGGTAAGGAAGATTTTGGATTATTTTAACAGCAAGGATTTTTTTCACGGATCCAATTTGGACAAGAACGGTAGTATGCTTAATGATCCCCCTTGAAGTTTATGCAGCGTTCAGAGTTTTCACATCATTTAGCGTCGTGGCCAATTTCTGCCCAAACTGCACACGTAATGGAACCACGAAAAGTAGTTATAGGGGCCGTAACGCTAGCACTTTAAAACAATGGAGGAGATTAGGGATATAAGGTCGAACAGGACAGCTTAGATAGGCAGCTTTTATTCTAGATAGTAGAGTAGAGCTATTGAAAGTCAGAATAATGTGCTTCGTAGGAAGCACTTTCTCATTCCGACGAATTGTTATACGGCGTGCATCTATGACATTTTAGTCTTTAAAATTTTCTAAAAGTTCTTCCTTTGTAGAAAATAAAATTTCCGGTTCGGATATTACACGTCGAGTTGTATTTAGAGTTTTATATACCTGAACGGAAACTAAAAACGATCCTATTGTAGTGCGATTGGGGAGAAATCGTGACTGGTTGAGAAGAGACCTCCATCAGCAAATCCTCAGACTGCAGTTTCTTTAATGAATAACCATCTCCGAAAATAGATTGAAATCTTTTTGTAATAAGAAATGGTGAAGTACTTTTGAAAAAACTATCAGAATGACTATCAGTGCGTTTGATTACAAAAAAGCGAGTGAATGAATAGTTCTATACATTTTGTTGCTATCCACGTGGGAGAGAAGTAGAAGGAAGTGTAGTATTCCCATCCATAGTAAAAAAAATAATTCAGACCCCGGCCGCACCATCTACTACCGAGCCCAACAAGGGGATGAACATTCGTGCAATAGTGCTAGCCAGGGCCCATACGTTCACAAGACAGTCCTACGTCAGTCTCCACCATTAACGAGATGACTAGTAATTGACCGCTCACTTGATCCCTTAGTCAGAGTCCAGTTAGCTGATCAGCCGATTGATGCATACGGGACCAATATGCACCTCTTGTCTACCTGAAGCAGAGGCCAAAGCAGTGTGTTGGTTTCCCTCAACTGCTAGGATCCTCCTTTCCAGGGGCACGGGTCGCCACGCACGGCAAACACATGGGTGGTTTGCAATTCACAATAAGTCGATATAAACAGGATGATATCGGCTTATGCAGAATTGCCCTCACCTCAAATGAGTAAACCACAGCGAGAGTGAAACAAAGAGAAATGAATAGACTAGAGAAAAGAGAGGAAAAGGTAAAGAGAAAGAGCACTCAGGTGCCCGGGTATGCGAAGCCCATGATTACCTAAAGAAGGTATCCCTCTGGGGGCATCCGTATCGCATTCAATTATTTTATCAACCCTAAAGTCTCTTCTCTGGCTACACACCATGTTGGGTTGTCATTGTCATATAATTTACAAAACTTTGAATCAGCCCACGACATGTACGAATGGAGCTACTCTTTAGTAAAAGTACCCTAATAAAGACAAAGTAGAGAATCTATATCCGTAGTAAATGAGATTTGGTATACTAAACTGTCAGATAAAAAGTAATTTAAGATAGTCAGATGCATAAAGTTAATTGCTATCCGTTATGCAGATTCTAATTTCCGATAAAGCTTATTTACCGCCTTCGGATAAAACTTATTTTCCGCTCGACAGCGACAATACTTTCGCATTTTTCACGAAAAACCACAAATCGTAAAGGTATGATTCTTTGGCTTCTTTTTTATTTCGTTCCCTTTTTTTAAAATTATTATATGGGTGAGAAATCCTAGTCGCTGCAATGTTCATATAACCATGATGAGACATCTTGCATAATTGCTTTAATTTTTTTTTATATTTAAAAATAACGACAATAAAAAATATATTACTAAAGTATGTTAGAATTATCATTTATTTGTTTATCTTTTACAGTCAAACCTGTAGATGTCCGGATGACCCCTCAACCGATAAGTTTCACTGCCGGACGTAAAGTTGAGTTGAGGTGCTACTCGGGAGGTTCTCGTCCACCGTCCAGGATGTCATGGTTCCTTGATAATGAAGTGCTGTCGAACCACACGGACTTGCTATCGATAGACGGAAATCGGACCACTAGTATCCTTGCCTTCTGGCCTTCCCGAAGTGACCACAACAAGTACCTGAGATGCAGGGCAGAAAATTTCTTATTGAGTAATAGTGCCCTGGAAGATGGTTACAGACTCAACATCACGTGTGAGTGTAGATTGTAGATTGTACTCTTATATGATGTTCGAATTAGTGTATTTAAGATACATATGTTTGACTTAAGGGGCGTTATCAGTCAATCCACTACGTCTCCTCGCCAATGTAAATCTATTGAACTTGGAATGGATTCTTGTATTTTTAAATTTATCATCAGAAAATAAATTTTTTAAACTTTTTTCTGTACCATCGGGCAACCCCCTATACTCTATGTAATTTCAATTGGGTCCTCAAGAACATCCTTCCCCTTTATTTCACCCTTTTATTACCATAATACTAGAAGACGCGGACCCCTTGTCCTGTTTCTCCCACTATTATAATGAAGTAAAGATCGAAGCTTTCTATTGACCTCAAGTAGCGAGAGAAAAAAAAAAAAAAATAGCGGACAGTCAGTGTTACTATAGTTACTGACCTTGAAACTTAAATTGAAATTACATATATTATAGTACAGAAAAGTACGAGCCAACTCATCTTCAGACCCCCAAACTAAAAACAGGCTAATTTCTTCTGTTTTAAAAAGTTTACCTGGTTGAGGAAGATACAATGATATTAACACTACCTGTATCGATCATCTGTAATCGGGTCGGCATTCTTTTCCCTTTCACTGAGGAATTTTTCGGTTCCCAAGGCCGCAACCACTGTTGTCGCGACAGATGGCGTCTGTTTGATTACGTAAGATCAATTACCTTTTTGAAAATTAGCTTGTATAAAATGATTTAGTAATAAAAAGTCACTGCCTTCAGAGCTTATAACGCGTAGAAGAAAAGTTTCTTTGAGTGCTGTAAGAAAATCGTATTAAAAAAGACGGTTTAAATACATTATTTTAAATATGATGTAATTTTCAGCATAATGCTTTTACACGCAATAATTTCATAATTTAAAAGTTTTATCTTTTTTAATATCCACGAGTAAATTTATTTTTTAATTAGAAAATGATTGGAAATACTCTTATTTCGGCCTTTTAAAATCCAGCAAAAATAGATAAAAACGCCAATTTCAAACTTTGAAATAAATCTGTATTCAGATAATCAAATTTTGAATAAAAAATCGGAAAAAAATACTCAACAAATTAGACAAATTAAGAAAATTCTGCTTACCAAAATCTAGTCAAGTATATGCCTGTAAAAGCTGATTAAATTTGCATGGGTAGCTTTTGATTACATGAAATTTATGTAACTGAACTATCTTGTCTGATTTCAACATTAAATAGCGCTTAAAATAATTCTTCGATTTAAAAACTGTCCTGCTTCAGCAGGTTTATCCTACATTATTTTTATAACTGCCAGTTTTCATGTTTTTATATGCAATAGTTTTTGCAGGATAAGCCGAGAAAATGAAAAGTCACAATAAATTATATTACGGTAGTTTACTTTTACAATTAGACTTTTACTTTCTTTTTTTAAGAACAGATATATACTCTTTTATTCTTTCTTTACTTTTAATTTTAATGAAAATTTTTATTTTAATGAAATTTTTTATTCCATGAAATTTATGTAACTGAACTATCTTGTCTGATTTCAACATTAAATAGCGCTTAAAATAATTCTTCGATTTAAAAACTGTCCTGCTTCAGCAGGTTTATCCCACATTATTTTTATAACTGCCAGTTTTCATGTTTTTATATGCAATAGTTTTTGCAGGATAAGCCGAGAAAATGAAAAGTCATAATAAATTCAATTACGGTAGTTTACTTTTGCAAGTAGCCTTTTACTTTCTTTTTTTAAGAACAGAGATATACTCTTTTATTCCTTCTTTACTTTTAATTTTATATTTGAAGTTTTAAAATCTAAGTGAAGCTCTCTAGTGGTTGTGCATATATAACGTTATCATTTTAGGGGGGAGGGGGGGGGTCTGGCACATGATATCGTAAGATATCGATAGGGGTAGGGGGGATTCATCTTTTGATATCGATATCATTTTTCACCAAACCGAAATTCACTTTTTTTTATTTGTAACTTGGTCTTTATATCAAAATTGTATGTTATCTTTTTTTTTTACTCTGTTATCTACTCTTATGATAATACAAAGTTATTATTAAAATCTTTAAATGATTATAAAATTATTTAATTCCGAAATATGTAATACCTCAACGTTTGGCATTCCTATTCTTCTATCATGCGTGTATGCATATACAGGGTGTCCGGTCTCAACGGTGTCCAATGGCTAATTCCTAAACCGTTAGTCATAGACATATAGTTCCAATTACAAAAATGTTTTAAATCAGGTAAAGAAATATTTTAAAAGCGATTTGGGTCAATAAAAACATTTCTTAAAAAATTACGAAATTTAAATTTTTATACGGTCCCCCGGTCCTATAAGTTATATTTAGTGAAATTTTCCTTTTACACTGACAAGTAATACACAAAAAGTCCCGTTATTCTACGATTAAAATTGACCGAGTAATATATGTTTAAAGTTGGAGCATATTTTTTGCTGCAAATTGGGGGTCATTCACAAATTTAGTCGAAATGTAATTTCGTCAGATATAAAAAATGTTTGGGAGTAAAATTAACATTCCAATATAAATTTGAAATCTTTAATCATTCTGGCATATTAATGGAAAATATACAATTTGTAATAAACATTTAAGAAGAAAGAAAAAACAGATTTTTTGTTAAATAAAATGATTCTAAATTAACAGCCTCAATTCATTACAAAATGATACGTATTTTAAAATATTATTAGATTACACAAGCCTTCAAAAGTTGGGTTATGTCATGTTTTTTAGCTTTTGATAATTTATTCTTACAAATTTTGTACCGCTGAACCCGAAATTGATCTTCATTTTTAACTATCATATCAAGATTTTTCGAAAATTGCAAATTTCAGGGGCAAAATTCAAAAGGGGGCGTGGTAGCTGTCAATCAAAAGGTGGGCGTGTCCGAACATGTA
Organism: Maratus speciosus; assembly: GCA_963932465.1. Lineage (NCBI taxonomy): Eukaryota > Metazoa > Arthropoda > Arachnida > Araneae > Salticidae > Maratus > Maratus speciosus. The sequence continues at coordinate 333,219,224 of OZ010799.1, forward strand.
CTGTTAGAGGGGGGTAATTTTTTTTGGGGGTTGTGGGAGGCAGGGGTACTTTTTCAGGAGGGGGGAGGAAAGGGGGGGAGGGGAGTCACGTGACTGGATCGTAGCCACTAGGTGCTACAAAAAGGGGCGTGGTCAATATTTTAGGAGTGGGGGGATGAAATGGGGGAGGGAAGTCACGTGACTGGATCGTAGCCACTAGGTGCTACAAAAAGGGAGGAGGGGGGGAGGAAAGGGGGGAGGGAAGTCATGTGACTGGATCGTAGCCACTAGGTGCTACAAAAAGGGGCGCGGTCAATATTTCAGGAGGGGGGGATGAAATGGGGGAGGGAAGTCACGTGACTGGATCGTAGCCACTAGGTGCTACAAAAAGGGGGGAAGAGGGGGGAGGAAAGGGGGGAGGGAAGTCACGTGACTGGATCGTAGCCACTAGGTGCTACAAAAAGGGGCATGGCAGCTGTCAATCAAACAGGAGGTCACGTGTTACAAGACTCACTAAAATTTTTAATTAATTTTAAATGAGTTTATTATTATTTTTTTTAATTTAAACGAATTTAACTTAACCGACAGGTTCGGGAAAAAGTATTTTTGTTAAAAAATTAATAGATTTTAAATATTTTCAACCAATGCCATCAAGTATTATATACTGTTATGGAAGCTATCAACCTCTTTTCAATACAATGAAAGGTGTACAATTTGAAGAAGGTTTACCCTCTAATGTTAACTCCCTTCGTGATGCTTTAATTATTATCGATGACTTAATGTCAGAGTTAGCAGGCTGTGAGCAATTGAGCAAACTTTTTACGAAAGGTAGTCATCATCGAAATCTTTCGGTCATCTTTATAACGCAAAACTTGTTTCATCACGGCAAAGAAATGCGAAACATTAATTTAAATTCACATTACATGGTGCTATACAAAAACCCCCGAGATAAAAGCCAAATAATGCATTTAGCCAGACAGATGTTTCCTGGTAAAACCAAAGCTTTTCAAGAAATGTTTAATGATGCTACTGCATTACCATTCAGTTACTTATTTATTGATTTAAGACCAGATTCTTTCGAAAGCTTGCGCCTGCGCACAAGAATATTTCCCGGTGATAAACATTACGTGTATGAACTTCGATAAGCCATTTATCCGTAGAACGTCATCCGGTTAACATGGCCTCTGCTGTTATCGAATTCGAAGGATTTCAGATAAATTCGAACAATTTTGTTATCAAAGAACTCGCCTTTTATGCAGTTGATTCTGGATACCACTGCCGCTGGAATTTTCTACCCCCGCATTCTTGGGAGAAATTACCTCTCCTGCAAAGAAAGACATTTGCCTGGTTGACTCATTACCATCATGGTTTGCAATGGAATAGTGGTGATTTACCCTTTTCAGCATTAGAAACTATACTTTCTGCATTGTTTATTTCTTATAAGAATATTTATACCAAAGGATTAGAAAAAGCAAAGTTTTTAGAACGAATGTCTGGACGAAAGATTTTGAATCTGAATGATTTTAACTGCCCCAAGATTAATTTATTAAATAAGTTAGAGGTAAACTGCCCCAGTCACAAATCATGTTTTAAACATTGCGCTTTAACAAAAGCTTTTACTTACGGTATGCATATAAAAGAGAGATTAAGCTCAACAATCAGCATTTGTACTCAGGATGTCGACCGTGGAACATCTGAAATTGTTAAGCAAGACAAAGCAAAAAGCAACCTTTCTTAAAAAGTGTCCTAATAGTATTATAAAAGGTGTCTGTGAATGCGTCTTAAACCTTTTTAAGGGTAACATACCTGTCTCTAAACGTCAGAAAAATAGATTAATAGCTTATAAAAGAACACTGCGTCGCCTGGGAAATAAGAAAGTACCATTGTTTAAGAAAAGACGACTCCTCGTCCAAAAAGGAGAAGGATTTTTGTCTATACTCATTCCTGCTGCCGTGTCAGTGCTCAGTACATTGATCAATGGAGTTCGCTCGTAAATTCCGACTTGTTCCAGCTGACAGAGATCAAGAGCTTGCCGATGAGCATATAAGTGATGTAGATAAACAGATTCAGACTATTTTGAAAAGAAAATTAGAGGATCATGAAAAAGTGAAGCTTTATACACAAATTTTGCAGAAGTTTGTATCATTCCCATATATGAATGCGGTCAACCCCCCTGAAGAACAACTTCCCCAGAAATCCTTAGAAAAGTCTTCCGATATAGAAAATGAAATTCTAAGTTCTGTCCCTGTTAAACAAAAGAAAACTGCTGTTAAAATTATGGAATTTTTAAAACAAAATAAAATTTCCTGTTCAGAAAGCAAAGAATTGAAAATAGATGATACTGCGATTAACGGATCAGATGTTGTTCAACTAATTGGTTTTTTGCTGAGAGATAGAAGACAAAAACCTATTGCTTTTGATCAGTTTCAAGAACTTTTAAAGAAAATCAGCTTTCCTCAAGAATTCATAAAAAACAAGTATTTGAAGACTGAACAGAAAACTATTTTTGCAAGACCTGAACCCCATCACAGAAAAAGGAAATCGTCTCAGCACGCCACTTTACCAATATCACAAATACCTTGGTTAAAAATGTAGAGACTATGTTTGCAACTACAATGTATTTTATGAACCAAATAAAATTTTATATTTAAAAATATTTATGCGTGCAACTATTTTTTATGTGATTTCTTCATTTTGTAAATTTGGAAACTTTTAGAATACCTTCTAAATTTTTCTTGAGAAAAGATTTTTTTGAAAAGAATGTCCAAAGAAACAAAATTAAAAAAAATATGTTTAGGAAAACATAAATTTTTTATGTTTAGGAAAATAATAAGAATTTTTTTATGCTTAGAAAAACTATTTTTACGTTTTAGAAAAAGAAATTATGTTTTCATAAACATAATTTTATGTTTTAGAAAAAAAAAAATGTTTCGGAAAAAAAAAAAATTGTATGTTTAGAAAAAGAAGAAAATTATTTAGGAAAATAAAAAGTTTTGTGATTAGGAAAAAAGTTTTATGTGTAGGAAAAAAGTTTAAAGTTTAAGAAAAAAAAGTTTTTTATGTTTAAGAAAAAGTTTTTTAATCAGTAAAAAGTTTGATGTGTAGGAAAAAAAGTTTAAAGTTTAAGAAAAAAAAGTTTTTTAAGTTTAAGAAAAAGTTTTTTAATCAGTAAAAAGTTTGATGTGTAGGAAAAAAGTTTAAAGTTTAGGAAAAAAGTTTTGTGATTAGGAAATATGTTTTATGTTTTAGAAAAAGAAAAAAATGTTTCGGAAAAAAGTTTTTAGGTTTTGGAAAAAAGTTTAGTGTTTGGAAAAAAAGCTAAATGGTTTGGAAAAAAGCTTTAGTGTTTGGAAAAAAGTTTAGTGTTTGGACAAAAAAGTTTAGTGTTTGGAAAAAATGTTTTATGATTTAGAAAGAATGTTTTGTGTACAGTAAAAAAGTTTAGTGTTTGGAAAAAATGTTTAGTGTTTGGACAAAAAAGTTTAGTGTTTTGAAAAAAGTTTAGTGTTTGGAAAAAATGTTTAGTGTTTGGACAAAAAAGCTTAGTGTTTGGAAAAATGATTTATGACTTAGGAAAAAAAAGTTTTGTGTTTTGAAAAAAGATTAGTGTTTGGAAAAAATGTTTTGTGTTTGGAAAAAAAAAGGTTTATGATTTAGAAAAAAAAAATGTTTTGTGTACAGTAAAAAATTATGTTTGAAAAACAAAGGTTTGTGTTTGAACATAATTTTTTTAAGTACAGTAAAAAAGTATGGTAAGTAAAAAAGTTTTTGAATTCAGTAAAAAAAAAAAAAAAATTATGTTCGTAAAAAAGACAAGAAAAATACTATACAAATATACATTTATTCAGATTTTAAATTTACAAAATTTGTTGCAAAAAGTCAAATACAAATTTATTCAAATCTAAAAAGTAACAAATATAATTGCAATCAAATCAGCAATTCTTCAAACTCATTTTGTTCTTCTGAAACATACATTTTTTCAATACTTTGAAATAGTTCTTTTACATCAACAGCATCGAAAAATTCTTGCTGTCCGAGTACATAATTAAAGTCGACATTTAGGTTTTTTTGTACAATGTCTCTTGCTAAATCATCCAAATTAATTTGGAACAGTGCTTTCTCAAAATATTCAGAAAATTTTTCAGTTCTACTTTTAGATAAACAGTCATGCATAAAATTTACTTGATAGTGATCCCTGCACCCAAAACAGTTTATAAGTTCAGTAATTTTTAGGGTGATAAAAACACACAAACACTTACCTAAAGATTCGATCAGTTGTAAGAATCCATCACAATTTTCATCAGGTTTCAAATCCAGGTTTGAATTGTGGATTTCTTTTGTTATGTTGTTGAATAACGTGTACGTAATTAGCTCTGTTTTCACACATTCCGTAATAAAGTTTTTGCTATCCTCAAGTTTAGCCAACTCTACACCTCTCAACACAACGTGCTCAGGCACATATTGCATGCTTAGATTATTTCGCTGAAACAATCTTTGAAATACAAAAAGCTGAAAGCCATTCTTCATTTGCTTCGACACGCACAAATCTCTTTCGATCACAAACACTTTATCTGACGATTTGTGGTTCAGGATACCATAAACCTCTGCGCACAACGAATGCCACACTTTAGGCGACAAGGATACTCCATCATTCGTAGGGTGAAAGACACCGTCTTCGTCACAAACATATTTTCTGATGTGCACACGAGTTTGTCCAAAAAAACAATTGACGTAAAGAAAATTTTCACCTCCTAGATGAATCATATCCTTTGGCAAAGAATTCAGGGTAAAGCCAGTATCACTTGATGAATTTGTGCCATCGTGCTGTTGTAAAAACTTTGGATCATCGTTCTTTTCATTTCTGTTGCCTAAGTCTTTAGAAGCTCTCTTTCGCTTTATTTGTTCATTAGAACAAATCTTTGAAGAGCGTTTCATTTTTGAACTGCTTAAAAAGTATAAAAACACTAAAATTATCCAAACGAAATAAATTTCACCGAAAAAATGACCTGTGAAAGCAGATATTCGGGAACACGATGCAACGCTAAGCATAAAAATCTAAGCAACTGGCAAATACCAATGATGCCAACAGTAGGAAAACAAACTTTTTTCTAATTCGGTTACAGTTAACCGGTTTCTAAACAAATCACCTTGACTTTTTGTTTACAGCTACACATACTTAAACCTTAAAAAACAACTCAACTTTAGAAATGGTCCTCGTAATTGCTCGTCCGGGGTGAAATCATTTCATGACGTCACATTCAAGTTCTAACATACACCATCCTGTCTAAATCACATGTTACACTAATTTAGAAAAAATCAAATTAAAAAAACATTTTAAAATAAATAAAAATTAATTGGTGTTCCCCCATTAAACTAATAAATTAAAATTCATTAAAAGTTAAATTCGTTTAAATTAAAAAAAATAATAAACACATTTAAAATTAATTAAAAATTTTAGTGAGTCTTGTAACACGTGACCTCCTGTTTGATTGACAGCTGCCATGCCCCTTTTTGTAGCACCTAGTGGCTACGATCCAGTCACGTGACTTCCCTCCCCCCTTCCCTCCCCCCTCTTCCCCCCTTTTTTATAGCACCTAGTGGCTACGATCCAGTCACGTGACTTCCCTCCCCCATTTCATCCCCCCCTCCTGAAATATTGACCACGCCCCTTTTTGTAGCACCTAGTGGCTACGATCCAGTCACATGACTTCCCTCCCCCCTCCTCCCTTTTTGTAGCACCTAGTGGCTACGATCCAGTCACGTGACTCCCCTCCCCCCCTTTCCTCCCCCCTCCTGAAAAAGTACCCCTGCCTCCCACAACCCCCCCAAAAAATTACCCCCCTCTAACAGTACATGTTCGGACACGCCCACCTTTTGATTGACAGCTACCACGCCCCCTTTTGATTGACAGCTGCCACGCCCCTTTTTGTAGCACCAAGTGGGGCCCTTACTACTCCCATCTCATCGGACCACTCAGCTGTTTAGCTGTAAGAATCCCAGGATAAGCAAAAATATCGAATAAATTTAAAAAAAAAAAAAAATAAAAATAAAATAAAAAAATGTTTTACATATGTTTTATAGTATGGGATTTTCGCTATATTTTAACTTACACATTTGCGATTTGCAAAAAAATTCTAACGTGATGGTTAAAAATGCAGGTCATTTTCAGATTCAGTGCTAAAAAGTGCGTAAAAATCAATTATCAAAAGTTAAAAAACACAACCATCTCCTCTACTTTATAGTATTCGATTTTTGTTATTCTTTAAATTTGAAAATTTATGACTTGCGAAATATACTGACATGATGGTTAAAAATTAAGGTAATTTTTGAATTCAGTGCTAAAAAATACATAAAAGTTAAAAATCCCAACAATCTCAGTCTTGTATTATCTAATCCAAAACTTTTTCCTAAACTCCTTGGCAGAAATCTATCCGAAATTTTTTGTGTTATCCTGTAAAATAAGTATAAATGGTAACCACTGAAAATCTTAATAATATTAGATTGTTATCGGATTTGCGTCAGTATGTAAAATGCAAACTCGATCGGATATTTAAAAGTGGGTTAAAGTTCGAGTACAAATTTTGAACTGGAAAAATATACATACGATTGTTGAAGTAACATAAAAACTTATAAAAAAAAACATAATTTTTGTTAAAAGAAATCATAAGGGAAACAGTCTCAAATCCTGACAAAATAAAATATATGTTATTTTAGACAATTTGAGAATTAATCATAATACTTGTAGGATTTTTTTTCAAAGCGCAGATACACATGAAGTAAGATCTTCGAATAGTTTAAACACTTGGTATATGATCCCTCAAAGCCAAGCCGAACTCATTTGTTTTCAGAGTAGAAAAGTGGCATAAGTCATGCATTTTTAAAGTTTCATAACTCGCTCAATTTTAGCGGTATATGAATGGGACTTTTTTTGTCTTAATTGTCAGTGTAATAGGAAAAAATTACTAAATATAACTTATAGGACCGGGGGACCGTATAAAAATTTAAATTTCGTAATTTTTTAAGAAATGTTTTTATTGACCCAAATCGCTTTTAAAATGTTTCTTTACCTGATTTAAAACATTTTTGTAATTATAACTATATGTCTATGACTAACGGTTGTGGAATTAGCAAATGGACACCGTTGAGACCGGACAGCCTGTATAATCCGCTGTTCGAGAAACCATATGAGAAGTACGTTCGAAATGATACTTTGTGTTTACTAGTGAATAAAAGTGAAAGAATTTCGTCCGTCTTCTTTGTTGATAAGAAGTTCTGTTTGATCCCCCCTCCCCCCCCCCCCCCCCCCCGCGTACGGGTTTAAGTGCAAGAAGACATTATTACTGTTGAACGTATTATGTAAAAAAAAAAAAAAAAAAGCATGTATTAAATTCTTTTAAATAGTAACTATTTCTTTTAAGTGTTATTTAATTTGCTATAAAGTTATTTCCTATATAAAATTATATTTTATTGTCTTCTCTTCATTGGGAATCAATAAAGTATGCGAAGAATAAATGTAACCATATTTGTATAACACTCCAAAAATCAAAAGAATTTTTAGACATTGATAACGATATCATTGCCGGGGGGGGGGGGGGGGGATCGAGAGAGGATAACGTATGATATCGTAAGGGGGGGGGGGTCCAGAATTACCAAAAAGTTGATAACGTTACATAAGTACAGCCCCTACTAGCTTTAAATAAGATTTTAACGTCTTAAACTTTTGTATCACCACGTTACATATCTACAACATACCCAATACTCAATGCTACTTATACGAAGACAATTTTATTGATTGCTGCTATCTTCCAACAAAGCAGATAATATAAATTGTTCATAGAATTCCCAAAAGATGGCGATATTGAGTTAATTTTCGCTAAGAAAGTTTTATTTATCATTTAAGCAGTTTCGCATTGCTGATGAAACAAAATGAACATCGTAGATTGTGTAAAATAAACAAGTCGGATATTGTACGTCAAACATGGCAAATGAGGTGCGTTCGTACTAAAACTAGTTTTATAAATATTCAGATCTTGGTGCAATAGCTGTTGCACTCTTATGCAAAAATGTATGGTTACAAAACTTATTACGATTGTATGTATTAAATTCAGTAATACGAAAATAATAGGACTCACACCTTACATAGGACTTCATATCACCATGGCAACCTAGAATCATGACCTATCATGGGATATCATTGAATTAATTACGTATGATAGGATTTGATAGCATGAAGAAAAATTTTATAAATATCTTTTTAAGTTTTGATTCGATCTTCATAAAATTTGAAATGACTCGACACAATTCTGCAACGATTCTAATATATTAAATTTCAAACCATTCAGTTGGGTCGATTTTGCGCTGTTACATACAGTCAGACGGATAGACAGACGGACGGACAAGGAGACGACTATAGATAGGTGCTACGTATTTATATAATTACGAACGCACCTAAAAAAGGTGGAGACGTCCAAAATAATATTTTTACAAAGGTCAGTTCGCATGCTTCATAATTTCGTTTTAGAAAACTGACATTATTTATGAGAAGTACTAACTGAACCGCTCGGCGTTGCCTGGAGCCCGTTATTAGGATGAGAGAAGCGAATCCTCTACTAGGCTACACAAATTACATTTTGTCGTATACACTTTACAAAAAACTACTCAGTATTTTGATTTGAAATTAAACAAAAATAAATTATGATCTGTAGATTTGTACAATATTACTTTCTTTACAGAATAGCCTTAAAAAATTTATTATTTTAATTAATTTATTTTACATGTATTTCCATTACGGACGCATTTTTGCAAATAAAAAACGAAACAAGTCTATTTTCAGAAGAAAAAATAAATCATGGAGTTAGTCATTATAGATAGAATCACGATTAATTAAATAGTTTCACGATTTCCTTTATGAAATTTTTAAAATACCTTTTTTATGAAAATTATAGCATATTTTTAATGAATTAAAATTTGTGAAATACATACCATTATAAAAGTATTTTTCAGTGTTAAGAATTCAAATACACAATTTATTCTTATTATGTGAAATCATTTACGCAGACGATACTTACGCATTTTAAAAGAATTATATTATGATTATTTTTTTGTAAAGTGGCAACAAAAGAATTGCAAACAAATAAAATTAATTGTTAATTTCTAAAATTAAAATGGCCAAAACATAAAATAACGTGTTTGTTTAATAAAGATGCAAAAATAATATAAAAAAAAATTCTTACTTTCAAATAGTTATGTTATTAAATATTCATTCGTGAAGCCAAACAAAGCATGGTTTTTGCTAATAATAACTCAAACAAAACTCAATTTTTTCTTAAAACCGTTCATTTATTGGCGTGTTTGCAAAAATCGCCAACTTATACAGCATGCAGTAAGGCTGGTCTTTAAATATAGACTTGATAATACGTAAGTACCATGCTTATTGAAAAAAAAAAAAATGAATACTTATTTTAACCTAAGTTATAAAATGAATAAATTTAAGGGGATCCGGGGCACATTTTAAAATAATTTTTATTTATTGAGTTAAAATTTTGAAATTCTTTTTGATAGTTAACCATATCATTTGTAAACAAATTCAATTATAAAACGTCTCATAATAATGATTAAAAAACTAATTTAAAATTTATTAAAAAACTGGGGTAATTTAAAATCGTTATAACTCGAAATAGTATTTGCAGAATTTCATTCTTTTTTTTTCATTTAAATAAACAGAAATATAAAAGTTTTAATTTTGATTCAGCATTTTTAAAAATATTGATTTAAAAAAATTCAAAATATTTAAAGTAAAAAAAAAAAAAAAAAATGTTGTAACTTTAAAAAAATAAAATCATATTTTCAAAAGTAAATATTTTTTTCAAATTTGCTGAATCAAAATTAAAGTGAAACAATTGAAAAAGACATGTTCCAAGTTTGAAGCATTTATCTGTAACGGTTCTTGACTTATAACAATTTAAATACAAGAAATAGTGAAACAACCCATCTTGAAGAAAAACGCATTTTCATAAGAAGTCGTTTTCATGACAACCATTGCTTGAAAGCTAGATTTCGAAAACAAACCAAAACAAAAAAAATAATATTTCCTGTTTTAATTAAAATAGAAACTAGATTTAAACTTCATTTTAAGCAGAAAAAAAACAGAGAAATTTTTAATGTAATATTTTTTTTTTTTAGAAAATTTGAAGATTTTTGGGTCCTGGATTGCCTTAACACAATTATTCATTTTTTAATACTTACGAAGCGATTTAATCAAATTATAACTTTTAGTTAATGACTCTTTAATGACAGAAAATATATAAAAAACCTATACTTATTTCCCTAAGTTATGTTTTTTTAATACGGTTTACCATAACGTTTACCATTTCTTACTTACAGTTTTCCGTTTACTTACGTTTTATAGCAATGTTTTATAATAACGTGAATTAACCTATATTATTCACAACTAAAAAGAAATGACACATCTAGTATTTGTCGAGAATTAAAAATAACATGCACTCTTGACATCATAATTCCCTTTTATATTTTAACAGAATAATAAGGCTACTATAATTTGTGACTTGTGCTATAGCCTGTATACAGACACATCGCCAGTATCATTATCTTTTTACACGCAAAGGTTTCGCTAGGGTACTCCATTGTGAAATTAGGTAATTATTGAAATTCAATATTTGAAAAAGGGCATAATCATTAGATTTGAAATTTATGTTAAAAAAAAAAAAAATTTTTTTACCTTTCTAACGCCGGTTTGTTCAACAATTTTCTGGCAAATACTTCTCGAGCTATTAATTTTTTCAGTAACTTCAAATGTTTCATTTTCCGAGATCAATCTGTGGCAACGATTAGCGAAAAAGTCAGTCGTCAGCAAAGCGTAGCTTTTTATGAAAGATGGCGTCATTTTCTGTTTATTGCAGATGCAAAAAATGTACCTTTTTTTGTCAATAATTTTTTATTTTCCTCTTCTAAATTTTAAAAAAAATTGCATGGTTTAAAATGATGTACATCTGATGATTCTGACATCTGAGTAAATATTTTTCAAATCGGAGTTGTTGAGTCACAAAAGGTTAAAATAAAATAAAATTAACCTTTTAAAAACATTTTGCAAAGTAAAAATCGAAGACAGATACTCTTCAAAAAGACTCTACAGGGAAAAGAAGCTGAAAATTTTGATTTTCTGATCTGAAATTCTAAAAATAAGAATGCATCCCAAATCCATAGGATTAACATAAAAGTGAAAACTTTCAGATCTGAATGATAACGAGCCTTAACATAAAACTGCACAGTGCGAAGTATCGTTGCATTCCACATTCATAGGATTAACATAAAAGAGAAGAATTTCAGATCTGAATGATAACGAGCCCTAACATAAAACTGCACAGTAGCACAGTGCGAAGTATCTTTGCAATTCAAACGCATAGGATTAACATAAAAAGAAGAATTTCAGATCTGAATGATAAGGAGCCTTAACATAGAACTGCACAATATGTGAAGTATCGTTGGATTCCAAATCCATAGGATTAACATAAAAGAGAAGAATTCCAGATCTGAATGATAACGAGCCTTAACATAAAAGTGCACAGTGCCAGGTATCGTTGCATTCCAAATACATAGGATTAACATAAAAGAGATACATTTCAGATTTGAATGATAAGGAATCTTAACATAAAACTGTATAGCATGCGAAGTATCGTACACTATATTTTATTCAACACAATCATAATGATTGGGAAATAAATCATACTTTTGTAAGGTACGTGTATGTTTTTAAAAGGTAACGTTCGATCAAAATTTCAAATAAAAAATTTACTGTTTTAGAAAAAAAAACATTAAACCTCTTTTTCTAAAACAGTAAATTCATTTTATAAAACAATTGAATTTCATTTTCCTGGAACTTCTTAAAAATTTATATTTCTTACAAAAAAAAAAAAAAAAAAAAAAAAAAAAACTAGTTGAAAGTTATTTTTTTCATCTTTCTCAAAGAGGATTCTTTGTAAAAATGTCTTGTAATCAATAAATAATAGTTCATTAGCCACAAAATTATTAAATTATGTTTTATGTATATATAAGAAAGTAAACTATTCTTATACTGATTTAGAGAAAGGTTTCTGAGTTCACACAGTTTTAATTTATGGATTATTAACGTTTTTCAGGAATTTCCAGCGTTGTTTGCCTTTTTTATACCTGTAACTTTTAAACTATTCATATTATTGTCATAAAAAGAGTCTAGTTCCGGTATGACATTATTATATTTATTATGGAATTCATAAAATGTATTTGCATTTAACAGTTATAAATTTAATTAGTTTTTAGAAAATAGAAATTTTTCGATTAATTTTATACTATAAAAATAAATAAATAAATAAACTACCTATTTGAATGTTTATGTCACTTTTTTATGACATTTTTAATAATAACTAGCAATTTTAAACTTTTTTTCATTGAAGCGGATTCAGTGAAAAAGTTTATTAGCCAATAAAATTACAGGAAATTTTAGGAAACAGCCAATGTAAGATAAGTGGATTCAAAGATAAAGTTTATTAGCCAATAGAATTACGATAGGAAATTTTAGGAAATGGGCCACATAAGCGGATTCAAAGATCAGCTTATTGGCCAATAGAATTTCAGGAAAGTTTAGAGAACAGCCAATAAGATATAACAATTGTAATGTGAAAACATGCAAATGGAATTTATGAACAAGAGGTTTTTATATAATTTCTCCACATCAATCTGACAACGGAGGAATAGCAAAATCACAATTAATAATATTTAAAGATTTATACCAATATGTTCATAAACTCTGTACTCTATACTGTAACTACTACTACTGTTACTCTATACTATTCATATACTCTTGTTCATAAATCTACTTGTATGTTTTCATACTACAGTTATTATATCTTATTGGCTGTGCTCTAAAATTTCCTGAAATTCTATCGACCAATAAACTTGATCTTTGAATTCGCGTAAATGGCTTTCCTAAAATTTCCTATCGTAATTCTATTGGCTAATAAACTTCATCTTTGAATCAACTTCTCTTACATTGGCTGTTTCCTAAAATTTCCTAAAATTTTATTGGCTAATAAACTTTATCATTGAATCCGCTTCTCCTACATATATTTCAGCAATTTTTTCTGAGCAATCATAAGCCGCGTTTAAACGCTCTTTTTTCTAAGGCTCCCATTGCATTGTAACACGATTTACTCTTAGCCTGGATGTAAAGTTGCCAAGCAACTAGGAAATCCATACACCAGCTTATTGTTCCATTGTTCCATTGAGCAATCATATTTTGAACTGATGATGGTACGCTATGGCTATCGAAACTATTTTGCAACAAGAAATAAAGTGTTTTTGGTGCTTTAAATATTGTTTTTTATTTATATTGTACTGCGCCAAGTAATTTCTTATTGTAATTCGGTTTGATTGTGTTGAAAATAATGTAGTGTAATTGCGCATCCATTGTATACTGGAGTTCCTTTATCTTCTGTTGAGTTGTTTGTGAAACAGACCAGATGTCATTGCTAAAAGCTTGTCTGAGTAAATTGTGTCGGCCGGATTGTTGTCCAGGTAGCTTAAGTGGCAGAGCATTTGAAATATAAGTCAAAGATTCTGGTCCAACTCACAGGATGGTCACTTTTTCACTCGGCTGGAAAAATAACAACTAGTATCATTTATTTCCCAATCAGTATGATTGTGTTGAAAATAATATAGTATAAAAAATTAATTAAAACAAAGGAGACAGTGGCAACGTTATAACAGTTGGCAATTGATTGTTCATTGTTGGTGGGGGTTCGTAAAATGAAAAAATGGCTTAACTAAGCCTGAAAACTCTAAACATGTATGCACCCATGAGTATTTCACCCAATATTTTTCTAAGATCATTTTTAAAATGGGTCATATTTGAGACCTTGTATTTGTTTACTTTGGATAACATCTAACGCCATACAGTAACATAAAGTTTAAATCGTCGGGACGAGGAGGCCATTCATCTTTGTTTAAAAAATTAGCTAAATTGTCACTACAGTTGTCACTCTTCCACTATTTTTGCGGTGTGAACTTGTGCTCCACCATGTTGTTACAACAGTAATCCTCTCTAAACGTTTTTCCAACAGTGGAGTATAATTTTGTTTTCTAAAATCTTGTTTAAAATTTATATTAAATTTAAAAGTTGTGTGGGAATTGGTATTTCACCTTGGTTTTATAAAAAAGTGTGTCTGACAAAACAGCATTCTAAAAATTCTAACCATTATTACTAATAACGATTTTAAATAGACTTTTTAGTTACTTTTTTTCATTTTTAGCATTTTCCAACAAAGTTGAAAAGTGTTTATATATTCTGTTTGTCTGGCCACGCTCTAACTCCCGTAAATATACTCGGATTTTCATACAATTGATAAATATTATTTAAGGTCACCTAGGCATGTTCGGTGCTGTATATGAAGTATGCATTAATAGTTCCTTTACAGGAGCACCCAAAAAAATCCCATTACATTACGGTTATATGGGAAAAAATCGTTTGCAGAGTATGTTGATGACATTACACTCTTTCAAATGAAACTGATATAAATCACTGAATATTTCACTACAAGATGATTACGATAGAATAGGGCATTCATAGCATTTGTCGTTCATTCACAGGGACACACAAAAGAAATCGATTACAGTAATGTCTTTGAGTAATAATTGCTTGAAGTGCGTTTTCAATTTCAGCATGCGCTTTTAAATTTAACTATTTCTTTGTATTTTACTAGTATATAAATTTTACACCTCATATGCAGGGCTGCACAAAAGAATTCACGTGCCTCCTTTCCGTGTTTCTCCTTATTAGTGGAAATATGTATTTCTCAACTGAACTAAATTTTGGCATGTATGTAGTTAATAGATACAAATCTATATACAGGGCTGCTCAAAGAATTAGGATCATTTTCCGATTGCAGATGAAAACAGCTAAAATTGGGTTTTCAAGTGTGTTATGCGTTTCCATATGGTTAAATTAGACATAATATTTTAACTTGTTAAACGGTGCAGTTTTGTTACATTGTTCTAAATGTTTTGGAAAGTGTTTCATAATCTATGCTTGAAGCATGATTTTTTTCTTTCTTGTTTATTACAGATGTACCCCAAGTCTCTTTGAGCATCAGGAGTTCAACGAAAGGTCCTCAGGCCTCGGCGTTTCTCGAAGGAGACGATGTTCGTTTGACGTGTGACGTGAAGGCCAATCCTCCAGCTAGCGAGGTTGGATGGTTGTTTGAAGGAAGACCTCTTAATTCAGACGACCCAGAAATTGTACTCAGTTTCAAGAGTCTTCTGGTTAGAAGAGTGAAAAAAGCACACAGGGGCCGATACCAATGCTACGCCAACAACGCCGAAGGTACCGGACTCAGCAGGGTCATCAACCTCAGGGCCATGTGTAAGTACATAGTTACTAAATAGAGACCGACTAAGTCTATCTAAGGTCGACCGCCAGATTTGTAGCACTTACGCTCAGAGCTTGATTATCAAAGGGGCATATGGGGCACGTGCCACAGGCTCACATTTTCAGGGGGCCCTAAATTGCATTTTATGCATTCTCTGAAAATGCAAATTTCCATTTGCAGTTCATAGAAAAAAATGTATTTTTCCCATCCCTGTAAACTAAACGTTTCAAAACTCGCCTTATCCAAAATTTTAAAAATCATGTTTTGAATCATGAATCTATTTAATTGGTAAACCTGCATCGAAAAATCACAACAATCTGCAAAAAAAGTAGTGTTATCTTGTATTTCAGGCATTGTAAAATCTTGTTTTAGAATGGAAACCAATGGACGCAGTTAAGAGGTTTTTCGCTGTTTCCTAAAATTTGCTTTTCTGGATAAGGCGAGTTTTGAAACTCACGCCCTCAATTGTAATTTAAACTTTGAAATTCCGAGAAGGACGGATTACATCGAACATGTTTCAGGCTATCTTATAGGTTTAGGATTTTACTCACTCTAAAGACACGTAGTGCAGAAGATTTTAACTTCCTATATTTTTTAATGCATTTTTAAATGTATCTATAATATGTTTTTTTAAAGCTTTAAATTATAAACTGCACTGTAGAGCTGTTTTTCAATATTATTATGCATGAATTTATTTGAGAAAGGGCCCCCGACGCGATCTGTGTGCCACCGGACCCGACATAGAGTTAATGAGGTTCTGCTTACGCTAATTTTTTATTGCGTTGGTGGCCCCACCAGTGGCTGAGAGGTTCTGCTCTCGAATCTGGTAGACGGGAGGTGCTGGGTTCGATACCGTCAGCCTAATCGTTCGGAGTTTTCGTGGTTTTCTTCGAACCTTGGATTTCCAAGCGTTAATACGGGTTAGGTTCCCTTAGAAAGACCCCCACGAAGGGCACTCCCCCCTGGGCCTATATCCCTCGTGCAGATAATTGGCCGTCATAAATACAACCAACTATTGCATTGTTGTTGTTTTCACCAGATGTAACAATAAATACATCTGTTGAAGCTATTGCCTCTTCGTTTCACTCTCCCGTAGTTACGACCCTTTTCTCTTTATTGCGTCTTGCTTGCGCTCGCATCAAGTCTGTGTTTACTAATGGGGCTTTTTCTTTCTTTGTTATATAATGAGTAAATATGAGTCTCATTTCCAAGAAAAAAAAAAGGTTCATTCGAATCTCATAATTTACTACTGCAACCTTTGTACTAATGATACCTACTTTTTTTCTAATTGTACGTTTGAAGTAGGTAAAAATATGAGTTCGTTCTCAAAAGGCTGCTTAATTCACACTACTTCTTGACTTAATAGGTCCTGGTTAATTAAATCACGTGACAACAAATCAATTGAGGATCCCGTATCTCTGAGTATAGTTGTTTCTTTCCGGTTTACTAACGTTCCGCTTAGATAAGGGGTACATAAAATCTCGAATTCAGCGCTATTATTATTATTTATTCTCATACGCTATTAGCTTTTTCTTTAATTCTGGGCAATTGTAGAGAAGATGATTTGGGTCGAGCGTTCGAAACGCTGATTAGCCTTTCGCGTTTCAAAAGTCCCGTCTCTGTCTCTATTACCTGTTTGTCTTTCCAATGTATTATCTTAGATGGTTCTGCACAGTGCGCTCATTCAAAATTGTTCGATTTCTTGAATTTTTCTCGTACAAAGTTTTGAGATTCAACGGTTTTGTGTCGGTCGTTTAACCGCTTTGTTCTGGTCTAAATTTCCCCCTAGGTCTTGAGATTCCTTAAAGCTTACTATAGATCTATGAAATGATCTTTTATTTCTGGAGGGATTCTGCGTTTCAGTTGATCAGTAACCATTTTTTTTTTTTTAAATCTACAAAGATCTTTACTTTAAGTGCCTAAAGCCATCCTTCTAAATAGCTATTTAGTTTGAAAATGGGATCTTTACTAGAACTACTTGGAAGTTTTGATGTAGGGTGAATTTCATTATAAAACTTCAAGGGCTTATTTTAAATTCAAAAATGAAAAACGCTGAAAGTCGCACCTACTTCTGGTACTTAAAACGTTTTAGTTCAACACTTTAAAATGTAGGTACCTTAGCTTCATTTTGCTTGGTGTTTAAATGCCTAATATTATCATTCGTAAACATTTCTTTTACTTCTATATTTAATATAGATCTAATATAGACTTCACTTATAATAATAACTTATATTAACTTATAATAACTTATATAACTTATATAATATTTGAGACTTATAATAATTCACACCTTGCTTAAAAATATCACATTGATGTAAACAATAACAATATGATCAAGTTGTGTAGCGACGACCAGTCGCCGCGCGTCTTATCAGTGGTTCTTTCAGCGTCATCCACTTCAGTTCGTGGGCACATTCAGTGTTCTCCACTCCACTTCGTGTGGAACATTCAACAAGCGACATTTTGTATTCTTTTTTGAACTATTTCTACTAAGGTTGGCACTTCAAGTGTTCTCCTGTTTGTTAAGATTAGCATTTAAGACATTTTTTTTTTATTAAAAAAATTTTCTTTTGATTTTTTGGTACTTTCAGCTTTTCCCAATTTTATTCCTCAATTGGTTTGATAATTTTGACTTCCCGTATTCATACTCGTCTAGTTTCTCCCTCGGCTCTCTCATAATTAACTCGGCTATTTCCACTGGGAGTAAAGCTAAAACATTGTTTGCGAGTTCATTATCCTTCAATTTTGATTCTGTACCGTGCCTTTGAAACATTTGCAAATCCCGTATAGGTACAAAATATATTATATGAACTTTAAAAACTTTACTGTTTTACTTTAAAGGTGACTAAAATAATAAAAGAGATGTTACAAGTTAAAAATATACATTTCATTTAAAAATTCTTAGTACTTTTAAGTTTTCCCAAACTCTTCATCAGAGATTATTTTAATAAATAATTGCTATTTATTTATACAAATACGTCGGTTCATTTTGGAAATAAGACAGCCAATAATTATTAGAGTTGAAAGTAGAAGTAGCAGTTTCTTGGATTGAACTTAATTAGAGAAAATTTATATTATTATTAATTGCAGTTTTGTTTATTTTATTACATCAATCTGTTCTCATACGTCACTCATACGAATAATTATTGGCTCTCTCATTTTCAAAACGAACGTAGAAATAAACAGCAGTTAGTTATTAAAATAATTTCTAATGAAGAGCTCGGGAAAGTTTGAAAGTACTAAGAATTTTTAAATAAAATAAATATTTTTAACTTGTAACATTTCTTTTATTATTTTAGGCATCTTTTAAATAAAACAGTGAACTTTTTAAAGTTCATATGATATTGCGAAACAACACCGAAAACTGGCGATATGAAACAATTAAAATAATAAATCTTTGTAAAAAAATCGCCATAAAATAAAAACAATACATAGGACGCGTTTCGAGCTAAAAATATTAACAGCTCGTCATCAGCTACAACAAACACGTGTCCGTAAGGGGACAAGGTCAAAAATTAACTGAAAGGTAGAGAGTAGAGCTTGCAAAGAATGCGATAGGTGGCGCTAACTGAAAGTAGAACATGCAGAAGACGAAAGTATTGCCAAAATGATTGAAGAGAAATTAATAGGGAAAAATGGAAATAAAAGAAATAAACAAAATTAAAATAAAATAAAAGAAGTAAATTAAAAAATATAAATAATAATAATAAATAAAGAAATATAAAAGGATAAAACAAGAAAAAACCAAAATATCCCTTTTTTTTAAACAAAATAAAAAGAAAAGAAACAAGAGAGGAGGGAAAAGAATTGCAAAAGTATAATCCTTTTGCCAAAAGTATACTTAAAAGTATTTTTCTCAAAAGTAGACTCTCTACCTTTCAGTTCATTTTTGACCTTGTCCCCTTATGGACGCGTGTTTATTGTAGCTGGTGACGAGCTGTTAATATTTCTAGCTCGGAACGCGTTCTATGCATTGTTTTTATTTTATGGTGATTTGTTACAAAGATTTATTATTTTAATTCATATAATATATTTTATGTTTGAATCAAAGTGAAATATTGCGTTTCGTCTTATGATATTATTTGACCCGTATAAGTAGTTTAAATTGTGTGTTTTCTTTCCTGTTGCCACATTTTGAAAAAAAATTTTTTTTAAATAAATTTACTATATTTCACTTTCTACCAAACGTAAAAAAAGTGGTGAATTTTTCATAATTTTGTTCGGCGTCCACGCCAAATTAATGTAATGTAACGTAAACTCTTTTGGAAAAATCACGAATTGCATTCATCAATTCATACGTAATTTTCAAGATAAACATTGAATTCTTACAAAAGAGTGTATTTTTACCCGACTGTCAAGAAGGGTTATGTGTTTCACGCGTATCTGGGTATGTGGATTTCTTTATACCCTCGAAATATCCCAACGTCTGGATGGATTTTAATGAATGAGGTCTCTGTCGATTCGACTTAACCGTTCAATGGTTATAGGTTAGGTTTTGTTTTTATAAATTCAAACTGGCGACCGTAAAATACAAAATGGCGGTAGAGACGAAAAACATTTTTATGCACCCTATTGAGTGGCCTATCATTGGATAGGTCTTTCAAAATGAAGACGATGCTTCATTGACTATTTTACAGTCAGAAGCTCCATTTAAGTATTACACAACCTGGAAGTTGTGTAGGTAGAATCTCTAGCTTTACTGCAACTCTAACCATCATAGACATCTATAGGCCTCATCAAAACAGTGCTTATAGATAGGAACTAACAATTAAACACAACTTAAAGTCATCAATATAAGTAAATAAAAAAATAGGTAAGTAATATAAAAGAGAGTTTCACATTGATGAGAAATGAGTAATTAGTTCGCTTTTTACGCAGTCAGGTTTTTTGATTTTTTAAATTTAATCCTTCATTTTATTAAAAGAACTTTTTCAACTTTCATATGTGTTTTTAAATGAGTCTTAAACTCAATGGGTTATATACAAAGAAAATAAAACAGTCAATCGTGATAAAAAAAATGATTTGATAAAAATTAAAAGGAAAAAAACAATCCCATTGCTAACATTGAGTAAATTTCATGTCATACTTACTTAAGCAGAAGATTTGATTTTTAACAGTCCCTTGAACATATGCGTGTATATTAAAACTTTAGAGTTATGGGATGGCTTTAATAATTTGGTCTGACAGCAAAGAAGAATTTATAAACTCATCAAAATTTGGTGTCGAGAAATATATACTGGCATCAAAATTCTCTCATGAAAAAGAAAATGAATTCATTGCGTTTTACCTTCACCATAACTAAATAAGTGAGTTATTTATGTAAAAAGGAAAAAAGTTGGTTGAAAACAGTTATGTTGAGTATCTAAATATAAAATGACATTATATTAAATTTATATTACTATTGATGCATTTTAAATTTACCTCCATCATGTTTAATATGTATATCAGACACACAGTTAGAGGGTAGAGGGAGTGGGGAACTTAGGGGACTGCGCATCATTCTCCAAATCTGTGGGTTTTTTTTTTTTTTTTTACACTTTCCAACACAGTTGAAAAGTGTTTATGAATTCGGTTTGACTGGCCGTTTGTCTCTCCATGCTATAGCTCATGTAAATTCACTTAGATTTCCGTGTAATTAATTATACGGAACACAGCGGTTCACAGTGACATAGAAAATCTGGAAAGTCAGGGAATTTCAAAGTAGTCATGGAAAGTCAGGGAGATTTTAAAATATGTAGGAAAAGTCAGGTAATTTACAAATATTTTCTAAAAAGTCATGGAAAAGTCTGGGATGGGGGGGAAGAAGAAAAATGGCGCGAAATTTGTCAAACGACCGAAAAAAAAAAAATCCGAGAAATTTGAAGAGCAATCGCAAAAAAATTCGCCATTTTTGCCAAAGGATTGTAAAACGATAAACTGATGGTTGTGGAAATTAATAGCGAATTTCGGTGCATGCTCGTTTGGTCATGGGATTTTTTAAAATTTGGTCAGGGAAAGTCATGGAAATTGCTTGCCAGACATGGGAACTCTGTAATACACATGTGATATTGAGATTTGTTATGTCATGTTCGGAATTTAAAATGAAAAGTGTAGTTGTTGATAATTCGTTTACAGGAGCACTCAAAACAATTCCTATACATTTAGGTACATGGAACAAAATCATTTTCTGTGTATTTTAATAATGTTACGATACTCGAAACATATTGAAATCGATATACATTACTGAGGTGTACTACAAGAAGATTTAGTATAGAATAGGTGCGTAGTATTTATCTTTCATTCACAGGGACACACAAAATAATTCGGTTAGAATTCAGTTGTGGTATGCGTTTAAAATGTACGTAATATTTTGCAAATTACTTGGTATAAATTCTTTGGTTCATATACACTTTACAATTTTGTATTATAAAATTGACAATATTTATGAGAAGTATGTAATTTTCTGTTTATTGCAGAATTATTCTGAAAAAATGTACCCTTTAGTCTATAATTTTTTATGTTCTAAAATATTTTTTAACCCTCGATATGCTATTTCTTTCGGGTAACAATTAAAGTGTCGTCACTGAAAAATAACATTACATTACATAAGCCAGCCATAAAAGGAAGTAGATGTTGCTTTGTACATTTAAATACTGATAATATCTACTGCAATTCTTTAAACTGCTAAGCATCGCGCATTTTTCATTTTCAGAGCTTCGTATAGGGAAAGTACTTTTAAGTGCAATTCGTTTGAAAACTGCTTCTCAATTTATTTTTGAAATATTATTTTTTTTTTTAAATTTTCAATCCCATTTCTGTAATGGAGGCAACTGGAATACTCCATTTCTGTAGAAAGTAAAAGGAAAATAGTAGATTACTATAACTTTTTTTTTTTGTCATTTTCTCATAACAACTGAAAAAATTGCAATTAAAATATGTGTTATTTTGAAAGAATGTAAATGAGTGATTTTTGATAAAACATAGAGCTATTATAAACTATATTTAATTTTAAGTATCCATATTAATGTTGCAAACAAATGAAGGCAAATGAATCATTAGACTGACGATTTTTTTTCTTGGGCTTGCGACATCGCTGTGTGCTGGGTTTGTGTATTCTTCCACGAAAGTGGCGTCTGATGCAGACTTTTCAATAGATGTTGTTTAAAACGGGATCGTAAATGTGGAATTCTTCAGCGGATGCAAATGGCGTCATTTTATATAAAATAAAAGCGTGTATTTTAAGTCTTAAAACGGAAATAAGTTTTGCAGCAATGCATTATTTTCACTCCAGCGGCTCTGAAATTCTTGAAAGATGGAAATGCTTCACTTTTGAAAATAACGCAATTGAAATCACACACTGGTAAAACGCAAAGTTTTACAAAAATTTAGAGTGTCTTTATAGAAGAGCAGTGACCTTTAGGCTAAAATAACATTTGTTTGAGAGTTACACAAAGTACTGGAATAAGATGCATTATTTATCGCAACTAATTTTGTAGGTTTATTATAAATAAATGACACAGTTCCTTCTTAAATATTTTCTTTCGTCGAAACTCAACGGATTGCATCTCACTGTAAAAAAACCGGACTAAAATACGGAAATACTACTGGCAATCGAGACGCCAGTACTATTTCCGTATTTTAACGGAACTTTTTCCCGGTAAATTACAGAAAAATTTCCGTTTTTTGGCCTTTACTGTGGAAAACTTCCTCTAAAATACAGAAATAGTACTGACGTCTCGATTGCCAGTAGTATTTCCGTATTTTAGTCCGTTTTTTAGGGTTCCGTACTTAAAAAGTAAAAACGGAGCTATTATAAGATCATTCCTGTGTCTGTCCGTCTGTCACAGCCATTTTACTCGTAAACTATGGAACGTGGAAAGTTCAAATTCGGGGAAGTAATACAGACCATTGAACCACATATTTTCAGATTAATAAACCATCATAAATATATTTAGTGAAAATGTAGGGGGGCAAATTATGCTACTTGAAAAAAAAAATCTTTTCTTTGTATATCATATGTGGTATCCTGTGAAAGCTTTCGTAACGCTGAACTCAAAAATGCATTCCTTTTAATTTTAGGTATTATATTTTTAAAAATATTGTCGAAAATGTAACGCAAAAATATGTCCCCCCCCCCCAACTAACTCCAAAACTACTGAAACTAAAATTATGAAAAAATTAGAGGTAGTAGATGTTAATATAAACCTTGCCGGAAAATTATAGCGATTATCCTAAGTCACATAGTTTTTGAAAAATTAGCATTTTTCTGTTATACACAATTTCGATTTACGGGCATTCAGAAAAATTGTTTAGCATCGCTGGATATACCTATCGTTGCAGAAGTATAAAAGCATTGTTGATAATGATTTTCGAAAAAAATCATCAGTAATTAGCTGAGATATTAACCTTTAAAGATAGGCCAGTTTAGACATACATAAGGACAGGGGCGACGTACTCTATGCCTAGTTAACAGCTTTTAATGATATATATGTGTAATGTATTGTCCGGTAACAGTATCAAAGCAATGAATGTCAAATTGTTAAAGACATACTAAGTCTCAGTCAGGGGTCTCAGGACTCTAAAAAGTGGAAAAAATGAAAAAAAGACCCTTTTCAACATTTGATGTCTTAAAATGTATATGATTTTAAAACACAATTTTAATTGGGATGAAAGATATAAGTAAATTAATATCATTTCATGTATTTAAAAAATTGCAAGATACAGAATTAGTATTTATAGGGGCTCAAAACTGTTAGACTTTTGTCGAACAACAAATTGGGATAACAGTTTAAGTGCCGGATGACAAAATAAATATTGCAACTAGAATGAAAATTTTGGTGCTTACATATACTTCAGATTATAATAATTTCCCTGAACTTAAATGAATTTGTATTTAAAGCATTTTTATGTTTTTAATGCAATGTTGCATTTAGCTAATACAAAATTTTGAAAATATCAACAGTAAAATCACCTAAAAAAATATTTCTTTGAACAATAAAAAGGAAATTTTGGGTTCAGTTTATACAGACTAACATGAAATACATGTTTTGACAATTTCATGAAAAAATATTCAGAAGTTTTTGAGGTATCCTGCGCGTTATGCCCCCAAAACACCATTTGGAGAAAAATGACTTCAAAGTTTCGGAATCACCGCTTCAGTTATTGAGCGGGTATAATTTTAAAAGCCATAACTTCTGTTCTAACGGGAATTTTAAGGAAACAATTGTATCAAAATATTCAGAAAAGATAGGAGTTTAATATCTAAAAAAATTAAAATTTCTTAAATTTTGAAGTTTTAAGACTCCTGCGACCACTTAACAGTTTCTGGCACGGAGTAATTCTATTTATAAACGTATGAAATAACGAACTGACACCAGAATTTATAAACGAATTTATTAGAAAATGCGAACTTGTTTATTTTCACGTACATGATAAACTGGAATTTTTAATTAAATATTCTTGGTGCCGATTGTCTGTTTTGGAATTAAAATTAGGCGTACTTTTTTTAAGGGCACCGCCCTCGAAAGGTTTAATTAAAATGAATCGCATAAATACTGTGGGATTCGCGATTGTTTGCATTGAGTGTATCTCTCAATACGCCTCGAGTGACTTTAAAAGTTAATTAAACACCTATCTGGATAAACGCGGCACTGACCAAGGCGGCGTTACAACTTTGAGACCTCCTTTCGAAGCGCGCTTAGCACAATGCCAAATTTAAACTTTGAACAAAGGTTTTGTTTTAGTTACACTGTAGAAATAAAGGTTATTACTACGCTGAATTTAGTTTTATGAAATGCCAAATGAAGTTTAAATATGCACGCCTTTTATTGTCAGTACCGAATTAAGTTCATCATAAACAGATTAGGATAATATTAAAAAAAGAGTTATACGAATAGCTATATTTGATAGGTTCCATATCTCTTTGAACTTTCATGGTATACCCATTTACACTTTTCCAATATATACAGTTATACCCAACCCTACGTTGTATAGTTTTTTACAAAATCTTAGTATTCTTTTAGCAACGGTTTTTTTTATAATACCATAACAAATTCATATATTTATTCTACGGAACCCTCTGTGCGCGAGTAATACTCGCACTTGACCGTTTATTATTATTATTATTTTTTTTTTTTTTTACAGTGTAATAATAATATTTTTTTCTTTTCGTCATCGGGGACAACACTAAATTCTGAAAAACCAGAATTCCTGCTTTCTGCTTGTATTATTTTTTATATGGTGTACTCTAACACCTGAGAAAATATTTCTTAAATTGGAATTGATGTGTGAAAAGGGGTTAAATACTCGTATTAAAAAATTTAATGAGAGAAAAATAACTAAATTTATCGTCTTTCGTTTCAAAACTACAATGTTATTATTTTGCCTATGTAGAGATAAGACACCTTTTTTCCAAAACTAAAAGTTTTTTTTTTTTTTTTTTTTTTTTTTTTTTTTTTTTTTTTAAGTCTATAATTTACTTTGAGAAAACGAGGGGTTATGAAGTCTCGTCTGCTTCCCATGTTTTAGATGTTTTCTTTTCATCGGCGACATTTTGAAAATTATGTCTGAAATAGCTGCAAAATTATGCGCATCTTATTAAAGAAGATAACTCAAATATCTTCTGTACCCACTCATTTAATTTGGGAGAAAAATAGAGAAAATGTTTAACACTTCGGTAGAAAATCCACATCAGGCTTTTGTTTTTCAGTGCTTTTAAATTTACTATTCTATAGGTCTCGTTACATTCTTATTTTTACTTCTTCCTATCCATAATAGAAAAAAGTATTGTAAGCGATTTTTTTTTTTTTTTTGTACTTATGGTTTTAACCCTTTATCTACTGACGGTACTTATAAGTACCACTCACTTTAAACTTTCATCCCATAGTGAATATTACTAATATTCTAATGGTACTTTGCAAAAACACTCTTTTAACTCCACTTATATCCGGATACATGGCAGCAGTAGTTCTAGGTTTGTTATTTTAGCGAGGAAGGAGGCTATCTTTGACACAGACGATGGGTTTTGTGCCGACATTTTGTACAGATTGTCACGCTCGTCTTTTTATTGCTGCAAACACAGTAAAGGATATAAAATAAGTGTTGGATTTTTTTTTATGTGTTCATTATGATCTTAGAATACAGTTTGACTAGCTATTTTAGGTGAACGGTGTATGTATTTGATTTAACAGTTGAATTACTCGGTGGTACTTATATGTACCGTCAGTACACTGGGTGTTGGAGAAAAACTTCTTGTTTACTTTTTGTCTGTGTAGTTATCCATCGTTTTCATCTGCTTTAAAATGTAATTACTAAAATGTAGTGCAGTAATGATTTCCCTGGTAATTCTTTTCTATTCCATTGTTATTTTTTATAGGAAATTTAAAAAGTTGTGGCACCGGCTCGTTTTTGCTATGCTAGAAATGGCATATGTAAATTCCTATATATTGCATATGTGGAGATGTGAAAGAACATGTTGTCACTGGAATATAGACGTCGCATAACTAAAGGACTGCTAATAAGGTCGAAACCTTTAAAAAAAAAAGGGGGGGGGGGGTAACTTTTTCAGGAGCAAAGCATTTTCAATTCTAAAGTGTTGAAATAAATGGTTGATACTGGAATTTGCCAAAAGATTTATTTGTAAATAAAAAAAAGCTTATATTTCACATACTTATTAAATCGAAAATGTTTTCTGGTGCCATTTGAAATACCTTGTGGGTTTTCTGTTACGATATTTTAGTCACAGTGCACTGACGGTACTTTAAAGTACCACTTTAATTAATTACCTACAAATAATTAAATTTCTCACGGGTGAGTATTTTTTTTTATGTTTATCCTTTAATTTTCATTATAGTAACTGAAAAAAAAATATTACATGAAAAAAAAATTGCAGTAGATCATAATGCAGTAGATAAAGGGTTAAACGAATTTACACGTTTTAGGGTCAGATATCCCGAAAAACACGTTTTTACAAAACGTCTGTCTGTCCGTGTGTGTACGTGTTCCCCATTGTATCATCGGAAAGTGTATTAAGAATTAAACGAAATTCCTATAGGGTAACCGGGATTTATGCCGCATATTTTTTTGAATTTGTGTATAAAGTCCCATGGTGGACATAAAAATAAAAAATTATGCTGTGCTATTTAATGTTAAATATGCAACGCGTGTATTGCAACAAAAAAATCAAAACAAATAATTAGCATTTTTTAACAATTTTTTTTCTAAAAAAAAAACACTACATTGCGACGCGTTACCCGTACATTCAGGCTGAGACGCCGCACTTGTGCGGTAGTTATGTCGCGTTTGTAATAAAAACAGAATGAAATTATACATAAATATATTAAAAGATATATTCATATCTGGACTATAATTAACTATGTAATAACAAAACGAAACTAAATGAGAACAATGAAACGTATTAGTAGATTCAAATTAATAATTGTTTGCCTACTTTCACTATTAAAATTATCGACTTATTTTTTTACATTAAATTTTAATTTTTATTTCAGCAACAACGTAACATCAATGTAGTAAAGAGAGAAAAGAAAAAAAGTAAAATTGTGTTTACATGGTTTATATGTTAACCCTTTCGGGACCGGCTGCTTTTACACAAATTTTATTCGGTTGGCACCGCTTTTTTAAAAGAAGTTACCTTTACTTAAATAATCATGGAAATGCTCTAATTAAAGAAAGCAAATATTACTTTTCTTTTTTACTGGTACTAGAAACAAATTTTGTATTCTCTTTATGAAGGTGCTTATATGCCCTTATGGTCCCGAATGGATTAATAGGCCTGTTTTCGACTACAATCTACACAAAAAGTGCCGTAAAAGTACGGTATTTATGTAACTACATTTGACACGTGATGCAACGAAGCCAATTAGACTTCCTCTTTTTTGGAGTAGTTTTCTAAACATTCCTTCCAAAGAACGTCTGCGTTACGCGTAATCCAATTTTTCATTATTATCATCTTGAATTGCATCTTTCTTGCCCTTCTTACTTTTTATTTTTTTCCTTTTTCTCCTTTGGTTTTAGTAAATTTGATAACATGCCTAACATGATTAGTCTGTTCAAAAAAAAGAAGGAAAAGTTAATAACACTTAATCACCTCGTACAAAAGAAACTGCGGCATGTATACCGGAATTACAGTGTGGCATGTATTCCCATTTTGCATGGTGCGGACGTCTGCCATCACAGTTACATGCCATCACTAAGGGGAGTGGCGTAATTATACACACAGTACTCTATACAATCGCTACACTTAGTTTGGAGTTCGAAATTATCCATGCATTTAGTAATTAGTGTATGAAAAGTATTTAAGCATAACGTGTTTAAAAGTTTGGACAGTGAAATCATGCACTTACGTGAAAATAAGGATTGTACTTCTACAAGTAAACATCGAAATGGGATTCACGTTATACACTGGTTAAAATAATCTCATTGCTATACTGCGCGTTTGACGACCATCTATCGATAATTACAAGCAATAGAAGGGGTGCGGCATCTATCCCGGATGCGGCGACTCTCCATGAGTTACCCTATATGTTTTTGACAATGGTCACAGCTACAACATGAATTTGGGAATATTCCGTCGGAAAGGGGAGCTGTAATAGCGATTTTTATGTCATTTTCAATATTTTATCATCGGAAAATATACGAAATTATGCATAAAATTGAACTAAACTTCATATTTGAATAAGGGCATCAGGTCCTGAAAATGGGGATATTTCCCCGGAAGGGGGCACTGTCATAGAAATGTTCTTGAGTTTTTGTAGCTCTGTTGTCCATTGGCTGCTCGTGCAGCGACGGCTACCCCGGTGATTCGCAAGTATCTCACGTACAACAGAATAAAAAAAGATATTGATTTGATTAAATATCACTATTGATATTAACTGGTTTTTGCTCTGCCTAATAAAACGAAGCAGAAACTTAAGATGAAAATCAAAGTTCGTTTAGTATTGAAATAATAATATTGAAGTATTAACATGTTTAACAACTTTTTGAAATATCAACATGTGTAACAACTTTTTGAAATATTAACATACATAAAAAACTTATATTAAGATGTGTAAAAACGTTTTGAAATATTAACATGTGTAAAAACTTTTAGAAATATTAACATGTATGGCATAGAAGAAAGTCTTGGGACTGGCACATCCGACTAGTTTAATATTGAATACATGAAAAGTATTGTACAGACAGATTGAAAGATCTACCCATTTTATCACGATTAAAACTAACAAAAAAAAATTTTATATGTTTGGTACGCTCCTTGTTATATAAATGAAGTTTTTGATTTCATGTATTATCTACTACTTTTCCATAAAACTTTTTCAGTCTTTGAAGATGGTCTGTTTTCCTTAATTTCATAAACTTCGGTGACAGAAAAAATATTAAATAATCAATATTTTGCTTATAAATTGAGACAGAATTCCTCTTTCAAACAATAAATGGGAAATTCCCACTAAATACAATAACTATTTTCAATCTTTTTTTTTTTTTTTTAATATAAAGCCATCAGGATTAAGGGGGTAGGATACCTTTAAACCATCAAAATTTTCGATTTTTTTTAATGCATATTTTGATTCCGTAATCATTTCTGAACAATATGCAAAAAAACCACATTAAAAAATTCCCATTAGTTTACTAATTATAGCAGTTTTATTAAGACTACATAGGATAATTAAACTTTGTGTTGCGTTTATTCAAAACGATGAATCAAAGCGATATAAGTAAGCGTACAATGTCAATACTAGAATCTGGAGTATACTGACACAGCTGCGCCATCTGGTGGATGGAGTGAATAATGCAAATACGCGGGTTTTCAGTATGACGTCATATATGACAGAATATTTACCATCTGCGCATCTCTTGCGCAAATTTTCTGATTCTTTACTTACTCACAGAAGATGAATCTTGTTTGTCAGATATAATGCAAAATATTTTTATTACAGTTTGTTTTGAAAAATTATGCACATTAAAAAAAAAATAATCGCAATATCATTTTAATTTCGGGAGAAAAGCATTAATGCTTACGAAAGCATTACTGCCTTTAGCCCTTAAACTAAAATGACATTGCGACTTTTTTTAAAATACACATATTTTTATCAAAACAAGCTGTAACAAAAGTATTTTGCATTATATCTGGCAAACAAGAATCATCTTCTGTGAGTAAGTAACAATCTGAAATTCGTAATAGAATTTTTAACAGGGATTCTCTAAATGGCTTTGTCTGCTTCAAGAAAAAAAAAAAAAATCTAATCTGGTGATTTTAGGAAAATTTTTGCAGTTATTGACTGGACTCGCAAAATATTTAAACAAATACTAAATTAACAATACTTGCTCGTTTAATAGCACAACATTTAATGCAAGCATTTTAAATTAAAGTGATTCTGAATATAAAATAAAATGAATTTTAAATTAAATAAATGAACTATTTGTAATTTAAATAACATGAATACAATACGATCAAAAGAATATTGGAATAAGTTTTCGATGTATCGTCTGCGCTTGATAAACGAAGAAAAGGACTTAAAATTGAATATTTTATTTATTATTAAATTCTATACATATTCTAAACCTTGATAAACATTCTATTTTCATCTGGAATAGAACCGTGTATATAATTTTTTTATAGCTTTAGCACATCAAGAATTGAGTAAAAAATAAGACTACAAAATTCAATCTTTACACATTAACTACTTACTAATTTTTATGCGTCATTTTTAATTTCATTAAAAGAAAATAATTAAAATCAAGCGTATTTAAATCAACATCATTTTATAATATATATCAAATAATATATATTTTTTTAAATAAATTAAAGTTAAAATACGGAACTAACTTGTTTTGCTCTTTGGAAAAAAACATATGAATTCTATAAGAAAAAGAATTTTTTTACAATTTCGAAAACTAGAGTTATTCGATTGCCAACATTTTGCCATTTTAACGAATAATATTAGTTCTAAAAAAGAACTGTTTTTATTTAAATAATTAACTATAATAAATAAGTCAAAAAACACGAATAAAAATTAATAGAACATTCTATTACTCTCAGAATATAAATGCTACAAACAAATGAAAACACGATGTTGGCGCTTGCGCAGTTATTTCATAGATGTGCAATTAATAGATTATTCATAAAGAAGAAAACAGTTAGGCATCTTTCTGTTGTTCACTCCGTCCGCTACGTGGCGTGCGACCTTGATTGATATTAGAGAAACTCCAACTTGTAAGAGAAATGTCATGAGCGCAAGTGCGCATGCTCTGTGGAAGAAAAGTGTCCCTTGGAAGAAAAAATCATGCAAAGCTCATCTTCCACGCTTGGCGCATTCTCGCGCTTTGGTTACTTTTATTATTATTATTATTATTATTATTATTTTAATGCGCGTTCTTGCGAAATGGAACAGAGTAAAAAAAATAATTTTCCTCATATTTTAGAACGAATCAAAATATTGCAAATTGTGGGTTTATTTCTGTTTTTGTGCATATTATAATAAAAGTTGCTCTAAGGGAAATTTCTCTATTCATAAACACATTTAATATTGATTTTAAATTGATTATTTAGAATCTAACAATAGATATTTATTTATTGACTTTCTCATTAGACTTTTTATAAA
Source organism: Maratus speciosus (assembly GCA_963932465.1). NCBI lineage: Eukaryota > Metazoa > Arthropoda > Arachnida > Araneae > Salticidae > Maratus > Maratus speciosus. The sequence goes on from OZ010799.1 coordinate 333,251,217, forward strand.
AATATGGTAAATCAAATCACTCAACTCCTCGAATTGAATAACTGAAATTACACATTTCAGTACTATTTTACAATACATTTTTAAAGGAATAAAAAACTATCCATGCTCTTATGCAAATTTTTAATCAATAAAATTTTTCTAGCATTTCTTCGCTTGCGGGAGGGGGGGGGGGGGGGGCGCGTATGGTTTATCGTTAATTTTCTAACCCTTTTGAATTTAACAACCATCTATGCTAACTTTTGTGTGTCTGTGAATCTATTTGGGCCGAAAAATACAAAATATAAATGTTAACCCCAAGCATTTTTTAAAACAATTATTTTTTACATTTTTATATATAGCATATATTTTAAAAGCACTCAAAAATTTAATATCTCCATTTAATTGTCTCCATCCCTATAATTTGTATTAAACAAACATACCGGGTGTCCCAAAAAGGACTGACTGATTTTAAAATTCAATAACGTGCAAACGGTGACAGATATTTAAAAAATTCTTGCAGGAGGGTTATTCATAAGGTCAAAAGTTTTGTTACGGTGATTTTCGATTTTAGTTCGAATTACAAACAATAGATGGCGCTGTAAGCAGCAGTCGCTAAATACAGGCTCGATTTCTGGTCCTTTTTCTTGTTCCATGCTGAAAAAGGAGATGGAAATGTATTATCCGGGCCACGAAGTACCAAAAATCGAGCATGAATTCAGCGTCTATTGATCGTAGCGCCATCTATTGTTTGTAATTCGAACTAAAATTGAAAATCACTGTAAAAAAACTTTTGACCTTATGCATAACCTCCCTGCAAGAATTTTTTAAATATCTGTCACCGTTTGCAAGTTATTGAATTTTAAAATCAGTCAGTCCTTTTTGGGACACCCGGTATATTAAAAGAAATAGGATCACTAAGTGATCTTACAAAAACAGAATTCATAATCGCATTAATAATCAGTAATATTTTTTAATATTCCTCGAACTTCGGGATTTTGATAACGAAATTTTAGCGTTTATTTTTAAAACTTTATAAATTTAGCATCCTTCAACTAAAATGGATATTTTTAGGAATATTCAAATTTAGAACATATCTCCTATATATTGTCCAAAATATAAAAAAAACTATGAACATATGCCATTTAACAATGTATTAAAGGTGGTCTCTCTCTCTTTTTTTTTTTTTGGTATTGTGCTTTCCCAAAAATGCCGATCTCTTTCGCCAAACAATGGCACTGCGTTTTCCATTTTTCTAAAAATTTGACACATCTTCAATTACAATAAATTAGTCGACTATGACAAACTTTTCATGACTGTAGTGCCTTACAAATTGACAGAATGTGCAATTCTTATTGCCATTTTAGGAGAAGACTTTTCTATTTATCGAAAAACGGGAAAAGCTATTCGATTTCTCACAACTGGAAAAGAATATTTGCAAATTCGTATACATTTGCGGATAAAAAAAAACCTCGTGAATATGGTAGAAAGTAATTAGTTTGAATTTGAAAACAACCTTCAAAATTCCTGAGGAAAAAAGAAAAAAAAATTGTGAAATACTTAAAAAAAAAAAAATACTTGTATTCTATTTACATTGGTTCTCTCCATCCTTAATTTACTTAAGGGTGTTCTCAAATCCAAAAGGGCAACTTTCTGACATAAGTTTTAATTTATTTTTGTTCGAAAATACATGAAACTAGTTGGTGTTGTTGTTCAGAAAATATGTAATTGAGTTGTTTTTTTTTTCAATTTTTTTTTTTTTTGCAAACGCAATAGATCTTTCAGAAAATAATGTCAAAGTGGGTGTTTTGAACCGAATTTCCGCGCGAAGGAAGAAAGAGCACTCAAAAAGGTCGAAAAAAGTGTTTGTCACGTGATCGAAATTGCTTATAACTCAATAGGTAATTGATTGATCAAAAAATGGAAAAAACAGCTCGATTCCAAATTGCTTCCATGGCCAGGCTTTGCAATTTTATACCTTTCCATTAAAAAATGAATTTGTAAATGTGTCAAAACGTTTTGCGCTTGTTGAGCAGAGCAGTTAAGAACAGCCTTAAGGCGATTCTCCAAAGAAGAATTCCATCATTGAACAACGCGAAACTTTCTGAATCATTTTTAAACATAAAAGCACGATTCTTCATGTACGATTATTAAAAGGATTTTCAATGTAACAGTTTTTTTTTTTATTTTTCTTATAAGCGAATTACATCTTGAATTATAGATTATTGCTGTCTCAGAAGGCAACGTTTCCCTTTTCTGCGGTGTCGCATCCGGAAATTCAGTCCAATGGTTTAATATGCCTTGCACTTAGATAAAATGTATTCATATATTTATGCATTTTAATATTATTTTACAATATATTAAAAAAAATTATTTCTATATTTTCAGGAGTTTCTTAGTGTTAATTTTTAAAACTATGGGAATTTAAATGGCCATAAATGTTTATATTTTTTCTTGGGGTGGAGGGGGAGATTTTGTGGTTAAGGCTTAGAACTTAGCTCATACATATATTTGCATATACATATTGCTCATAAATATATACTTCAACCGACATTACATAAAAAACTTAATTTATTTCTTACACTCCTGAAATGCATAGGAAACAAAATGAAAAAAAAAAATGTATAATCCCCCTCTAAAATGTATATTGGTTATCTCCATTACACAATTTATTTTAAGGATGCCTAGGAAATTAATAAATAATTACATAAATAAACGTATTTCACGAAGTCACACATTCAGGATCTCATGGTGTGTCTTAAAATGCATGAAATTTGCAGGTAGTCATGCATGAAATTTTACATTCCAGTTCTTTAGAATCGAATATCGTTTTTAGTTTTCCTATAAATATATTACATTTTAAATTATAATCGATCGCTCCACAATGATGACTGATAACACAGATTTATTTGTCGAATGGAGAGCGCAACTTCGTTTAAATTTTTTTAACTCCTTTTTTTTTTCTCTATTTGGTATTGTGCAGTAAGATAAGAAGAACAAAAAATGATCTTCTAAATTAACACTTCAGAAAATTTCCACCTTTAATCTCCTTTGACATCCCTCCCCTATCATATATATATATACATTTTTTTTTATTTTTATTTTTTTTTTTTTTTAATTTCCAACTTAATACATACGTACCCATCCTCCCAAAATTGTTTTGAATTTATATGCGTATTTGATGTATGAAGCATTATTCTTAATTTAATAAAAATGAATACTATATTATGTTACTTCTAGTGATTAGATATTTTTATGTTATTAAAATTACGACATAAACATATTTTAAATTGTAATTTTATTCGATGTTATTGCATTAAAATATATTTTTGTTTTTAATTATTAAAATACAGCCCTTGGGTGATATTAAATACAAAAACTTAGTTTTATTAAGAAGAACCGATTTAAAAAATTATAATATTTTATTAACTGATAATAAATTATCAAAAATAAATATATAAATAAATTTAGTTTTATTGACAAGAATCGATTAAAAAAAATCAGAGTAACTGGTAACAAATCAACAAAGAAACAGAATTTTAAAAGCGGAAGCCAAGAGGATCGAACCCGCTACCTTTAACTTACCAGACATGTACTTTAACCATTACCCCAAATCATCTACGCGAAGTTTACGAAACGACTCTATTACTCCCAAGATAAGTTCATAGGAGGATTTCGCGCTTGGCGATTTTTCATTCTTTGCCAACACCTATTTTCATTACTGAGGACAGAAAATAGGAAAAAAAAATACTTGTGATTCGATTACACTGAAACAAAGCAAGGATATATATACATTTCAGTCATAGAAATAAAAATAATCCAAATTATATATATATATCTTAAAATATAACCAGAAAAAGAAAGAATAATGCTGGTGCTGACAGAATGAAAACGAAACTTAAGGAAGGAAAAAAATATTTGTTCAAGAAAATTGCGAAATTCTTAGACAAAATTGTGCTTATATCCATAATATAAACATTTCTGAGCCTGAAAATTGGTGTTAAAAATCTAAACAAGCGTCAAAATATTATGAATTACATAAATTTAAAAAATCTCTATTTTCGTCCTGTGTAATGTCTATGGAAGCGCTGCCGTCGATCGCCCGTGGCGGTTGAAAACAGCTTTGGACCAATCAGAATTTATTGCCATCATGTCGTTTCTCTTATCCATTGGAGTTTCTCTAATTGATATGACTTCACCTTTAATCTTGCGCGCACCTCTCCCATTTAAGATAAGACGCTTACCATCGCTTTGCGATGAATTTTGATACTGCGCGCAGTGTTACTAAAAAACTATGCATGGTAATCAAAAGAAATTTTCCCCCCATATTCATATCTGTATTATCTACAACTTAAAACCAGAAAAATGTAATTTTTTTTTCTGTTTTTGTACTTAGAAAATATTTTTCAAAAAGTGGAAATTTAATTTTTTGTTATTTTTTTAATTTAGTCAATATTTTTTGCAAATATTCTGGTTTTAGTATAAAGGTAACTCTATTAAGTATTTATTTTCACCAAAATTTACTATTTATATGCATATTTTCAGATTTTATCATGCGCGCAAGATTTTTCCCCCTTATTATCATATATTTTTAAACTTATCATTTTAATATTTATTTATGAATTTACAAGTATATATATATATTTTTAAATATAAATTTAAATTTCAGCTTTATATTTAAATGAAGTTTGATTTTTAACCATTTGGAAAAATGGTTATTGTTCTCGTCAGGGTAGGAAATCAAAAGCATATCTGAACATTTTTATTGGTTTAATCCGCATTTTATTTGAGTTCTGATTGGTCTATACAGTAATCTGTATTTCCCTTTAATTTCAATAGAGATGGATACCTTATGTTGCCACTATGACAAAAAAGTAATGAAAACTACAAAAAAAAAATTAATAACTCTGAAACAAATTGGGATACAGCTTTCAAACAAATTGCATTTAAAAGTACATTTTTTTCTCTATCCGACGGTGTAAAAAGTAATGTTGTCGGATGTTTAGAAGTTTAAGAATGAAATTTCATTTAAAATTGGTAGTCAGATTTCTTTGAAATCTGACGATGGAAAAGCCTTTTCTCGAACAGCCAATGAAATGCTTGGATAACACGTAAGTTTCAGGTGGATAATAACTAATGAAAATGAAAGAAAATGAATAACAATTTCTGCCAAAGAGTTAATTTTAATTTGTAAGATTTTCACGTGCAAAAGAAAAATGGAATAAGCCAATTAAAAATAAAAAAAAAAGATAAATAGGACAGGAATGAATACATATAAATGTTTCACACCAAATACGTGTCGCAGGCAATTTTTGTCGCTTGGAAGTTTTACGTGTAATAACACTATTAATGTTAATTCATGGCTAATTCATGGCGTACGTAATCTATGATCAACTCCGTGTGATTTTTTATGTCTTAAATTTTAGTCTATGAAAAAATCATTTTCCAAATGGTCGTTGTAATTTGTTAAATTGCTTTTATTTTATTTATTTTTTTTTTTTTTTGATTTATTACACAAGTTTTGAAATTTGGAACATAGTGATATTTCTTTGCTTTTTCGACAAATTCAAAAGTATCCTACCCCCTTAACTTCGAGAAAACAAAAGTGGTGATGAAGTATCGCGTGCTTCTCATGTTTTAGATGGTTTCTTTTTCGTTGGCGGCATTTTGAAAATTAATGTCTGAAATAATTTCAAAATTATGCGCATCTTATTAAAATAAAAATTTCAAATTTCATCTATACTTAAGCTTTTACTAATTATGGGAGAAAGGAGAGTAAAGATCCAGTACATTTTTTGGATCTGAACTCTTAATCGGGATTTTGTGTTATAATGCTTTTGAATTTATTACATTTCATTTTAGTTTAAAGCATTTTGTGTATCATATTAACGTCGATAAATTTTTTAAAGAAAATAATTTATTTTATGTAGATGGAGTATTTTTATTAGAGGCTAAAGAATTTGCTTCTCGACGCGAGAGTGAATTAATTCATAAAATTTTAATCAATTCTTCAACTACTTCTCAGCAGTGAAATTATTGAATATTAAAGATGTGAATTATCACTTTGCTAACTAAGCGCAAACCAACAGATTGATAAATGCCCAAGCCGGGAATTGAACCCGAAGCCCTGGAATAGCGCTCCAGTGCTCTACCATTTAAGCCACGAGGACCATGCCTAGCTTGGCATCTCTCACTCACATAAGTCGGTAAAACTATTAGATACTGCTCGTAGCCATTACTGGCCATCGCAAAAGTTTAAAACTGATTTCTGATCACCCTGCTAGCGCAGCTACTAGACGGAATAGTCTTCATGAGAACACATACCCCACCAGTGGCCGAAAGGTCTGCTCTCGATGCTGGTAGACGGGAGGTGCTGGGTTCGAACCCAATCGCACCCGGCGGCCTAATCGTTCGGAGTTTTTCGTGGTTTTCTTGGGACCTTGAATTTCCTTGCGTAAATACGGGTTAGATTCCCTTTGAAAGACCCCCACGGAGTGCACCCCGCACCCTCCTATATCCCTCCCCGGCCTATATCCCTCGAGTTGATAATTGGCCGTCATAAACACAACCAACCAACATTCATGAGTACACAATCTTGCGGCGTAACATGAGATGCAAATGAACCCAGCACCGGTGGATATACAATTTTAATTAATTCTTCAACTACTTTTCAGCAGTGAAATTACGCTTGAAATTATTGAATATTAAAGACGTGAATTATCTCTTTGCTAACTAAGCAAAAACCAACAGAGTGGAAAATGTCCAAGCCGGGAATCGAACCCGGACCCCTGGAATAGCGCTTAAATGGTAGACAACTGGAGCGCTATTCCAGGGGTCCGGGTTCGATTTCCGGCTTGGACATTTTTCACTCTGTTGGTTTTCGCTTAGTTAGCAAAGTGTTAATTCACAAAAGTTAACTTTTAAAAGCTGATTAAAAAACAAGTAATATATAAAAAAAAAAATGTAAGTCAATTCCTACTTAGGTCAATAAGAGAAATTTTTTTCTCCCATTCTTTAATGACTGCTTGGCCCCACCAGTGGCTGAGAGGTTCTGCTCTCGAAGCTGGTAGACGGGAGGTGCTAGGTTCGAGCCCAATCACGCCCGTCGGCCTAACCGTTTCGGAGTTTTCGTGGTTTTCTTCGAAACTTTGGATTTTCATGTGTAAATACGGGTTAGGTTCCCTTAGAAAGACACCCACGAAGGGCACTCCCATTACGGCCTATATCCCAAGTGTAGATAATCGGCCGTCAAAAAATCAACCAGCCAACCATCAATGACTGCTTGAGTGGAGCTTAAAAGGCCTAGATCAAGAAAAGGGCTCGCTCGGTCAACAATCGAGTATAAAATTGATTATTGAAAATTAATTAAATTAATTAAATTTAATTAATGAATTAATATTTTAAAAAACTGCATTAACATCAAGTCTCATCCACTACAAGTTTAAAAAAATTTATTTGAACTTGATTGGATGCAGGGGCGCGCCGACCCAGTGTGCAAAGTGTGCACCGCACACAGGCGCCAGAATAGTAAAGGCGCCAAATATTTTAGTCGAAGCTGAAAATTTTCAAAAACTTTTATCCAATTTAAATTTATTAAAGCTGTATTTAAATCGAAAGTACGTCATTTTGAGTTCATTTGTACTTTTAAAATATATGAAATTTGCAGATGCTTGTCTGCGGTGTAGCTTTAGGGGTGGGGTGGAGGAGAGAGTCTCAAACAGAAAGGCACAACGGTGTCGAAAGGTAACGTTCGAAAGGCGCCTCGTTGTCGAAAGGTCACAGTCGTAAGGCACCACGGAAGGCTTAAGGGCGCCGTCAATCGCCTAAAATAAATTAAAAAAAGCTAGAAACATAAAAAATTCAGAAGGGCGACCGCGAAAGTCCCTTTTGATATCCCTGCTCTAGATCAGGGCTGTCCAACTTTTTAGAAAGCAGGGACGCACTACAGCTGGTAGCAAACATGGAAGGCTCGATTATTCAAATAATTGAAAATATATAACACTTTTATCTTATTGTAGTATTGGTAGTGATACACATACTGACGATTTAAAAACGGGTAGATATTATATTGCAGAATAGTAAAGCAACATAAGCCTCCAGGTTATGCACGGTACCCATGTAAAAGTAAATTGCCGAAAAAAGCACAAATCAATCATAGCAATCGGCTACATTATAACAAAAACAATAAATAAATAAAACAGGATGTAGTTCAAAATGCAATGAATGTAAAAAAAGAAATGAAAAACCCCATTCGAATCCAAACAAATTTAAAAGTCACGCCTATCATTGTATGCAACGCATAAAAACGAGCCCATGAGCATGTAAGAAAGTTTCATGTCATTTACAGTCGGGAAACATGTTTTTGAGAACAACCTCAAAATGAATTATGTTTTATTGAAATTTTAATTGTATATTTTATAGATTTGCTTCGAACAAAGAATAATCGGCAAAAAGCGAGTTTCACTCGCGTACAGAGAGTTCATACAATAAATTTATTAAATACTAACTACAATCTTAGAAAATATAGTCGTTAAACGAATAATAAGACTGCAAAAACTTGGAATTATTTTATTAAATATTTTTCAATTCAATTGAAATGAAAAACGCTGACTATTTGTCATTGTGATCCGTCTTACGTAAAACAAAGACCTTGTACAAAGTTTAATCTTGCCATTGTGCTAAGTGCGCTTTGAAAGGAGGTCGCAAAGTTGCATGGGCACTTTGGTCTGTGCCACATTTTTTAGATAGGTTTTTTATTAATATCTCGCCTAATTATCGACATTTCTTGGATGATTTTGCATCGATAGGCACATCGAACTCCTCTTTCAACCTCAACTCCCCCGCTGAGCGCCCGCCAGATAAAGTTTATGTGTAACGAAAAACTACGATTTTCTGAAAAACTATATGACCTAGGATAATTGCTATAGTTTTAATGCAAGATTTAAATAAATTCCAACTACTACTAATTTTTCCGTAATTTTATTTTCAGTAGATTCGGAAATAGGAGGGGGGATATAATTTTGCCATACATTTTCGACAAATTTCTGAAAATATAATAATATCTAAGAGTAAAACAAATGTATTTTTGAGTTCTGTGTTAAGAGCTTTTTCAAACGATACCCATTCCCCCTTTGATGATTTTTAAATGAACCTTAAATTTGTATGATTTTATATCTTTAACTTGATTTTTTTCTGAAATACGTACCCACTCACTATCACTGTGTGAAAATGGGGGAGAAGCTGTCAATTGTTCAGGTTTGTTATGTAATTTGTCTTCATGGTTTTTGGAAAATTGTATGTGGTAATAATGAAAAAATTTAAAACTTTAAAATGACCTCTACTTACTGATGAAAAAATGAGTTAAGAGGAGAGGAGTGAGTGCTTAGTAAAGTACAGGCCAAAAGCTTTAAAACGATATGTCACATGAAAAAATTCATTTTATCACCCCCACTGGGGAATGCTCTCTAATAATCTGGGGTCAAACATAGGCCTCACCAATCCAAGGCCCGTGAAGAATTTCACCTTCGGTCAAGCATTCAAATGAGCTGCTCAAATCTTGCTGCAGTTTAATTAGGAGCTCAGTTAGAAAATAAACCACCAGGGGATCTGAGTGAGAGGGGTAGAAAGGTTCATGATACAAAAGAGTGGTTCGAGGGTTTTCCGATGATATATCACATGAGGGTTTAGCAGGCGTGCTGCGTACGCACTGCAAAATCTTGCAAAAATACAAATCTCGAATCTTTTAGTTCCACATTCCTACACCAGGAGGAACTCTATTCTTAACAAAACTGTTTCTGAACGAAATTCTGTCAAACAACCTACCCATAGTCAGTATATATTAGTCATTAGCCATATATTAGTATATATTAGTCAAAGGGGGGGGGGGGGGCGGACTTAAGCAAGAATTTAAGTTATTTGCTGAAATTACTATTCGAAAATAGTGATAAGTACACTTTTGAAATTTTTATATTAAAAGTAATATTTATCCCAGAGCTCCGTCAAAAATCCTCATCTAAAACGGTAGAAAATGGTACGGTTTTAAATATTCGATCCCCCCTCCCCCCAGCAAACAAAAATTATCGCCTGCCTCTCCCCCCCTGAAATTTGATGCCCCCTACTTTTTAAAATCTTTATTTTGTGTTATAAACTATTTGAAAGTTCCAAATCAATCAGTTCGTCAGTTTTTTTTTTAAAATTTTAACAAATTCGCGTTTCAACAAAGCATTTCTTTTCCTTTTTAAAAATCGAATTTTTTATAAAAACTTGCGGATGGATTTTTATAAAATTTAGGTATTATTAAACAGTGTTTAAAGATAGGGCTAGATGAATAACTTTAAAATATCTAAATGGTGTATTTTAAAAAATTTGATGGCGTTCCAAAGCATCATACTATAAAAATCAATTGTGGTTTCGAAAGACTGGCTTTTAAATTTAGAGTTTGAAAGGAATCATCCAATTAATTAAATAATAATTAATATTTAAGTTTGTAATTGAGCGACCGTGAAGAAATTTACATATCTGAAATCAGCGAAACATTCTACATCTGGATGAATAAAAATTAAATCTGTAAATTAATATTTTGAAAATTTTACATTCGTTCGAAAATGTCCACTATTGAAAGACGTCGGTTGTCTGCAATGAACACCTGGCGTCCATGGGAGAGATTTCGAATCTTTCTTTAGAAGGAAATAAAAAGATTTTTTATAAATTCATTTTTCGTGGATTTTTTGACTTCCTGAAACCGTACCGGAATAATTTTTAGAATTTCTGAAAAAAGGATTTTTTTTTTTTTTGCGTCTGGCAGGGGTGCCATTTGAGGTGGGCTGGAGGGGGGGGGGGTGCAATACCCCCCTCCCCCCAAGGAATTTGATTTTTCAGAAAATTTACCAACCATCAATTGTCAGATTCAAACAAAAATTAAAATATTGCTCAAAAGCTAAAATAATTTATCAGATTTAATTGCAATAAAAATATATTCATTAAATAAATACTTTATGGATAGAAATTAATAATTATCAAAAAAAATTCCTATTCGAACTTTCTTAAGGTGAGACATATATCGTACTTTGGCTAATTTAAAAATACATGAGAGATATTTTCTTTTATCAATTGCTTCTCAGCTTTGTGCATCTTGATCATAGGAAAACTCGGCCCCTCATGGCTAGAAATTCAGGGATAGTTTTTTCAAATAGTTTTTTTTTTTTTGTGGAGGGAGGGGTTGATGGGGCGAGTATAATAAGGATAAATAAATAGTAAATAAAGTAAATAAGGATATAAGTTCTTAATTATCCTACTTTTTTACTTTTTTGGATTATTAGTGTCACATTATATTTACTGCAATCATTGCAATGTTAACAAATTATTTAATTGTGTATTTGCTTTATTAAATCATATTATATATGGTACACTCTCAAAATTCTTCAACTCCTAGGAATGGAGTCTGCGCGCACCCGACAAAACAATTTCTTCAACCCAAAAACCGACAGACTTCCACCAAATCCCAAAGTAAAAGAAAATTACTCCATATTTTAACACGTTTATAAGAAAGAACTAGTCTGTAATTTTATCCCTTATGTACAGAAATGAACACATGGGTTATTACTATGGGCCACCATTAATAGTCAAATCTATAGTTTTACATTTGGAAAATATTCAGGACTTTCTTGTAAAAACCAGGTCATCCCTGCTCCGACTGAAAGAGATAAAGCGCAATCCGAAAAACTTAAAGTGTACCTCACTTGCAACGAAAATTCGTCAACCTATCCGGACGCAGGACTGTAATTTCATTTAAATACGAAAACCGCTAAAAAGATTTCCATTGAAGGCAACCTGACCCGAAATGAAAGAACATTAATCCATATTTTAATACAATTATTGTAAAATAACTCTACAATCATATCTTTTTAAAAAACTTTACTTTTTATGTAGAAAAATGAAGATATATATATATATAGTATTCATTAATGTTCAAATCTTTTTCATCTGAAAAATATTCAGGATTTCTCTGAAAAATAGTATTAACAATAACCCACCTCAAAATAGTGAAAACGCAATCCGAAACAATTAACGCTTTACCTTAACTTTACTTGCAGAAAATCACTAATGAAAATTTTCTTATCACTATAGATCACAAAAGTTACAAATTTCGTGACCTATTCATGACGTTTGTGAGCTGATTATCTCATGAATGATTGAATTTCATGATTCTTTTTTCGCGATCATCTGACGAAGTTTGCGATTTTTTCCGCTACCGTTTCACTGAATTCATGAATTTTTTCCTGAAACTGTTATCGAAATTGGTTTGTTTCTTACGACCATTTGTCGAAATTCACAAAATTTTTCCGCGATCACTGACGAAATTCCATAGTTGTTTCTGCGATCTTTTGACAAAATTCGCGATTCTTTTTCACGATCATTAGTTGAATTTTCTACCACCGACTAATAATATTTGCAATTTTTTTGCGCGATAGTTAGACGAAATTTTGTATTTCATATCACGATCGTTTCACTAAATTTTCGTGATTTTTGTGCAATCTTTTGACGAAATTCGCGATTTTTTCCGCAATCCTTTTACAAAATTCAAGATATTAGTTTGTGCAATCATTTGACGAAATCTGCATTTCTTTTCGCGATCTCTGATGAAATTAGCAATATTTTCCACGGTCGTTTGCAGAAATTAGAGATTTTTTCCACGACGATTTGGGGATTTTCTTTCTCAAAATTTGCAAAATTCGCGATTTTTTTTATGTGAATTTTCGATTTTGAGAATTCGAAAGAAAAAAAAATCGTAGACTTTCACGAAAATTAAAAAAAGTTGCATAATAACCACATGTCAGTGAAAGAAGTTAGGGAAGCAAAATCGCGCAGAGCTTTTTTTATTGTGCGGGATTTTTAAATTTTCTGTGAGATTTGTGCAGTTCTGCACGTTTCCTGTTCTTCAAAGAAAAATTTTCCTTGTCCTTCGCCAGGAAACTCTTGAAATGGCGCCCCTGTAGTAAAACCTGAAAAAAAAAAGAAAAAAGTTCCATTTTAGACAGGTCTCTGCCTTAGCAAGTATAATTGTATGATTTTTTTTCATCGAAATTTGATTTTTTCCCCCTTTCAGAAAGAATTCTTTTATAGACAGGCTTCGTTTTCACAAGTTTTACTGTAATACATCTCTTTTCAGAGCTATATTATATAGTGGATGGTTTAACAGTCTTTGAGGATACCCCTAAAAACGGAACCTATAATAGAATCCTGTCTAAAAAGAAAATTTTCATATTCAATATATTCAAATTTTACCTGCTAAGACGGAAACCTATTCAAAACGAAATATTTCACTGGTTCTTGAGTTTCCGTATTCAGAGTTTTTATTGTTTTTTAAAGCATGATTCAGTTTACGTTTCTCGTTCGGAGACGGGGGGGGGGGGGGTGGGGGGGGTTCGATGCCTGGATCCCACCCTTAGCTATATAACTTCCCACAAAAAATCTTTGCCCCAACCCCCCAAGAAAGTTCTGAAATGGCGCCCCTGGCGTCTGGCTGTGCAATTTTCGAGTTGTCCAGGCCCAGTAGAAATTAAGGTACAGTACTTTTTAAAAAGCCCCAGTACATTTATCGCCCTAGCAGCTCTGTAATTCTATTAACCCCTCCCCTCTCTTCGAGTTTTTGAAGAAGTTGTCTACGGTTGGAAAAAAATCTATGTTCTTATTGAATTATGAATACTTTTTATTCTTTTAATTTGGGCTTTTTAATTAATTTCTCAACTAATTATTAGAGATTTAAAATTCTGAAACATAGGTGCACGGTGCACCAGGAGAGGCTTTCGACTATCCTCACAAAAAGTTTGAGCCTCGTATGTGCCATAGATTCTGCTAGCCATCGCACACAGACAGAGCGAAACTTTGTTTTATTAGTATAGATATTTTTAATTTAGAACTTAGATTCATTGCACGAAAATTGAGAATTCGAAAAATAAAAAAAACTCTCACAGAGAAGGAAGGCTTAACAGTGTGGCAAGGTAAAGTTTCGCTTAGCTTCTTAACCATGTAAACGCGAAATATGCATTTTTCATAACAATTGTTATATAGCCAGCATATGGGTTCTATATTGGCTAATATAAAATCAAATGTTCCGGGACTGGAACATTTTCGAATGCACCCCTAATTATGATCTACGTGTGGTAATTGTTTAAGGCGCATCTTAATTGATGTTACATTACTTTAAAAGAGATAAAAGTACTATAAACGCGCTCCAGTGTATTACAAACATCATAATTTGAGAAAATATTTTTCTACTTTTATGTGTATTTACCGTATTACGACCACCCTTTTCTTTGTGTCATAGTCCTACCATTGATTAATTCAACACAGCTCTATTTCCAAATTAAGGTTTATTTGAACTGTTTTAAGTATAAACTAGGGGGCTCGGCCCCCTACGAGCTACGCTCGCCAACCCCCGTCCAGACACCGCAGACTCTAAATGCACGCTAATGTGATCGGCTTTAAAAAGATTTCGAAAGATTGAATTATAATTTAAAAAACGGTGGTGATCTCCCTATAAACGGATTTCTATTCATTTCTCTTTGATTGGGGAATTTTAACGCCAAATCCGCTGCGGTACTACTTGATTATCCCGTCGACCAATTTCGCCAAATTATATAAATCGCCAAACCACTCGCCAAATTATACAAATTGACATAATTTTTATTTTAAATAACGGAAGAACAAATAAATTCGTACAACATTAATAAAAATACAAATAAAACGTCGAAATAAAAATAACTTGATGACGTAGACACGTGTAACAACATTTCAAAATAAGCTAATATAAAAGGAATTAAGTAAACAGAGTCTTTGTCTCCTGGTATTTTTTAACAAAGGGAAAAGAAAGTTCTTTTAAGTGAGACATTTTAAATTAATCGTTTTTAATCTGACGTAATTTTTACCAAGCTATTCTTTCTCTTTTAAATAATCGCGTGAAAGTACTTTTGTTAGCAATGAAATATTATTTGCGGTTTCCTAACAAAAATAGTTGAAAATATCCTCTCAAAATATTAAATAAATGTCTAGCGCAATTTCTAAATTTAAACTTTTTTGCAATATTATTTTGTGTTCATTTTATGTAATAACTATAATGTGACGTAAATATGACGTAATTTCTCCTAAGACTTCTAACGCATGTTAATGAATTTATTATTTTACTATATCCTTTCTCTTTTAAAATTCACGTGTGTACTTTTTATGACGTAATTTTTAATAAGTTCCTGCTTTTTATACATAATTATTTAATTCTAATTTGAAAGTTTTTTTCCTGTTTATAATAGTCACGTGTAAATAAATTTTTAATTTGAAGCAAACATTATTGCTTGCGCTTTTTATACAGTTGGCAACAGTTTAAATTAGTACAATTTTCTGAAATCTGTAAAAAATATCTCTAGAAATGCTGAAAATTTGAATTTAAAATAGAAATAAAACCTGAAAAAATGAGTCAAAATGAAAAAATTAATGCAATCTGCACTCCGGCAAATTCTAACGCATAAAATGATCTAAAAATGATTACACTGCCATGTATAGTTTTTGCTGCTATAAAACTTTTTTAGTGGAACGATTTTGTCCAACTTTAGCATTCAATATCTCTTAAAATAATTCTTCGATTTGAAAACTGTCTGCATCAGCGTGTTTATCAAACATTTCTGTATAAAACCACTGATTTTCATATTTTTGTATGCATTATTTTTCTCAATATTAACGAAGAAAGACCTCCGGTCACAAAAAATTCAAAACCGGCGGCGGCGGCGGCGGCGGCGGTGACAGCGGTAGTTACTTTTTTTTAGAATAGAGAGATATAAATAAAGATCACATCTTAAAAATTCCGGGAGTGATGGAGATAAAAGAAGCTGATTTACTTAGAAGGTATGCCATTGTGGGGAGAGGGAGCAAACAGCTGAAGCACCCACCTTTTAGGGATGTCTGTTATTTGCATAACTGACAACATTCCTTATTTTTAATCCAAAAAACAATATTTTTAATCAGAAATTTAATTTAATATATGAAATAAAAAGAAACCCTGTACAAACTAGACACGTTTCATTAAATAAATTTTCTGGTTCCGAATTCGTTTCTTTGATTTGGAGAAAATCCCCGGAAAGTTGGCTTGGCAGCTATGCATTTATACTCCTTGAAAAAAAAATTATGAAGTTGTTGTTTTTTTCGGGGGGGAGGGGGAGGGGGGCTTTGGAATATGGGGCGCCAATTGAAGTTCTGCACACAGGCGCCGGATACTGCTGGCGCGCCCCTGATTGGATGAATAATAAGTATTTTATTAACGATTGAAAATTTGAACAAGATATATATACGGAGAGTATGAACTAATAGTAGGAACTGAATAAGTAAAAGAAACAAAATAAAGAAAAGAAATTAGGATTTTACACTTAACGTTTTCAAACAACAAATCTGCAATCCTTAAACGTTAGCCAGCTTCCTTAAATCTTATAAACTTTGGGAACGAAAAAAAGACTAAAGATAATGAACCAATATTTTGCTTATAAATTGAGACAAAATGCCTCTTTTAAACAATAAATGAGGAATTACCATTAAAAATGATAAATGTTTTAAGATTTTTTCGTGAATTTTTTAAAAGCCAGGATTTACTTCGAGAAAACAAGAGGAGTGCTGAAGTCTCGCTTGCGTACCGGGTTTTAGACGTTTTCTTTTCGTCGGCGTCATTTTAAAATTTAGGTCTGGAATAAATGCAAAATTATGCGCATTTTATTACAATAAAAAGCTCAAATTTCTTCTATGTACTCACTTTTTTAATTATGGGAGGAAGGATAGATAAATCTAGGATTTTTCTTGGAGGTTAACTCCAAATCAGGATTTATTTTTGTAGTGCTTTTGAGCAGTGTTGCCAAATTGAGGGCTTTTTTAATTTAGGTTATTTGATTGCCACCACTTTTTTAAAATAGTATAATTCCCCTTATTTTTCGAATTATTAATCTATTTTTAAATAGGCCGAATATTTTTATTTTAAAAAAGCGGTGACAATCAACAATCTGTGGACAAAAAAGTCACCAATCTGGCAACACTGCTTTTGAGTTTATTACCTATACTTAGTTTTCATTAAAGTATTTTTCGTCATAGTGCGTCAATAAATCTTTAAAAGTATATAATTTATTTTTACTTATTTAGAATTTTTTTTAACAGGAGTGAACAACTTGCTCCTCTTTGCGAGAATGGTTTCATTCACAAAAATTATTTTTAAAACTGATTTAAAAAACAATATTTTAAAGAAAACGCTTTTTGTATTTTACATTTGACGTTTATCATTTTCAAACAACAGTTCTACGATCCTTAAAGCTTAGCCAGCTTCCTTAAATCTCATAAACTTTGACGACAGAAAACAAGTTGGAAACTGCACATCAAACGTGGCAAATGAGGTGCGTTCGTACTATAACTATTTTTATAAATATTTTTTGCACCGCATATAGTACTGAATGTATATTTTAGTGCACTTCATAAGTGCATATCCATTTCATTCTGTTGGAAAGGCTGTAACAACACTAAAATACACTTGAAATAATTTTTTCCCATTGGCCGTAATGGAGCGGAAAACTTTTGACTGTCCCTGTAATTAAACTATACATCCGATTTTCATAAAATTTGAAATGACTCGACAATATTTTGCAACAATTATATATTTAAAATGTCAGACCATTCGGTTGGGTAGTTTTTGCTCTGTTATATGCGGACAGACGGACAGACAGACGGACTGAACGACGACTACAGGTGCTACGTATTTATATAATTACGAACGCACCTAAAAAGGCTAAAAATACTGAATCATTATTTTGCTTTTAAATTGATACAAAATCCCTCTTTCAAACAATAAATGAGGAATTTTTCATTAAAGACCACAAATTTTTAAATATTTTTCATCTAATTTTTTAAAAGCAACGATTTACTGCTAGAAAACAAAATGGGTGAATGCATCACGTGTTTTTGATGTTTTCTTTTCGTTAGCTTATTTTTAAAAATTATGTCTAAAATAAATGTAAAATTATGTACATCGCATTAAAATCAAGAATTCAAATTTCTTCGATCTAGGGGAGGCCGGGGGAATAGCGACACCTAATTTTATCACCTCAAAAATATGTTTATTTTTTAATAGTAAAAATTCTAAAGCTGAATCATGATCTTTAGTATCTGTATAAATTTAGCCGTAATCTTAACTGTAAAGTAAGCACACATAAAAAAATTTCTTTCAACCTCTGTACAGTGGCGGGATTACCCAGGATACTGGGGTAATTCCGCCACTGTATCGGGGTAATGACGCCACTCTTCAATGACCTAGTAAATACATAAAATGGATACCAAGAAACACAGAACCTACTGAAAATATTTAGAAAGCAATGTAATTTAGCAGAATAAGTAATAATTACAATGTTCCTTAAGCTAGATTTATTAATGTGCTAAGCTTACAATTTAACTCAAATTGCAAAAGAGCAAAAGTCACCGTTTGCCGTGGTGGCGGTATTACCCCGAGAGGGCAATATAGCGGAAACCCCCAGAAAAGCCGAAAGAAGAACCGAACTTGTTCAACACATTGCCAGGGCCTGATTACCAACAGGGCAAACTTACACCAATAAATTTTAAAAGAAAAGTTCGACTTATCTAAACGCCGTATTCATTTAAAATTTCTGCCATGAGTGAGGCAAAATTTTCTGTTTATTCTTAGTGGTAGGAATTTGCCCCGTGGTTAATCAGGCTCTGCACATTGCATCAAAATGTCGGCGAATGCATGTAGATTACGGGTTATATTATCGTAAGTATCTAATGTTACAATAAAAGATGTTTACCTCTACTCATTTGAAGCTCCAAAATAAGAAACAACTAGATGAAAAGTAAATTTTTCACTAGAACAAAGGAACGACGTATAACTAAATCACTCTCACTCTAGGGACTGTTTCTATTGCTGGCCGCTATAGTGCAGGCGCATTCACTATCTCAAACAGCCGTTAGTTTTTAAACTAGGCGGGGTGGCGGCATAAACCCGAGTGGCGCAGTTCCCCCGGGCTCCCCTACTCCGAGAGAACAAAATGGGTAACGAAGTCTCGTGCGCATCCTGTTTTTTTTTATGTTTTCTTTTCGTTAGTGGCATTTTAAAAATTATGCCTGAAATAAATTTAAAATTATCCGCATCTTATTGAAATAAAGAATTCAAATTTCTTTATATATATATATACTCAATTTTTTTAATTATGGGAGAAAAGAGAGAAAAAATTAGTTATTTTCTTGGAGGTTAATTCTAAATAGGTGTTTTGTTTAGCAGTGCTTTTGAATTTACTATACGGATACTTTATTTTCATTGGAGCATTTAACTTCATAGTACGTCGATAAATTTTTAAGAATAAATGATTTATTTTAAGTAAGGGAGACCGGGGGTTGGTTGGTTGGTTGTGTTTATGGCAGTCAATTATCAACACGAAGGATATAGGCATAAAGGGGGGGGGTGCCCTCCATGGGGGTCTTCCTAAGGGAACTTAACCCGTATTTACGCTTGGAAAACCAAGGTTCGAAGAAAACCACGAAAATTCCGAATGATTAGGCCGACGGGTGCGATTGGGATCGAACCCAGCAGCTCCCGTCTACCAGCTTCGAGAGCTGAACGGTTGGTTGGTTGTGTTTATGACGGCCAATTATCAGCACGAGGGATACAGGCCCTAAAGGGGGGGGGGGGGCTCCGTGGGAGTCTTTCTAATGGAACCTAACCCGTATTTACACGTCGAGAGCTGAACGGGAAACCGGGGGAATGGTGCCACTTGGGATTATGTTGCCACCCCGCCTAGTTTAAAAACTAACGGCAGTTTGAGATAGTGAATGCGCCTGCACTGTAGCTGCCAACAATAGAAACAGTACCTAGAGTGAGAGTGATTTTGTTGTACGTCGTTCGTTTGTTGTAGGGAAAAATTTAGTTTCATCTAGTTGCTTCTTATTTTGGAACTTCAAATGAATAGAAGTAAGCATCTTTTATTGTAACATTAGGTACTTAAGATAATATTACCCGTAATATACATGCATTCGCATGACTTTTGATGCAATTTGTTGAACAAGTTCGGTTCTTCTTTCGGCTTTGCTGTTTGCTGAGGGATTTCCGCTACATTGTCCTCTCGGGGTCTGCCGCCACCATGGCAAAGAGTGACTTTTCCAATTTGAAGTTAATTGTAAGCTTAGCCCATTGATAAATCTAGCTTAAGGAGCATTGTAATTATTCATTATTCTGCTAAATTACATTGTTTTCTAAATATTTTCAGTAATTTATGTGTTTCCTAGTATCCATTTTATGTATTTACTAGGTCATTAAAGAGTGGCTTCATTACCCCGATACAGTGATGAAATTACCCCAGTATCTTGGGTAATCCCGCCACTCTACAGAGGTTGAAAGAATTTTTTTTTTTAATATGTGTTTACTTTACAGTTATGATTGCGGTTAAATTTATACAGATACTAAAGATCATGATTTAGCTTTAGAATTTTTACTATTAAAAAATAAACATTTTCTTGAGGTGAAAAAAATTTAAATTCCCTTAAGGTGTCGCCATTCCCCCCGGTCTTCCCTAAATGATTTATTTTATATAGATGGAGTTTTTAACAGGGGATAAAGAACTTGCTTCTCGATGCGAGAGTGAATTCATTCACAAAAGTTTGCTTTTAAAAGCTGATTTAAAAAAGAGTTTTGGATTTTAAAGTTAATGTTTCGAACAACAGTTCTACAATCCTTAAAGCTGGTCTGCTTCCTTAAATCTCATAAACTTCAATGAAAGAAAAAAAAGACTAAAGATACTGAGTCAATATTTTGGCTGGAAATTGAGTCAAAATATTTCTTTCAAACAGTAAATGAGGAATTCCGATTAAAGAGGATAAAGTTTTGAAAAAATTTTCACCTAATATTTTTAAAGCCGGGATTTACTTTCAGAAAACAAAAGGGGTGATGACGTTCCTAGTGCTTGACGTGTTTTAGATGTTTTCTTTTCGTTGGCGTTATTTTGAATACAATGCAAAATTATGCGCATCTAATTGAAATACAGAAATCAAATTTCATCTATACTCATTCTTTTAATTATAGGAGAGAGAAGAGGAAGATTTAGTACTTTTTCCAAAGTTAACTCCATATCAGGAGTTTGTTTTCTAGTGCTTTTCAATTTACTATGCTTCATTTCCATTTAAGAATTTTATGTCATATTATTTTCTGTAAATTTTTAAAAGTAAATGATTTATTTTATGTGATGGACTTTTTTAAGAGGGGGGGGGGGTGAAGAATTTGCTTCTCGACGCGAGATTTAATTCAATCCCAAAAGTTTACTTTTAAAAGCTTATTTAAAAAACTGTATTAAAAAACCGAGTTTTGGAATTTATATTTAACATTTAACGTTTTCAAATAGCAGTTTTATAATCCTTAAAACTTCCTTAAATCTTATAAACTTTGGTGGCAGAAAAAGACTAAAGATACTGAGTCAATATTTTGCTTAGAAATTGAGCCAAAATACATCTTTCAATCAATAAATGAGGAATTCCCATTAAAGACGATAAATTTTTGAAGAATTTTTTAAAGCCAGGAATTAGGGGAGACCGGGGGAATGCCGCCGATCCGGGTTATACCGCCACCCCACCTAGTTTAAAAACTAAGGGCAGTTTGAGATAGTGAATGTGCCTGCACTATAGCGGCCAACAATATAAACAGTGCCTAAAGTGAGAGTGACTTTGCTGTACGTCGTTCGTTTGTTCTAGTGAAAAATGTAGTTTTCATCTAGTTGCTTATTATTTTGGAGCTTCAAATGAGTAGAGATAAGCACCTTTTATTGTAACATTAGGTATTTAAGATAATATGACCCGTAATCTACATGCATTCGCCGACATTTTGATGCAATGTGTTGAACAAGTTCGGTTCTTCTTTCGGCATTGCTTGGGGATTTCCGCCATATTGTCCTCTCGGGGGTAATGCCGCCGCCATGCAAATTGGGTGAGAAATGGTCTTATTTTAATGTAGTGGAGCCGATTCAGGAGAGTGACTTTTCCAATATGAAGTAAATTGTAAGCTTAACCATTATTCTGCTCAATTACATTGCTTTCTATTTTCAGTGGGTTGTGTGTTTCCTAGTATCCATTTGATGCATGTACTAGGTCATTAAAGAGTGGCGGCATTACCCCAGTACAGTGGCGGAATTGCCCCAGTGTCCTGGGTAATCCCGCCACTGTGCAAAGGTTTAATTTTTTTTTTTATGTATGCTTACTTTACAGTTATGATTACGGTTAAATTTCTAGAGATACTAAAGATCAGGATTCAGCTTTAGAATTTTTACTATTAAAAAATAAACATTTTTTCGAGGTGAAAAAATTTAAATTCCCTTAAGGTGTCGCCATTCCCCCGGTCTCCCCTACTTTAAGAAAACAAAAGGGGTGATGATGTTCCTCGTGCTTGCAGTATTTTAGATGTTTTCTTTTCGTCGGCGTTATTTTGAATACAGTGCAAAATTATGCGCATCTAATTGGAGCAGAGAAATCAAATTTCATCTACACTCACTCTTTTAATTATGGGAGAAAGAAGATGAAGATTTAGTAGTTTTTCATAAGTTAACTCCATATCAGGATTTTGTTTTCTAGTACTTTTCAAATTATTATGCTTTATTTCCGTTTAAGCATTTTATGACATATTATCTTCTTTAATTTTTTTTAAGTAATTGATTTAATTTATGTAGATGGATTTTTTTAAGAGGGGTGGTAAAGAATTTGCTTCTCGAGACGAGATTTAATTCAATCCCAAAAGTTTACTTTTAAAAGCTGATTTAAAAAGCTGATTTAAAAAGCTGGATTAAGAAACCGAGATTTGGATTTCATATTTAACATTTAATGTTTTCAAATAACAATTTTACAATCTTTAAAACTTAACCAGCTTCCGTAAATCTTATAAACTTTGATAACAGAAAAAGATTAAAGATACTAAGTCAATATTTTGCCAAGAAATTGAGTCAAAATACCTTTTTCAACCAATAAATGAAGAATTCCCATTAAAGACGATAATTTTTTAAAGAATTTCTTTTTAAGCGGGAATTTCTTTAAGAAAACAAAAGGGGTGATGAAGTCCCTTGTGCTTGCAGTGCTTTAGATGTTTTCTTTTCGTCGGCTTAATTTTGAATCAAAATTATGCGCATCTTATTAAATAGTCCAGGCAATAGGGGATTTTACCTGGCAAAATTAATGGAAGTTCTGGAAATTGGCTTACTTTATGTTTTTTGGGTCGCTGAATCCGAATTTGTAACTTACCCCAAAATCCCCCCCGTCCAAATAGTTGTTTTTAAATTAATTTTTTTATTGTTTTAGGAAAAAACTATGTAGAAATTCGGAAAGTAGACAAAATTTGCAACAAATAGGATAGATGACATTACGATGTAGGATGAACGGGGAGGGAGAGGGCTGCCTCCGAACATACACTGCGGCGCTATGTGCACTAAGTTATGCAAGTCTAGGTCATAGGGAATTTTACTTGACAAAATTAATGCTAGTTCTGAATTTCGGCTCACTTTATGTTTTTTTGGGTGGCTGAATCCGAATTTGTAACTTCCCACCAAAATTTTCCCCGGCAAACCTCCCAAAAATTGATTTTTTGAAAAAATTTGGTTTTTGAGAACAGCGCGCGGGGAATGTTCCGAGGTAGCCCCCTCTCTCCCCATTTATCCTACGTCATAATGTCATACATCCTATTTGTTGAAAATTTTGTCTACTTTCTGAATTTATACATAGTTTTCCCATAAAACAATAAAAAAATTAATTTAAAAACAACTATTTTGGGGGGTTTCGGGGGGGGGGATTTTGGGGGTAAGTTAAAAATTCGGATTCAGCGACCCAAAAAAACTTAAAGTAAACCTTCTAGAGAAAGTTCGGAGGGGAGATGGGAGGTCGAATGTAAACGTGTGAGTGGTTAAGTGGAATTGCGCAACTTAGTCCACGCAGCACCGTGGCGCATGTTCCGAGGCAAATCTCCCCTTCCCTTTCAGCCTAAGTCATAATGTCATATATCTAATTTGTTGCAAATTTTGTCTACGTTCTGAATTTTTAGATACTTTTTCCTTAAAACAATAAAAAGATTTTTTTTAATTAAAAACCTTTTTTGGGGGGGTCTTTTACCAAAATTTGGGAGGGTTGCCGGGGGTAATTTTGGTGGGAAGTTACACATTCGGATTCAGCGATCCAAAAAACATAAAGTAAGCCAATTTCCAGAACTTCCATTAATTTTGCTAGGTAGAGCCCCTATACGGTCTTTATTGCCTGGACTAAAAATAGAGAAATCAAATTTCATCTACATTCACTCTTTTAATTATGGGGAAAATGAAAGAAAGAATTAACACTAGGATAGGGCGATTGCTTTCCAGTGCGCTAAACAAGAAAAAGAAAGAAAAATTGTGCTTCAAGCATAAATTACGAAACATTTTCCATCACATTCAGAATACTCTAACATAACTTTGCCGTTTAATAAGATTATTGTCTAAGTAAAGCCTTTTTGAAAAACCCAAACAACGTTTGAAAACTCAATTTTGGGTACTACCGTCTATAGCCGCAAAAGAATTCAAATTATTTTGTGAATTCCTGTAATATGATCTATCGATTTGTATAATGCTACACATTATACTAAAATCTAATTCAGCTAGCAAACGCGTAACGGAATTCAAATCTGGAGATCTAGTAATTTTCTTCAATAGTAGGGGAGACCGGGGGAATGGCGCCACCCGGGGTTATGCCGCCACACCGCCTAGTTTAAAAACTAAGGGCAGTTTGCGATATTGGATGTGCCTGCATTATAGAGGCCAACAATAGAAGCAATGCCTAGATTGGGAGTGATTTTTCAGCACGTCGTTCGTTTGTTCTAGTGAAAAATTTAGTTTTTATCTAGTTCCTTCTTATTTTGGAGCTTCGAATGAGTAGAGATAAGCACCTTTTATTGTAACATTAGGTATTTAAGATAATATGACCAGTAATCTACATGCATTCGCCGACATTTTGATGCAATGTGTTGAACAAGTTCGGTTCTTCTTTCGGCTTTGCTTGGGGATTTACGCCATATTGTGCTCTCGGGGTAATGCCACCACCATTGAAATCAGGTGGAAAATGGCCTCATTTGAATGTAGTGGAGCCGATTCATCAGAAATTTATATTTGTGACTTCTCAATTTGAGTTAAATTTTAACTGATAAATAACTTTTGCTTTCTAAATTGCTTTCTAAATATTTTCAGTATGTTATGTGTTTCCTAGTATCAATTTCATGTATTTACTAGGTCATTAAAGAGTGGCGTCATTACCCCGATACAGAGGCGGAATTACCACAATATCCTGGGTAATCCCGCCACTGTGCAGAGGTTGAAAGAAGTTTTTTTTTATGGGTGCTTATGTTACAGTTATGATTACGGTTAAATTTATACAGATACTAAAGATCATGATTCAGCTTTAGAATTTTTACTGTTTAAAAATAAACATTTTTTAGAGGTGAAAAAATTTAAATTTCCTTAAGGTGTCGCCATTTCCCCGGTCTCCCCTAACTCTAAATCGAGATTTTGTTTTCCAGTGCTTTTTTGAATTTATTATATCCCATTTTCGTTAAAGCATTTCATTGCGCATTTTTATTTAACTCAACCTAGTTCTGTATGTAAAGACGAAATTTTGAAATCCATTTACAGTTACTTTCTGATAGCTAGAAAAAAAAATAAAATACATGTACAAAGCTGTGTTTCCGATGGCAATACAACATTTTAATATTTTTACAACTTAATAGTAAATTTATACATTAATTTTAAGGCATTTTTTAGGAAAGACATAGCTTAAAATTTTCCTTCAGTAATTTCCCTCAATAAATGGAAATGTTTTCGAAATCTTTTGTGCGGCCCTATGATCTATAGAATATACAGTATGCCCACTAAAGCCCTTGCCACCTTCTTAACTTCGGAACGGCTGCTGCTATATTCATAAAAGTGGTGTCTAGGTATAGTAGAGTAGCAATGCGCTACTGAATGAAACCGCCTTCGGCGCCACTTGGTGGTAATCTGCGGAGTTAGCATTCCTATCTCAAAAACAGAAAGAGATAGGAAAAAAAGTGATTCACAAAGTTGTACCGCATCATCTATTTAGTACGAAAAGACACCTTGTAGGTATTAATGCGAAAAATAGAATGGTTAAAGCGCGCATTTGTTTTTTCGTATTCCCTACACTGTGACGTGACAAAACGATCTTACAAAGAAAAAAAAAACTAGTTATAACAATATACCTTTATTTCAGATGTTCAAACTTCTCACTGCCAGCTGCAATGCACATTTGGATGCATGCACTTTTGTCCGAAAAATAATCATTTCTCCTTCCGTTCAAGTTTCGTGACATCACAGTGTAGGAAATCACGAAAAAACAAATGCGAGTTTTAACCGTTCAGTTATTCGCAATGCTCTGTTGTTCACAAGGTATCTTTTCGTACTAAATCGATAATGCTCTACAATTTTGTAAATCACTTATTTTCCCTATCTCTTTTCGTTTTCGAGATAAGAATGTTAACTTCGCAGTTTTTCACCAGGTGGCGCCATAGGCGGTTTCATTCAGTAGCGCATAGCTACTTTACTGTACCTAGACTCTACTTTCATGCATATAGAATCAGCCATTCCGAAGTTAAGAGGGTAGCAAGGGACTTTAGTGAGTATACTGTGTACACAATAAATAATATTAATAGAATTAGTTGAATTTAGAAATGTGTACCACAGCTGAAAATGCACTTCCAGCATTTATTGTTCACAAAGGGATACATCCGGGCTTCCCGGGTTACAGAATATAGATGAAAACCATTTATTTAATTGATAACTATATTAGATTTTTTACATTTAATATATTTTTTAGAGTGCGCACTAAAGATACCAAAAACCATATTTATATGAAAAATATTAATTAATTTAAATCTAGGGGATCGAGCCCATAGCACCCGAGATAGGTAGCCCCCCTTGGTGGTAAAATGTGGAAATAAAATATGTAAGGCTATGGTGCATAATATGAAAGAGTGGTCAAAGGGCTGTGCAATGATATATCACGTGAGGGGTGTAGGCAAATGTTAGAAAAGTGCCCCTCGGATGAAAAGGGAGGAGGTTAGAAAAATTGCTTAAAATACACAAGTTAGAGTCCGGAGGGGTAAATAATATAAGACTTTTTGAAAATTTTGTGATTTTTCGTGTGATCGCAAGTGTTCCGTTTTAAGTATGCAGAATGTCAAGTCTCCAACTTAATTAGGAGCTGAGTTAGAAAAAAAGCTTAAAATACACACGTTAGAGACCGGAGGGGTAAATATAAGTTTGTTAATATTTTGAAAATTTTATGAATTGCCGTGTGATCACAAGTGTTCAGCTATAAATATGCAAAATTTTAAGTCTTCAACTTAATTAAGGTCTCAGTTAGAAAACAAGTGTGTAAGTGTGATCACGGATCGCACAGAGGGTTTCGTTTAATATTCTTTTCAAAGCACTTTATCCTTTTGCAAAATCTGTTAGCTCCACATTTCGCAACCAGGGGGCGCACTATATTCTAAACAAACATGCATCCGAACGAAACTTCGTTTTACAACCTATCCGTAGATATATTAGTCGAGGGGATCGGACCCACAGCACCCGAGATAGTTAGGCGCTCTCTGGCGGTAAAAAGTAGATCTAAAATATGTATGGCTGGGGTGCATAATATGAAAGAGTGGTCAAAAGGGTGTCGGCAAAAGTTAGAAAATTGCCCCCCGGGTGAAAGGGTGCACAAGTTAGAGACCGGAGGGGTAAATATAAGACTTTTTCAAATTTTTATGATTTGTCGTGTGATCGCAAGTGTTCAGCTATGCTATAAGTATTCAAAATTTCAAGTCTTCAACTTAATTAGGGGCTCAGTTAGAAAAAAAAGCTTAAACTACACAAGTTAGAGCCCAGACGAGTAAATATAAGAATTTTTCGAAATTTTATGATTTGTCGTTTGGTGTGAGGTGTTCAGCTATAAGTATGCAAAATTTCAAGTCTCCAACATATATAGTTTCTGAGAACGGGCTCTGTGACAGACAGACAGACAGAAGAGTGAGACGAATAGAGTTTTGCCAAATGAACGAAACCCTAAAAATATTGTAACATCATTAAAATACACCGAAAACGATTTTTTCCCTACAAACTATAATGTAATGCAATTCTTTTGCGTGCCTTTGTAAAACAAACTATAAATGGTATGCATTTGATTTTCAATACGAAACACGTCATAGTAAACTTCTGTAACATGCACTTGAATGGCAATCCGAATATTCTTATGGCAGATAGAATACGGGTAGACAGAAAATAGGCAGGCAGATAGACAAGTCGATTTCAGGAACACTTTTCAACTATTTTGGAAAGGGTTAAAATTGGATAGGTTGAAAATTTTATTTTAAGAGATTTTTTTTGACAGTGTATACATAAAAATATTCCTCATAAACATTGAAATTCCTATTCTTTTCATATAACAATTAAGAGTGTCAAAAATTTTTTTCCAAGTGTATTTTGGCAGTTGCACTTTATATTTAACAAGCATGCTCCCCTCGTTACGCTGGTCGGTTTCTCCAAACGAAATTTGAGTCTTGAACAAAATATTTTGGCGAATTTGACATTGTGTTTTAAAACAATATGGACCTATATCTGGAATATCCTTCTGCATAGGGCCAGCTAAACGTTGCGCCGGGATCTGGCAGGTCATTTAGCAGGGCCTAACGTTTCTGACTGCAACAATGGACTAATAAAAATCATTTTAAATCGTACCTACAGTGCACAGCAAAAGTTTAGACAATGATCGATTAAGCTTCTGTACTGAAAAGTATGCAACGAATTGTTATAACTCAACTGTCATATATTACTTATGATTTATCCTGTAATCACTAACTATAAATTTTAAATTATACACTTTACAAAATATATAATGACAAAAAACAAAATTAATATCGTGGCAAAAATATAGACAATCTGTATACTTACAGAAAAATAACCATAAATTAAAATCGAAGGGCACCCAAATTGTCTGCAATTAGTATGACAAATGCAAAAGCGTGACTTCTAATCGAAGAAACTAAATCCTGCATCACTTGGGGGTGTATTTTGTACCGAACACGTTTGACAGCAACTTGGAGTTCCTTAACAGAAGAGTATTGTAAAAAATTTACTTAAACCTTACAAGATATGATGCCATAAAGGTTATCGATTGGGTTTAGATCAGAGTTACACGCCGGTCAGTCGAGAATAGTAATATTTTTAGAGTTAAACCAAGTTTTTGATTTATACGAAACATGAATGAACGCATTATCTTGCTCAAATGCATACTTTGGATCAGCTAACAGTTCACTAAATGGCTGTAAATTGTTCTCCAATGTGTGTATGTAGTCTTGCGCTGTTTGTAGACCACTGAGGAACGCCAGAGATACTTGAGCATTAAAGGATGTTAGGCCCAAATCATTAAAAAGTCTCCTCCTCCTTGTCGACAAAAGAAAGTCCAAGACTCTTTGCGCAAGTCGTGCCAGTCGTATGCTCACACATTTGGACTATCCAAATTACGCTTTTTTTTTTATCACTGAATATCACAGTACATCACTTGGATCCATATTACATATGGATCACCCGCAATAAAAGTGACACATCTCGCAAAATTCATTTTGCGTTTTATTCCACACATAGGTCTGTCAAAGGTGTGTCTTGCTTCACAAAATGTTTCATACGTGTAGTTACACGGAAAATCACTTTACTACGCCATTTGTGACCGCAGAAGAGGGGTGGATTCTGTGGGGAGGTAAAATTACCGAACTCTCCAAACCTCATCTTACGTCTTCATTCTTAAGTGTTTTGAGCTTCTGTGGATGTTTTTATTCCTGCAAGCAAAGCAAAAAGCTATAATTTCATTTTAGAGTAAAATCATCCAAATTTTCGTTTGCCTTTCCCGTGAAATTTACTTTTGTCGAGATGTGTCGCTTTTCTTGCTAGTGAGCGGTATGTTTGCGAGCCCATTGCATTCTCGTCAATTTTTAGTGAGATTTCAAAGCTGGTTTTTTTATCATTTTCATGTAAGCTAATTTACATCTTCCTTTATTTCATCTGCGAATCGTATCCGTTCACATAGAAAGTCCCGATTCACTTTTAATGTGACTATAAAATACAAATGTGAATTCATGTAGTTTTTCAAAATTGCGCATGGAGCAATATTAGATACCTATTGTGTGTTACGTTCATATCACTTTAAACCTGATTAGAAACACATTTGCATTAGTTTTAAAAAACATTTCTCAACAAAAATAAACGACTCCTTTACAAAATAATGAAAAGTTATAGGTGATGTTAAATTGCAACAGTATGCTTATTTTTTTTCCTTTCAAAATATTTTAATTTTTAAGATTACTTTCAAACGTGAAAAGTTCTTGGAAAATAATGTATGTTATTCTAATTTCAATAATGTGTCGGTGATAAATTGTAAATAACCAATTATATTTAATCTTTACAAAGAACGACGAAAAAAAAAAAAATCGTTGAAATAAGGCTTTTGCAAACGCAATTCAAAATTAATTTATGTCGCCAAAATGAGTGCTATATCGCCTGATGTTGCAACCATATTAGGCCAAGGGAGGTAAACAAGCAGTGTCAGGCTTTTTGCGTACTATCTTCTTAAACATTCCTGAAGTATACCAATAATAATTTGTGTAGATGCCAGTTTATAGATGCTTCTATAATCTCGTTTTTTGGTCACACGAGGCCTTCCAGGTATACATTGTTCTTTGAAGGAGACACCCTTAGACAATACTTGATAGACAGGCTTCTTTGAACGATTCACAGTAGCTGAAATTTCTGCAACAGAATTAGCTGAAATTTTCTTCCCTTTCGATTTCAACTTTCATACTTCTATTACTTCATCTGACTGAATATTTATAGCTCGCGGCACCTTTACTAACCGATGCTATCGCGAGAGGCACTTAAATAGTTCATGTGAGGCTAACGAGAAAGACAGGCTAGAGCGGTGGGTCCGATTCTTTTTTTTACAGACCGCTGGAGACACGTGATGCTCTTTTCGCGCAACTTCATTGGTGCATTCGAGCATCACGTGACTCCAGCGGTCTGTAAAAAAAGAAGAATCGGACCCACCGCGGTAGCCTGTCTTTCTCGTTAGCCTCGTAGTTCATGCATGTGACGTCATAATTTTGAAATTTGCATTTTTCCGTGAACAGTTGTCAAAAATCAAGAAAGTGTCTAAACTTTTGCAATATGCAAATTTCACTTTTTTCAATTAAATTAAATATTATCCTACATTAAAACATTATTTTCGTCCTAAAATGTTTAAAATATGTTTAAAAATAAGTATAATCATTTATATAAACCAAGAGTTCATATTTTTACTTTCCTCTATCTTTACAAGAAGAAAGTATTGGATTCATGAAAATTTTTTACTTTCTTCTATCTTTACAAGAAGAAAGTATTGGATTCATGAAAATTTTCGAATTCCGGTTTTCGACGGATTTACACGTTTTAGGGGTCAGAGATTCCAAAAAACATGTTTTTACAAAATGTCTGTCTGTGACTCTGTGAGTCTGTCTGTCTGTCTGTCTGTGTGTATGTGACACAAATTTTGTGGGCGCTCTATCTCAAGAACTAATGCACGGAATTTAATAAGAATTGATATTCAGTTAGTTCCTAATACAAATTGATGCTGATTAGGTTTTGGTGTAAATCGCTCAACAGGTGGCGCTGCAATGCTGCATTTTTCACGATTTTCGCAATAGCTCTATCTCAAGAACTAATGCACGGATTTTGATCAAACTTCAGATTTAGTTAGTCCTTGATATGAATTGATGATGAATACGTTTTGGTGTAAATGGCCCAACAGGTGGCGCTGTTAGGATGAATTTTGCAGGATTTACACGATTTCCCCAATAGCTCTATCTTAAGAACTAACGCACGGATTTTCATCAAACTTCAGATTAAGTTAGTCCTTGATATGACTTGCTACTGATTAGGTGTTGGTGTAAATCGCCCAACAGGTGGCGCTTCTCTGCTGCCTTTTCCACGATTGCCTCAATAGCTCTATCAATAGAACTAATGGACCAATTTTCATCTAACTTCAGATTTAGTTGTATGTTGACACAAGTTGTTGTTAATTAGGTTTTGGTGTTAATCACCCAATAGGTGGCGCTGCTATGCAGAAATTTTCACGATTTTCGCTATTGCTCTATCTCAAAAACTAATGTACAGATTTTCTCCAAACTTCAGATTCAGTCAGACGTTGACATAAATTGTTGCTGATTAGGATTTGGTATAAATCACCCAATAGGTGGCGCTGCTAGGCAGCATTTTGCTGAATTTAGACGATTTCAGCGATAGTCATATCTCAAGAACTAATGCACGGAATTTCATATCGTTAGAATCCTCATGAGATGCATAGATTGCCATTTAATTTTGGCAGTGTGATAGCGAATTTTGAAGTATTAACATGTATGAGATAGAAGAAAGTTTTGGGATTGGTACATCCGACTAGTTTATTTAAAGGTTAAATAACAGCAGTGTCTGAACTTTTGCTGAGCACCGTATCTTAGAATAATTCATAATATACAATTCATAATATAGATTATCAAATGTACGAAAAATATCATGCAAATTCTTTCACGTGTAATGTGAATAATTATTTTTAGCAAATAAATAAATAGAACGCTAAATTCATCTTTAAAAAGTTAAACTTATAATTACAGTATGTACAAATTACTTAAAATTTGATAAAATATTTAAAAAGGTGTTAAATTACTTTAATAATTCTTAGTACTTTCAACTATATACATAGTCTTCGTCAGAGATTACAAAAATAGAATTCTACTCTCCCTCTATATCCATATTTTTATTTTCCCAATGTTTTCTGGATATAAAAATTGACTTTCCCTTTCACTTCTTTCGACACCAACTACGTGAAATTTGAAAATAAGACGCTAATAACAGTTTTTATTTTTTATTTTTGTATTCTCTGACGAAGGCTATATATATAGTTGAAAGTACTAAGAATTATTAAAGTAATTTAACACCTTTTTAAATATTTTATCATCTTTTAAGTAATTTGCACATAGTGTAATTTTATGTTTATAATTATTTTTAATTTCTAAAAATATTCTATCCTTTACAATATTTTAGTTATTTATTTTTTGCGTTCACAGTGACTTTCAGAATCCCCAAATCTATATATTCCCCGACAATTATATCAATTTTGGCTGTAAGAAATAAAGTTAATACTAACTTTTTTTTTTTTCCGAAAAAGAACATCTAAAGACAAATATAGAATTTTACACAGAAGTACCGTCAATTCGGGTAACTTTGACTCATAAGGGTAACTTTGGCCCAAAAGAGAAAAAAGACTAAATCTGCTTCATCACTTGAGTTATCGGCAAAGTTTTGGTCTCAAAATAAGGGTAGCAATACTAGCGTGAGGTTGAAAGCTCATTGTAAATAATTCGCCAAGGCTCTACCGTAGCAGCATGAACCAAAGTTCAGTAAATGTGGGTCAAAGTTACCCGAATTTGGGCCAAAGTTACCCTAATTGACTGTAACATTATTTCGAATTGTATAAAGAGGCTCGGAGCCTCTAACAAGACTCCAAATGACGCGGGGCCCTGTGCAGTCGCCCGGTTTTCCCAATGGTTGCGCCGACCCTGCTTCTGCATTGCCGAAAACTATGTTGTATCTGTATGTAACTATCTTTTCCACTATGTTGGCCTTTGCGCCTTTTAAGCAATTACTTTGAAATTTGTAATTTGATTTTCATTTGAAATATTGTATGCAAGGCGAATGTTTCTCTCTGGAATAATTTCCATGTATTAATTTAATTTCTATCGATGCTGGATTTAATTATGTTTCGTGTTTGTCCCAGGTTGGTGACTCACGATAAATATTCCATCTTGTGCTGCGTTTGTAGCCTTGCCAACATATAATAGTGAGAAATTTTCCGAGCTAGGTATCGTTCCAAGTGGTTTAGTCGGTAGAAAGTCAGTGCGCTATACTGATGGCCCGGGTTCGAGTCCCGGCTTGGAATCTTTTTCACTATGTTGGCCTTTACGCCTTTTAAGCAATTACTTTGAAATTTGAAATTTGATTTTCATTTAAAATATTGTATGCAAGGCGAATGTTTCTCTCTGGAATAATTTCCATGTATTAATATACGAATGGCATTGCACTATTATATTTTCTAATGTGTCAAATTTGAAACTTTATTATTTTGAAACAGAGTTTGAAATTTTATGGACAAACTCTTTTAATTAATCATCACAATACGGGATAGCATGACATGCAATGTACTAAAACCATCCGGGACATTTAGCTAACTAACAGACCAAGTACCATTAAAATCCGCCCAGTAGAACTTTATAAAAAGGCTAAACTTTAATAAGCCTGTTAATCTAATTATTGAACTTTCTTTCATAATTCTATAACTAAGCAAAGTAGAACGATAAGTAATATAGGGTCATTCCATGGTTACGGACGTAACAAACAGAGACTTTAAAGCTTCATAAATAATGTAAGAAAATACTTATTACATGGATTATTTTATATTTAAGGTCGGTCCAAGGATTGTAAATAGAATATTAAATTTTGAAATCTGAAAAATGTTCCCATAATTTTTGAAAAAATAAAATCTAGGTGTTACGGACGTAATTCACAAAACAGTCAAAATTACATATAGTTGCAGTTATTGTCATAATCCTGTGAATTTTAAGGATGAACATTTAACTTTTAATAATAAACACACATACTACAATATATATTAAAACACACATTCACACATAAATAACGCCTGAATTCAACAGTTAAATGTATATATAAATATTTTACAGACATACATATAATAAATACAATAAACCCAACTGGAGTGAAAAATTAGCCAGAGCCAGGAATCGAAACTGTTGCCCCAGGTTCGATTCCTGGCTCTGGATAATTTTTCACTCCAGTTGGGTTTATTGTATTTATTGTATATATGTCTGTAAAATATTTATATATACATTTAACTTTTTCTTCAACAATACATTATTAGGGTATTAGCTGTTTGAAACTGCAATTTTGAAAACATTAAAATAATTATTAATTAATACATGGGATGATTAAATTGTTACAGATGTAACATTTGCCTGTTACGGATGTAACAGTTCAATACGTCAAAATTTATTTATGAATTCTAATTCATTTATAATATATTCCCTAATTTCTTTTATAAATTTTAAAAATAGAATATTCAAATACAAAAACTAGCCTAATTACAACTTTTACAAATAATTTTTGAAATGACAATAGCTTGTTAAACTTTACCAATAATTTAAGTGAAATGTTCTCAGTCTCATCACTCTCACCTTTTTAGTGCTAATACTTTTATTTAATTTACTGTTTATACTTAAACTGCATTTTTTCAGAAAATTCACACTCTAAGCTATTAAAAAATGTATTACATGACTTTATAAATTAAATATTATTTGTTTTATAAATAAAAAACAAAATAGTACTTTGGTTTCACTTTTCATGGAATGACCCTATACTAAAACCAGCCCTATAAAATATAAAACTAACAATGCAAGTCTCTTCAACATCCGCCCAGTAGAATTTTTTAAAAGGCTAATCTTTCATAATCGAACTCTCTTGTTTGTAAAAAACTTTCCCTATAATTCTACAAATAAACAATGTAGAACAACATGAAATATACTAAAACCTTCCCTGAAACATTATCTAACTAATGGTGTACGTCCCATCGAAATCCATTTCGCAGAACGAGAGTTATAAGCAGCCGGAACGAAATTTCCATTTGCATTTTATATATATAGTAGATGGTTTCAAACTGTTCTAAAACCCTTAAAGTTGGTATTTGTTGCTCATTTTTTTAAATTTTAGTAAAAATTACGATACGTATTTCATTATAAATACTATTTCTTTAAACATAGAAAAAACAAAACACTTATTGCGATAGTAACACATCATCTCGAATAACAATAAACATATATATATACAGTAAACTCTGTCTAAGGCGGAATCGGTCGGGACTGAGAAAATTTTCCGTGGTAGACAATATTCAGGCTTATGCAAAAAGCCCCCCCCCCTCCCCCCCCCCCCTAAAAAAAAGCACAAATCTTATTTTTTCTTTACATTTGTAACTTTTAGTACTGTTCTTTAAAATGAAGTTTTTAATGAAATTGGATTGTTATTAAATCTATTGTTTTTAATAATTTCGAAAGACATCATTTGAACACAAAAATAAATATCACCAATGCAAAATTACTCCAATTCTGAAATTTAATGAAAATCATTTAATCTTCTATATTTTAATGTTATAAAGAAGTAAAAATTGTTTATATGTAGGAGGTAAGCTCTGGAATTACCGAACCGATTCCAAAAGTAATGGTATCAAAATGATGGTGTTAGTCCAACTTAGAACATAGGCTATATCTTATGTCCGTGCCACTGGCCAAAAAGGGTGTAGGAGCAAAAATCGTTCTAAAAATGCGATTTTTGTGTTACTGAAAAGCCTAGAAACATGAAAATTGGAATGGTAATTACTTATAAGATACTAATGCTCTCTAAGGACGATTTAAAAAAAAATCGAAATTAAAAAGGGGTGAAAATGCGCGAAAAGCGTTCTAAAAAACGTTCTAAATGACGATTTTTACGCAATTTCAGGAAGTACCAAACCGATTTCAAAAATAATGGTGTCAAAATGATGGTGACAACCCTTGCTACAACATAGGCTACATTTTATGACGGTGACACAACCCCTAAAATGGGTGCAGGAGAAAAAAAACGTTCGAAATTGTAATTTTTGGTGTTACTGAAGGTCCCAGATACATGGAATTTGGCATGGTAGTTACTTATTAGATATAAATGGTCTCTAAGAACATTTCTTAAAAAATTCGAAATTTAAAAGGGCTGAAAATGCGCAAAAAGTGTTCTAAAAAACGTTCTAAAGGCGATTTTTTCGCAATATCAAGAAGTGCTAAACCGATTTAAAAAATAATGGTGTCAAAATGATGGTGACAACCCTTGCTCCAACATAGGCTACATTTTATATCTGTGCCAGTACCCCTAAAGGGGGTGCAGGAACAATAAAACGTTCGAAATTGCGATTTTTGTGTTACCAGAGGGCCCAGATACGTGGCATTTGGCATGGTAGCTACTTATTAGATACAAATGATCTCTAAGAACATTTCTTAAAAAATTCGAATTTTAAAAGGTGTGAAAATGCGCAAAAGGGCGTTTTAAAAAACGTTCTAAATGCGTTTTTTACGCAGTTTCAGGTAGTACCTAACTGATTTTAAAAATAATGGTGTCAAAATGATAGTGACAACCCTTACTCCAACATAGGCTACATTTTATGTCGGTGCCACAACCCCTAAAGGGGGTGCAGGAGCAAAAAAACTTTCGAAAATGCGATTTTTGTGTTACTGAAGCGCGTAGAAACATGAAATTTGGAATGGTAGATACTTATAAGATATAAAGGATCTCTAAGAACATTTCTTAAAAATTCAAAATTTAAAAGGGGTGAAAATGCCCGAAAAGAGTTCTAAAAAAGTTCTAAATGGCGATTTCTACGCAATCTCAAAAAGTACCCAACCAATTTCAAAAGTAATGGTTGGAAATTGGTGATTGCCCTTACTACAATATAGGAACTACTTTATGTCGGCGTCACTACCACCTTGTGGTTGCATTTTTAAAAAAACGTTTTAAATTGTGATTTTTGTGATGAAGGAGCTAGCAACTTGAAATTTGGCATGGTAATTACTTATGAGATGTAAATGGTCTCTGAGAAGAGTTCCTTAAAAATTTGAAATTTAAATGGGGTAAAAATAAACGAAAAGCGTTCTAAAAACGTTCTAAATAGCGATTTCTACGCAATCTCAGGAAATATAAACCGATTTCAGAAATAATGGTTTCAAATTGATTGTGGTAGTCCCCGCTCCAACATAGCCTATATTTTACATTGTTGTCACTACCACCTGGGAGTTACAGGAGCAAAAAATGTTCTAAATTGCGTGTTTTGTGTTAAAGTGAGGGTCTAACATTTTAAATTTGGAATGGTAATTACTTGAAAGATGCAAATGCTTTCTAAGAATTGTCGAAAGAAAATTCCAAATTTAAAAGGATGAAGTGAGCGAAAAGCGTTCTATAAGCGTTCTAAATTACGATTTTTATGCAATCGTATGAAATATGAAACCTATTTCAAACGTAATGGTTGTAAACTGATGGTGATAGAACCTGCTCAAACGTAAGCTATATTTTATTTCGAGGGTTGCAGGAACGAAAAACTTTCTAAATTGCGATTTTTGCGGTACTGAAGAGGCTAGACACTTTAAATATAAACACACAATAAGACACAGTAGTTACTTATAAACTATAAATGTTCTCTAAGAACAGTTGAAAATAAATTCGAAATTAAAAAGGTTTGAAGCGAAGGGAAGGAGCGAAAAGCATTCTAAAAGAGTCCTAAATTACGATTTCTATGGGATCTCAGGAAATAATAAACCGATTACAGAAGTTACTGGTTGCGAATGAAGAGTGATAGCCCCTGATCCTATACGGGCTATATTTTATGCCGGTGTCACTAGCACCTGATTGGCAGGAACAACAAGAAAGCCTTTAAAAACATCTAAATTCCGTTTTCTATAGAATATTAGGAAATACCAACCGATTTCCAGGTTAATGTTGGCAAATTAATGGTGACAGTTTCTGTTTCAACATTTTTCGAGACATTCTATTTCAACTCTTTTTCAGCATTTTATGTTGGTTCCACTAACACTAGAGAGGTGGTAGGCTGTTAGACAAAAACTTGGAATTTGCCATGATGGTTAATTTTAAGATGTAAATGTGTTAGGATGGTTTCTAAAAATTTCAAATCTTCAAATGAATACTGAAATGAGCGTATGAAATGAGCATAAAAGTCTCAAAATACTTTCTAAATTATCATTTATTTGGAATTAGTTTTAGTTCTTCTTATTAAAAATCTCATTTCTGTCTATTGCACTTTTATAATGAAGTTTAGTCAAACTGTAGATTAATTTATAATTTTTGAATTATTCCAAAAAGTGTTCTAATAAAAAATCGCCATGCAAATATCACTTGGCATATTTCAACTATTACGCGAGCAAAGCCGCGGGGTTTGCTGGTTTAACCAATAAAATTACATGCTTCATCTTTCGCATGGTAGTTCAAAAAATCAAAGAATAATCTTTTATCGATGCTTGTTTTTTCTTTCGGTTTAGCATGTATTCTGCACTAACGCGTAAGTCTGTTATTCTCGGTATTATTTTTTTCATTTTTCTTAACAAGAAAAATAATTTCGAGGCACCTAATTCTTCTCAAGCCGTCCTGATATGTTTGAATTCCAGCGCTCTCTTCAACGTTTTCAGAAGCGGTGGTCATCCGCATTTGCTTTCCTAAGACAATGATCAGTTTTTTCATTCGACATTTCTGAGCAAAGTTTGGGAATCCATTTAATAGCATCGTAAACACTGATGTTTTTTGTCAGATCGGTGGCTGAAGAACAATCATCAAAAGACGCAATAATTGACCACAGGAGATACCTTTTGCAGTGGGTTTCAGCATTTTAATAACTCATTGATCCATTGATTGTGTTTTTGCAGTAGTATCCACCGGAAGAAATTGTAAATTTATATTTGACACTTTGACGTCCGCATGACAATGTGCATTATCGAGGAACACTTTTTTTTTTCTTCAATCATTCGTCTATTGAACTCCTTCAGCCACCCCTCCATTAACACGTTGAATGCCAAGTCTATTTGGTGTCTGACTTTAAGTTTGGGCCACGATAAAAGATTCCCGTTATACAATCTATAAGTGTCAGTCACCGATCACTGACGCGGTCTAAAACGGAGAGTTCAGTGTCAGTCACCGGCGACTGACGTCGCACTCAACATGTTAAGACAATCGACATCCAGTATTTTTTCTGAGACCTCCAAGTCACAATGCAGTTTAACAATATTTACATTCTTGAAACATAACGTCGTTTTCGATTTCCCAATCACTAACTTTTTTTTATAAACTGCCCTCCAAATTCGCAAAAAAGCAAAACAGTCACACGCTCGTTGGAGGTTTTTACCTCAGCGGCATTAGCTACCTCTTTTAACAAGTGACTTACTAGGCACACACGATAAAATACTCCAGTCTCATTGCAATTGTATATATATGTCCTTTTCTTGACACCTTTCAATCGGTAGATGAAATTTTCCTTTCCATTCCCGAATTTCAAGCTATGGGTCGTTTTTCGTGTGTCAGCAAGCATGCTTCATGGTAATGTTGTGTAGATTATGGAAACTCATTAACCATTCACTGAAAGCTTTAAAATGCATTTTACCTATTGTTTCGCAAAAAAGTCCACGTGTGAGCAAAATTTTCACTCTAGCAATCGAAAAACATCCAAAAGTTAATGCACCAATGTCATAATTTTTCACAGCACATTTCCTCTTTCTATTAGATGTTTTCAACTCTTTCTTTTTAAAGCGTCGTAAATTTGAATTTTACCATAATTAAACTTAATACAAAGATCTTCTACAGAATAATTATTTTTCTTTTAATTTGGTAACATCGACTTTATTATCCTGCAGGGATGGAGCATTGAGTTTCGATTTTGAAGCAATTTTTACGATGCACTTACTTATCTTCTTGTCAAGGATTCCTTAGACAAGATAAAACGACGAAGAACAAATAACCCGTGCAATGAGTTTTCTAAACACGTGATTCATTGGAATGAAGCATACGTCAATCGAATAGCATTTTATGTTTTTGATAAAAAGGTGGTATCTTGAGTTCTAATAAATTGCTTGCAGATGACGATCTTTCATTAATTGTCCTGGCTCGAAAATCGGTTGAAAACTGAAATTCTGAAAGTCTTTGCAGATAAATGAGAAATGCTGTTCCATTTCTTAGTACTTCTGTAATACCTGCAAATTTACACCCAAACTGGAATACACACCCCAAAAAAATCTTCGGGAATGAGACAGTAAGGTATCAATTTGAATTTGAGTGCAACATTAAAGCATAACTAGGGAACTCTGCCCCCTGCAAGCTACGCTTGCCAACCCCCGTTCAGACACCGCAGAATCTAAAAACACGCTAATCTGATCGGTTTTAAAAATATTATAGAAGATTGAATTATACTGAAAAAAGCTGTGCAGATTTCCCTGTAAACGGGTTTCTATTCAATTTCCTTTTATTTCAAAAATTTAAGGCCGAATCAGTTGCTGTTAAGACATCCAATGGTTGTTTTCCTGTTTGATTAAAGAGGATCAGTTAAACGTTTGAAAAGAAGCAGGGTCGTACTGGCCCACCGGGCAACGAGGCAAATGCCCGGTGCGCCCATCGTCACTTTTTTCTTTTTTTTTTTTCTTTTTTTTTTTCCTTTTTTTTTTAAGCACGCATTTTGAAAGGCATAAAATTTTCAAAGATTTTCATTTGGAAAATTAAAAAGTAATGCTTTTTATTTTTTAAAGTATAGCATAAGCAAACTATGTGTGATGAAAGACAATTAGATAAACCAATTTCGAGATAACATAAGTTATCGACAATCAGATATGCCATTGTTACACATTGCATCCAGGACCAGACTCTGTTTCAAAGCCTGTGTTAATGATAAATTCTAAGAAAAATAATATTAAGTACTCACTTATTTAGATATACGCCTAAATAATTTCTGTTCTAGGAATGCTTCTAATAAGTGTCTAATAAGTCTGCGTCTAATACGTTTGCATATTTTCTGCGTCTAAGTATTTAGCGCCTCTGGTGTTGTGAGGTATTTTTGTATTTCTGCCTTTTGTGCAAGTATAAACGACGAAACACTGCATAAGAAACATATTCTCATTTTAAATGGATTCATTCACAGAGACTTTGATAGTCATGGCGCCCTGGTCCAGATTTTATTCAGTACCCCGAAGTATAGTAACTTCTACATAAATTAATATTGGTATTAATGATGTATTTAGTATATTTTCTGTCAAATATTCAGCGCCCTGGGTGGCTGCCCAGTAGTTTGGTATTTCTGTTTTTTGTGAAAGAACAAAAAACAAAACAAAAAAAAATGCCAATTTAATACAGGTCATTTTCATTTTAATTTCATTTGGTCCCTTTGTCAGAGGCGGCTTTGGTAATCATGGCGCCCTTGGACAATTTTTTTAGCGCCTCTGTAAAAATAAGTTTAAAAAAAACTAATATTGTGTTTTCGTAATAATGGCGCCCTTGGTCAGATTTTTTCAACGCCTCTGTAAAAATAAATTTCAAAAAACTAATATCGTGTTTTTGTAATCATGGCGCCTTTGGTCAGATTTTTTTCAGTGCCTCTGTAAAAATGCTTTTCAAAAAACTATTATCGTGTTTTTCTAATCATGGTGCCCTTGGAGAGAATTTTTTCAGCGCCTCTGTAAAAATAAATTTCAAAAACTTAATATCGTATTTTTTAATCACTTAGTCAGATTTTTTTTTTCAGCGCCTCTGTAAAAATCCCTTTCAAAAAACTGTCATCGTGTTTCTCTAATCATGGCGCCCTTGGACAGATTTGTTTAGGGTCTCTGTAAAAATAAGTTTAAAAAAAAACAATATCGTGTTTTCTTAATAATGGCGCCCTTGGTCAGATTTTTTCAGCGCCTCTGTAAAAATAAATTTCAAAAAACTAATATCGTGTTTTTGTAATCACGGCGCCCTTGGAGGGAATTTTTTCAGCGCCTCTGTAAAAATAAATTTCAAAAACTACATCGTGTTTTTGTAATTATGGCGCCCTTGGACAGATTTTTTTTTTCAGCGCCTCTCTATAAAAATAACTTTAAAAAAACTAATATCGTAATTTTGTAATCATGACGCCCTTGGTCAGATTTATTTCCAGCGCCTCTGTAAAAATAACTTTCAAAAAACTAATGTCGTGTTTTTGTAATCAATGCGCTCTTGGTGAGATTTTTTCAGCGCCCTGTAAAAATAACTTACAGAAAACTAATATCATGCTTTTGTAATCATGGCGCCCTTGGTCAGATTTTTTTAGCGCCTCTGTAAAAATAAGTTTTAAAAAACTAATATCGTGTTTTTGTAATCATGGCGCCCTTGGTCAGATTTTTTCAGCTCCTCTGTAAAAATAAGTTTTAAAAAACTAATATCGTGTTTTTGTAATCATGGCGCCCTTGATCAGATATTTTTCAGCCCCGCTGTAAAAATGCCTTTCAAAAAGCTATTATCGCGTTTTTGTACTCATGGCGCCCTTGGGCAGATTTATTTTTCAGCGCCTCTCTGTAAAAATGACTTTCAAAAAACTAATATCGTAATTTTGTAATCATGGCGCCCTTGATCAGATTTATTTTCAGCGCCTCTCAGTAAAAATAACTTTCAAAAAACTAATGTCGTGTTTTCGTAATCAATGCGCTCTTGGTGAGATTTTTTCAGCGCCCTGTAAAAATAACTTTCAGAAAACTAATATCATGCTTTTGTAATCATGGCGCCCTTGGTCAGATTTTTTCAGCGCCTCTGTAAAAATAATTTTGAAAAACTATTATCGTGTTTTTTTAATCATGGCGCCCTTAGAGAGATTTTTTTCAGCGCATCTGTAAAAATAAATTTCAAAAACTTAATATCGTGTTTTTTAATTACGGCGCCCTTAGTCAGATTTTTTCAGCGCCTCTGTAAAAATAAGTTTTAAAAAACTAATATCGTGTTTTTGTAATCATGGCACCCTTGGACAGATATTTTTCAGCGCCTCTGTAAAAATCCCTTTCAAAAAACTATCATCGTGTTTTTGTAATCATGGCGCCCTTTGGACAGATTTTTTTAGCGCCTCTGTAAAAATAAGTTTAAAAAAACTAATACCGTGTTTTTGTAATCATGGCGCCCTTGGTGACTTGGCCAGATTTTTTTCAGCGCCTCTGTAAAAATAACTTGAAAAAAAGTAGTATCGTGTTTTTGTAATAGCACACACACGCACACTCCCCACAAATACACACATAAATTGATGCCCTTAGTTCTACTAAAGTGGAGCATTCCATAATTTCTTAATGATAATATAAGTATGAGACCGCCAAGGGCGCCAAGACTAATTCTTCACAAGATTTTGCAATGGAAACTTATGTAAATTTTGCTTTTGAAAGAAGAAAATGTTAATTTTTTTTATATCTATTTAAAAATTCGATAATATTTTTAGCATCCGAAAAAACGTTTTTAACCGGATCTGCTTAACCTCTTTAAACTTCAAACACCACCCCGATATATAAATTGAAAAATACATATGTAATTAAAATAAATAGATAAACCACTAAAATTGTAAAAGTCCTTTTACAAAAGAATGGATAAATATAAGTA
This sequence comes from Maratus speciosus, assembly GCA_963932465.1. Classification (NCBI taxonomy): domain Eukaryota; kingdom Metazoa; phylum Arthropoda; class Arachnida; order Araneae; family Salticidae; genus Maratus; species Maratus speciosus. The sequence goes on from OZ010799.1 coordinate 333,295,568, forward strand.
AAGAGAAGTGCAGATGTATTTGGGTTCAGTTTTCAATGCTGTTAGTCAGTAACGTGGAAGTTCCTAAGAAGACAAATTACCATTTCGGCGAGGTTTCAAATCGGTTCTATAGATACCCAGTGGTTTCTGTAGTAATATCAGATGTGACACTTTTATTATTATTATTATTATTATTATTATACCGTATTCTGGAGCTCTCTATCTTTCTGAAGAAAATAGAAATCGGCTGATGTGGAGGTATTTTCCCATGAAATACTAATTAACACACGACACATGCGCGACACGACGCGCTGGTTTTTATTTTTTCTATTTTTTATTTTTTATTTATTTATTTTTTTTTGTGCGTGTGAGTTGCGACGACCATTGTAGTTTAAATTTGGCTTATCTGAAATTAAAATAAACAGTAATTTTTAATTAAATATGACTTATTTTAGTGACTAGACGAGACAAAGGGTGGAAATTATGAAAAGCTCTCTCTCTTTTTTTTTTTTCTTTTCTTAATGCTGATTATTTGAAGACGGTATTCAACTTTTATCGTAGAAAAATGCTGATTTTTGATGATTGACAAAAATCCTTAATGCACTGCATAATTATATAAGAAACTAGGGGGCTCTGCCCCCTACGAGCTACGCTCGCTAACCCCCCCTCCCCGTTCAGGCACACCAAAATCCAAAAAGCACGCTAATTTGATCGGCTTTAAAAATATTGAATTAAAAAAAAAAAAAAAAAAAAAAAAAAAAAACAGTAGTGATTTTTCTGTAAACGGGTTACCATTCGTTTTCCTTGGATTGGGGATTTTTAAGACCAAATCTGCTGCTGTTAAGAGATTCAATGGCTGTTTACGTATTTAATTAAAAAATTAGTTAAACATTTGAAATTAAGCTAATGTAAAATGAATTAAGTAAACAGTTCCCTTGTCTCCCGGTATTTTTTAACAGCGCTATAAGATAGTTCTTTTAAATAATTCATTTTAAATGTATCGTTTTAAATCTGACTTAATTTACACCAAAGTTTTATTTCTCTTATTAATATTCAGGTGAAAATACTTTAGTTGTTAGAAGGAAATATTATTTGCGCTGTCTTCGAATTCACGATAACAGTTGAAAAGATTATCTCAAAATATCTCGCGCAAATATATTTTTTAATTTAAATTGTTTTACCATATTTTTTGGCCATTTTAAATATGATGTAATTTCTTCCCTTTACAAGTTTTAGCGCATAATATTTTTTTTATTTTAACATTTTGTTTCTCTTTTAAAATTCAAGTGTGAATATGGTTCTTATGACGTAATTTTCCTGCTTTTAACATGTGATTATTTAATTCTAATTTTAAAGTTTTTATTTCTGTTTACAATAGTCACGTGTAAATAAATATTTAATTTGAAGTAAACATTATTGTTTCGCTGTTTATACAATTGGCAACAGTTTAAAGTAATAACATTTTCTAAAATATATAAAAAATATCTCTCGAAAAGCTGAAAATTTGAATTTAAAATAGAAATAAAACCTCAAAAAAATGAGTCAAATAAAAAAAATAAACGCAATCTGCACACTGGGAACTTATAACGTATAAAATGATCTAAAAATGATTAAATTCTCATGCATTCAGTGGTGTAGTCGAGGGGGGACGCAGGGGGATGGCGTCCCCCCACTTTTTTATTTTATTTCAAGCGTCCCCTTACTTTTTTTTTTTCAAGGGGACGCTAAGGACGCGAGGGGATGCAGATCTTCCTGATTTATTAAATGTTTAAAATAAAAAGCACTTTAATAAATTAAGAATTTTATGAAGTAAAGAATTGATTTTTAAAACTATTTGAGTTTTCTTTGAGAATTCAGAAAACAAACTGAAAGGAATTGGGAAGAAAGGGATATTTACTTGCCGTTTCACCATAATTAACAGTAGTGAAACACCTGAAATACCGCGCTAACATTAGTTCCTTCAGATGCATACATTAGTTTTACTTGGAATTTTCTAATCGAAAACTATTATCTTCCTCCTTTTCCTAACATAAAGACTACAAAAGCTCTTTGAAAAAGATCTTTATACACCGCAGTCTCCGTTTAAAAAATATCCAGATGTTTCAGTTTTGAAAGACTGGTCATGTTTTTCTCACATGGTAATTAACAACAGCATGTTTCCATTAGTCAGTAAATAAGGTATTTAAAGACGTTCGGGGTAATTGTCATATCTGTCACATACTGTTGGTAAGTAGGGGTCCTCAGATGACTGGTACGGTGTCTGCAATCGAATACAGAATAAATCAACAAAAGGGACACCAATGTAGACCGACAACTTCTGATATATTGCAGTGCCAAGAATCCCACAAAATCATTATCCCCCTTTCTCCTATCTTCCTGTATCATTCACATTGACAATTATTTCTTGGTTTACTATTCGGGGATTACTTCTTTAGACAGGACTAAACTACAAGCATTGGATTATTTTGAATTCCAGCGAATATCTCTGAAGTATCAGTTTTTTCAATTCTAGCCATAAGTATTTTGCATCAAAATTTCAATTTTTGAAGGAAAAAATAACAATGAAACGATATAGGCAGCCAAAATCGGAAAGTTTTATAATTTTTTCGAAACGTTGGTCGTCGAGGATAGTATAACAATGCTGTGATGATAGATACGAAATTATCGAGCGCAATTGAAGATCAAAAGTCCGATGCAAGAGAATCGTAAGCATATTTTGAGTTTTGATCAATAATATTTTTAATTATATGCTATGTTATACCATGAATCTTTGATAAGGATTTCATATTTTCCAAATATCAATATCTTTTTGTATAAAATTATATCTTTTGTACAATGGGATGGAAAGGAAACATAGGTGCCAGAAATGGTAGTTGAGTAGAATTGCCCCTCTTTAGATTTTCAAATTTAATTAACTAAATTTTCTTTCCCTCTCGAAAATTTCAAAAAATAACAAAGTTTGTTCTTCGCATAGGATTTAAAGTAATTGAACAGTAAAAGAAAGGATATCAAGAATTATTTATCAGGGAGAGGGTCTGTCCTCCTGAAGCCCCCGTAAAAGACTATTTTTAGTTCTGTGTTTCTTTTATGTTTGTGTAATTTTTTTTTTTTCTAAACCACCGATTAAAATATATCAGGTGTGCAGAAAAAAAAATAGTAATATGTTTCACTAGTTCCTTTTATATAAAAAAAAAGCTGATAGAAGTTTAATTTAGGAGTTTTTAATATGCGTTTTATTTGTTATATTTCTAAAATACTGTGTTTTAAAATAAAATATAGATTTTATTTAATAACGGCAATATTGTTTGAAAATGTCTGCAATCTCAATAAAATTTGCAGTAGCATAAACAATACAAAATTAAACTACAACATTTTAACACTTTCTAACATAGTTGAAAAGTTTATAACTTTGGTTCGTCATTCCGATTGCCCGTAAATAAACTTGGATTGCCACTCTATTTATATACATTATTATGATTTACTACTTACTACAAAGATTCTTTAAGGAAAATGAAGTGTTTAGCACTTATAGATCGTTTGCAGGTATACATAAAAAAATGTTCCGTTAAATTATGTCCTATGGAAAGAAAATTCTTTATTTTGTATTTTAATGATGTTGCACTACTTCAAACATAAAGAAATTGATATACATCACTGAAGGGCACAACAACACGATTAATATAGAATACGTATCGTGTAGCTTCTTTCGTTTATTTACAGGGATATAGAAATAAATTACATTGTATTAATCTCGGATTACAGTAATCAGTGTTGAATTCAGACACTTTCCTCGGGGGGGGGGATATTTCTGTGGCTCTGAGGGTGACATTATAGAGTTCCGAGGGGGATTGCACTTTTTGACCATTCAAAACACGAAATCTCAAATATTCCGGGGGAATGTCCCCTCCGGGCCACCTCCTGAATTCACTAATGACAGTAATTGTTTGAAAAGCGTTTTTTGAAATTTATATACGTTATTGAGGAGGGAGATAACGTCATCCACAGAAAGCATAGGGAATATATCATATCAATTTTCTTTAACAGTCTATAAGCAATATTGTAAGACGTGCTTTTTCAATCTCAACTAATTTTTATTAAATTCTGTGGAATGAATTCTACAAATTATATGCAGTGCAACAATTCAAAATATTTAAATTGTGTGGGCGGGATTTGATGAAAATGCATTTTCAAGAGTGTTATTTGTTTTTTAGCACAACTAAGTCTTACTGTGTGAATATAATATAAATAAATTCATACATAGGACTGCACAAAAGACATGGATACACAAATATTGTCGTCAATGAACGGTAAAAACCTTTTTCTTAGTGAAAAGCGTTGTTCTATTTAATTAGACTTTTAGTTTTACTGTGTGGTATGCATAAAATACAAGGATTATATTACTGAAGATTTTGCATGTTAACACACGCAAATTCTTCACACCCGCTTTCTAATCTTAATCATATGGAAGATTTTTTTTTTCTTTTCTTGTTTGACTTTTAATATTTGTAAAAGATTTTTTTTCATTAGATAGCTGAGGCCAATCTCTACAAAGGCCGAATCTTTTTTTTTTTTTTTTTTTTTTTCGATTTTGTTTGTATTTTTTTTTTTTTTTCAATTTAGATAATTTTACTTTCGGAACCGGTTTCGAAAGTCGACCTATCCTCATAAAAAATGACTGCGAACAAAATCGAAAAAGTAAAAAACGGGCATTATGAAAATCGACCTTGGCTATCCAATGCAGAAAAAAAAAAAAACATTTAAAAATTTTGACATGCAAACGATATATCTTTAAAAAAAATTCTCCCATAGGTTTAGCATTAGTAAGCGAATTCAGTTCCCGTGAGTGAAGTAGTCCCTTAATGTCTTTAGGGACTACTTCAGTCTAGACAGTAATTACTGAGATAAGGCTTTTAACTTTAAGTATTTTCTAAAATGTCTATTAACGCATCGCTGTCCCTTGTATGAAAAAAATAATTATAATAAAATATTTTTGATAGTATTAGAAAATATTTCATATTCTATGCATGGCGCATGATTTTTATTCTAGTTAAAGTTGCATTTGGAATAAAAAATGTAAAATCGTTGTAACATAAATTACGTTTAATGAATTTCTTTTTCATTTTGAATAACTGTGTATAAAAAAATTAATTAATTATTTATGTAAACAATATGTACCATTTTCAAAAATTTGAAAGAAAATCTTATCTATAGTTCGATGTTTAAAACTAAGATTGAAGTAACAGATGTTATTAGTACTAAGAGGCGCAAAACTTATTTATTTTATTAAATGGGAATGTAAGTAACAGATTTTACATTTTTCTATTACAAATGCTGAATTAAATTGCACAAAATTAAAAAAATAAATATTTTAATTAATCAGAACACATTTATGAAACTATTGAAACTGTTAATTACACTGAAACCGAAAAAGATGGTATAACTTTTATTTAGTAATATAGTTTATTAAAGTTGCGTCTAGGCATTTGTGATTTGCACCACGGGTGGATCCAGCTTTCCTTGTAGATGAGGTGGAGTCTGTGTGTCATGTGCCTCTTTTTGTAGGGAAGGGTCATATCGGTATAATATCAATTTTTATATCTTACGATTTTTCTTCGTCCACAATTCCAAACTGGCTGTTTTATGACACGTTATCAAAATTACATTTTCTGTTTGTAAATGCATAAAATTTACCAGTTCTATTCAGATAATAATAGTTAAAATAATCGATTAGGGAAGTGCTTTATGTAACGTGGTCTGGTTCAAATATGAACACATTTTAAATTTTAAACACATTTAAAAAGTGCAGTAATTTTCAAAAATTACTTTTTAGTTCCCGGTATGCTATTTCTTTCTCCCAGCTGTTAAAGTGTCGTCTCAAAAAAAAAAAAAAAAATAACTTCCGTTGTATAAGCCAGACGTAAAACAAAGCAGATGTATCATTGTACGGTTAAATACTCTACTGCAATTTTTTTAACTTTTAAGCATCGCATATTTTCAATTTTTATACCGTCGTATTGGGAAAAAAGGTACTTTTAAACGCAATTTGTTTGTAAACTGCATCTCAATTTATTTTTAAAATATTAGTTCTTTTGTAGTTTTTAGCGCATTTGTTTAATCTTGGCAGCTCAAATATTGCATTTATGTTGAAAGTAAAGGAAAAATAGTTGGAAAATAGTATTTATATCTTTTTGTTGCCATTTTCCCATAACAACTTTTAAAAAATGTAATTAAAATACGTACTATTTTGAAAAACTATAGATGAATGATTTCTGATAAAACATCGAGCTATTATAAACCAAATTTAATTTTAAGTATCTATATTAATATTACAAACAGATGAAGGCATATGAATCATTAGATAGCTGATTTTTTTGTCGAGTTTCTTGAATGACATCTCTTTTTTCGAGATTTGTGTATTATTCATCGATAGTGACGTCATATGCGTACTTTACTATAGCTCATAGATTAACATACGAGATGGGACATTTATGGCAAAATCTGTAATGACAACAGTACTAGCGTTACTACGGACCGAAATTTACATATGTTGAAGAAATATGTTTGCGCTTTATGTTTTGAATATCTATTCTTTCCAAACGAAGAAGAGGCAGATGATATTGCATTTACGCTTTATTTATTTAGCTTTTTTTTTTTTTTTTTTTTTTTTTTTTTTTTTTTTTTTTTCTTTTATCGTGCTTGTATCGTTGTTACTTTTAATTTACAAAACGATAATTAGAGTAATGATATAAAAGAAAAACCCTAGAAAATTCTGTTAAGAACGGAAATGTGTAAGTTTATGAGATTAAATTGTAAAAAAATCAAATTCAGGCATTGTGTTAATTTATTCATATCGAATAAAATTTTACTGAGTGTAAAGTCGGTACCTCTATTTATTTTTAACTTTTAGATTTATATAATTCTAAAAATTTGTCGAAAGAAATTTTTCAAAATCTGTAATTTTATTATTATTTCTTATATGTTAATATTATAAATATTATTCAATTGGTTGAACGTTATTTACATTAAAAGCAATATTTTTACGTTATCTGTAAGAAAGTGAAAATGCGTAAATTTTAAAAGATTGTAACGATTGTTTAATACGTTAAACTTCATAAATTAATAAAACATCGGCTATAAAAATTTTCCTATTAAATAGGAATATTTATGAAATTTTCTGGGACTTGTAGAGTGCAATATTTCGTATAGTCTTATATTACACCATTGCTTTTGATAAATAGCATTCAAGATTAAATGTTACTTTGTTTTTCGTTGCACTTAAATTGTTCACGCATAATGTTAAATCAAATAAACAGAATGCGTATATCGGTACATAAACATAGAACAGATATTAGATATATAAAATAGAATATCTATTCTATATTCACCTATCGGTGTAAGATTCTATTGAAAACGTAAACATGCAACATTAAAAAAAGAAAGATCCCAATGAGGTAGATACTCAATAATAAAATACTACAGGGATGGGGAGTTTATTCCCCATCGTCACTAAAGGCGCTACGATCGCAATCGCATTACCATTACGCTCTATGGAAGTGTCCCATCTTGTATGTTAATTTATCCTGTAGATGTTGTTTAAGACTGGATAGTAAAGGAAGAATTCTCTAGCGGATGCGGATTACGTCATTTTATATAAAATAAAAGCGTGCATTTTAAGTCTTAAACTGAAATATGTTTTTTACTATCTATATTTATATACATATATATATATATATATTTTTTTTATCGGGGGTGACACTAAATTCTGAAAGTGTCATTTCTTTTGTTCAGACATGAAAAAGGTTTAATTTTTTTTAATTCTACAGTAAGCCAACAACAACAACAAAAAAAAAAGAACGTTTAACTAAATTAATTTTAATTAAATTTAAATTTTTAAATTTAATTTTTCATTTACTTTTCAATGCAGTTGAAAATGTGAAAAGCAAGTTTGCCCTATGGGTGATGTAAGACCCTAATGTTCGAAACTATGAGCGTCCCCCCACTTTTTTTCCAGGACTACACCACTGGTATAGTTTTTGCTCCAATAAAACTTTTTTAATGGAACGATTTTGTCCAACTTTAGCATTAAATATCTCTTAAAATAATTCTTTGATTTGAAAACTGTCTGCATCAGCGTGTTTATCAAACATTTCTCTATAATATCACCGATATTCATATTTTTGTTTGCAACAGTTTTTTTAATATTAACGAAGAAAGGCCATGCTTAAGCATTCAAATTGGATGCCGATCTACCGGGAATATCTACGTAGATTTTCATTGGTCCATTTCCAATTCAAAACTTTTTTTATATATAGAAGGAAAAAGCTGACAAAATTAGAAGTGAAAAACAATTCAGTATTATTAAAGTAATTGTGCCGTGGTCATCTATTAAAAAATGCAATTTTGAGAAAAAAAACTAGTTTCAATTTTATGTTATAATTATAATAGAATGCTTATTGTATTTTTTTTATTTTTTTTTTTACTTACATAGAATTGTCTATTCCATATTCTAGCCACATAAAGAAGTCTCAATTCCGTTGATAAAGCCGCTAAAATAAAAACTCGATTTTCCGAAATTTATAAGTTATGATTACGTGTAAATCCATAAAGCGGTTCTCAAAAGAAAAAAAAAAAAAAAAAAAAAAATTAACGTTCAATAATTCGAAAATTTCTGCTCATTTACAAACATAAAAATAGTGTTCGAAAGAAACTGAATTTCGGTTATTTTCCTAGTATCGACTGAAAACGAAAGCGAAATTGTTTTAAAAATAAATTCCAAGTAACATAAACATACATATACGCATGTTATCTGAATAATGTTTTGCGTAGAAACGGCAGTACATAATTAACAAAATAATTTGATTGAAATAAAATTAATTAAATATAAGGTGTTATAAACATAAAAAATATATTAAAAAATAATTTAATTTAAAAATAACGAATTTAATCAATATTAGTAATACCTTCTAGATTTATCTCCTTGTATGTGAATATATAGTATGTACGGCTCTTTGGATAGGAGTGCCGTTTGGGGGAGGCTAGGGAAGGGCAGTTATAGTAATACCGAATATACGGCAGTATTTTCGCCGAAACTAGGATTTAGGGCTGAAAACGAAAATGAAACCGAATATTCGGCCAAACTCCACATAAAAGAATGAGACTTGCAGGCTTGGTTATTGAAGTGATTTGTAATACAATAGATTCTGTTCTTTAAATTAATTACATCTTGAGTTAAAATTGATTGTTGTCTCATGACAACAGTTTTCTTTCTCTTCCTCCACTGTCGCGTCCGGAAATTCGGTTCAAAACGCCACATTTGACAGGATTTTCTGAAAGATCTTTTGTTTTTCTCAAAAAATATAAAAGACAGTTTGATTAAAAAGTTTCTGCTGGGCAATAAAAAATAATTGGTATTTTCAGCCAAGTAAAGCAGTCAGCAGTTATAATGAAATTTAATGAAAACCTTTAAAACAAAACTATCATGCAATAAAATTCAAGTAATACTACTTTTCAAAATAATACATTCAACGTAATACTTTTAAAGAATGTATTACTTTTCCAAAGATTTTCTGCCCCCCCGCCCCCTCCCTACACTGCGTACACACATGAATCGCGGTAAAAAAGAACAAGATCTTTGAAAAAACAGAAACAACTCCATTATTGGGCCCAGCCTTTGTAAGTTTGCTGATTTGAAAGCAGGGCCGAAATTCAGGGGGGCAGAGGGGGCATGTGCCCCGGGCGCCAAATGAAGATTTTGTTTGTCGATTTTTCTCGCATCTGCCTTTTGCACGGTATTGTTAAAATCATTCTGTCTGGCGTATGACAAAACATAGAAGAATCTAAAGATGATATGCAATAAGGATCCTGTATAAAACAGAATTTTTTTCGATTCCGTTTCCGAGATTTTAATCAATCAATATTCGACAAAGCCAAGAACGGATTCAGCTCATCATTTAGAGGGGGTCATGGATTTCCTTTTTTTGGGGTGGGGGCGATCACATCCTCGTTATGAGAATTTTTTATATTGAAAGCTATTCCCAAATCCAAACTAACTACTTTTCTGATACTTTCGCGAAGTCATTTTCATTCGTAAATACAAAAAAATTGCATTAATATTCGTAAAAATATAAAATTTGCCAATTTTGTTCAGATACCAGGAAATTAGAGTTTCCCATTTTCTTATAAAGGCAAATATTCATTCAGAAAATGTTGTCAAAGATTTTAAGGTTTAGCCAAGTTTTACGAGTTGAAGTCACAGAAATGTCGTCGCAAGGGAACAATTGGCTGTCACTTCCGGAATTTCAGTTTAGAAAGTCTAACAATTGTCAACGGTTAAATATGGCAAAAATTTGTGTTAAATTTTAGAGGTAACTAAACCGTACACATTGGCAGCTATGGGATTCTATTAGTGTCATAAAAATTGCAGGTGTAGCCTCTTCTTTCTGCTCAAAGTATTAAATAGTTTTTTTCAATCGAACTTATACCTTTGGAATGGATCATTTTCTTCTGATGGACTGGTGCCATCCATTATTATGAAACAACCGTTATAAATGAAGTGTTAGGTGAAGATGAAAGAGCTGTCGTAAAAAGTTAGAACTCTGATTTTCTGGTCAGAAAAGGAAAAAAAAAATGGTCATATTTTTTTTTTTTTTTTCTGGTCAGGATAAAAAAAAAAAAATGGCCATAATTTTGTTTCTGATCAGAATGGGAAAAAAAATGGCCATAATTAAAACAAAAAACATCTATGATATCTTTTGAATGTTGAAAAAATAAAGAAATAAAACATATTTTTAAAATATTTCACGTAAAATAGACGTCACTCTTGAACTAAACAAAAATAACTTTCCTGAAATTTTATACACCATAATTAGTATTTGTATTCTAGAGATTGTATTATATAAAATATTATTGAATTGTATTAAATAATGTTTTGCTCTTTTGAGTTTTGACCCAACGAAATTGTTTTTGTTAGTTTTATTTCAATATTTTATTTTCCATTTGGAGATAATTGTATGGAAATTGTTATTCAAATATTCGGGGTAAAGTTTAAATTAACTCATTAGATATGGTGAGCGAAATTCGAAAATAGAGATAGCTTTCTTAGAAAAGTGTGGTGGAAAAAAATACCTCTAAATTGGCAACACTGATCTAACATCAGATTTTTTTTTAAGTGCAATGTCTTGCGGGGAACTATTTTTGTGCATATTACATTTCTGTAGTGTAAAATACTAATTTGGGTGACATAATTATTTTAGGAATAAAGTTTTCGCTATAGCAATATACTCGTATATATTTTTAAAGTGATTTTTTATGCATAATTTATATACAGTATAGGACCCATTATCCGGAATTCCAAAATCCGGAAGGACCCGAAATCCGGAAAAAAAAATTGAAAATTTTGTAAATTTTTACTAAAATTTTGTAATTTCTGAAATTTTTCGAAAATTTTACAAATTTCTGATTTTTTATTTTGGTCTATTGTGTTTCAATGTGTAACCACTAAAATATGTTACATCAGTGATCGGGGAACACGGTGCCTCCCCCCCCCCCCCCCACCCCCATGAAATTCGAAAAAAAAAGTCATTTTTCTGTCAAATTTTAGTTTAAAACTAATTTATATTACGATTCGTTTTTTAAAAAAACTGTCAGATATTTCACACCCTCCCTCTCACTTCGACAAAATATTATGGCTACACAATTGTGTTACTTGAATGACGGGTGATTCTGAGTTAAAAAAAAAAAAAAAAAAAAAAAAAAAAAAAATCTGAAATTCACAGCAAATTTTTTGAAAGTTTACAGAAGAGAGGAGGAGGGGGACCCTCTCGGCACTAATTATGCATTTTTTCTGTGATCCTTTAACGAAATTCACGTTTTTTGGCGATATTAAGGGGTTTTTTTGCGATCTTTGAAGAAATTTTTTTCCCGCTATCTTTTGACGAAACGTTTCTTCGCGAGATTTTGACGAAATTCGCGTTTTTTCCTGCGATTGTTTGACTAAATTTGCGTGTTTTTCACGATCCTTTTATGAAATATCTTTTTTGCGATCCTTTGACTTAATTTGCGGTATTTTTCGCGATTTTATGACGAAATTTGCAGAATTTTTCGTGATCTTTTGACGAAATTGCCGGGCGCTTTTTCGATCCTTTGAAGAAATTTGTTTTTTACGCTATATTTTGGCGCAATTTGCGTTTTTTTTCTTTTTGCAGTCCTTTGAAGAAATTTGTGTTTTTTCGCGATTCTTTGATGAAAAATGCGTTTTTTCCCGCAATTTTTTGACGGAATTCGGAAGGACGCGAAATCCGGAAAGCCTTCGGTCCCGAGGATTCCGGATAATAGGTCCTGAACTGTAGTATGTGCGTGTGTATGTGTATGTATATATATATAAACATTTGCGCCCTTTTGTAAGGCAATCGGCGCCTTTTTTATCCATTTTGCCACCGCCCTCTCAGTTATGCCAGTACGACCCTGAAAAGAAGCTAAAATAAAATTAATTAAGTGTACAGAGTCTTTGTCTCCCGGTATTTTAAAACAATTTTTATAACAATAGCCTAAGTCATGTGACTATCATCAACAGTTCCGGGCGAACCACTTCGCTTTTTATATTCCTGGTGCCATTTTGGTACTTTAATGTTAGCCAGGTACAGGTGATAAGTCGCCAAATATTATTCTACCGCCATCATTTCATCTATATTGTAATAGTCCAAGGCATGTAACTGCCATAAATAACTACGCTCTGATCCCTTCGCTTTTCATATGAAAGTTTGGCCCAGATATCATATACGTCCCATATTGGTGCGATTTTTTTCGACGCTAATTTGGGGAAAACATCAACAGCATAAACAACAACATCCGGCTTATCAAATCAAGCAAAATAACGATACTATGGCGCCAGTTAAGTACTCGTTGCGTATATGACATTGGCGTCAGAAAAAAATCGCGTCATTATGGGTCCGTATGGCATCTGTGCCGAAAGTTTTCCCTTTTGATTCAAAAATCAAATTTCTTTTTCGAATAAAACTACATAAAAGTTTCCATGGTCGCAAAGAATTCTTGGTACATGATTGGCGCCCCAACACTGTTACGGTAGCCGGGTGCAAATCTCGCCAATAGCTATTTTTTAAGTCGCCAGTTAGCATTTTTTTTTTCGAGTGGTAAATTAAAACATTGCTTTGAAGTTGAAATTAATTATCATCGTTTGTTACATCATTTAATATTTGGCCAGATGCCATATACGCACCGGGTTTGGCGTGATATTTTTTTACGAAAATTTGGCGAAAACCTCGTTTTCGAATGCCAGTTACATATGTAATTTTGGTACTACTTAGTTATCCCGTCGACCAATAATCTACCACCAACTTATAATATTAAATGCCAATAATGGTTCATCGTAAATGTCACATTCACTTGACTTTAAGCAAGTTACACGTCTTTACGTCATCAAGTGATTTTTATTTCGACGTTTTATTTGTATATTTATTAATGTTATACTATTTTCTTTGTTCTTTCGTTATTTAAAAAAAAATTATGTCAATTTGTATAATTTGGCGAAATGGGTCGATGGAATAACTAAGTAGTACCGTATTTTTTAATTATTTTCTATTATTTTTTATTTTTAAAGGAAAATAACAAAAAAAATAATTAACTATGGAACAAAACAATTTATGTAATTAAAAAAAAGAAAATAAAGTAAATAAACATTTATTATTAAATAAACAACAATAGCCGGGTTACCATGTCAACCAAAATAATGCCATTTTGGTGCTAATTAGGTACCCCTTTGCGTATATGATATCTGTGCCTAATATTTTTCTTTTCATTTCGTTTAAAAAAAATAAAGAAGTGAACGCCATTTATTTTAAATGTTTCAGTTTGTATTAAGTACAATGATAATGAAATACAAATTGAATTATGAATAAAAGTAACATGATACATTTTTTAACATACATTTAAGGGAGGCCAAACTTCTCGCCAAATTAGTTTAAAATAGTAACCTTTTCTAAAATCTAAAAAAAAATTATATCTGTTTGATTAAAATTTGAGTTGCCATCATTAGAAAAATGTATATAAAATTAGAAAAAAAATTAATATTTCGAAAACTAATTCGAATTTAAAAATTCTAATAGCAGTTTTGAAATCTGCGGATCAATATTGATTTTTGGTGTTAATTTCATCGCAAAGTATTCCATATTTTAGGAGAAATCGCCGTGAAACATAATCAGTTGTTTAATCAGTCGATTCATACTTCCGTTTCATACTTCCGTTTCATAAATTCGTTTCATTAGGATTTTATATATATAGGGTAGATATATTGTACTTTAGAAAATACATATTTTCATAAATGTGCATCCTCCTAGTAATAATAATTTTTACATGCAAATTTATATTGGAAAAAACGATTATTTCATTTTTTAAATCCAAGATTTCCTTAAAATTTAAACAGTTTCTAGTTCCTTAAATTAACTTTTTTAAAGTATTACGGAATTTAATTAAAATTCTCTGCATTGAATAAATGACGTATGTACTAAAGCTTCATAAACGAAATGCTTTTCATTTTTAAAGTATCTTGTTTCCGGCTTACGCAAAATTTTGGTTTCGGTGGGACCTTAAGAACATTTCCGTTTCCGCGTTAGACAGATTCCGGCTTATGCAACAAGAATCCATGTTATTTGATAGGGTTTCGCCGGGACTTGAAAAATTTTCCGCGGTAGACAAATTTCTGGCTTGCACAGAGTCCGCCTTAGACAGAATTTACTGTATATATAAACTTCATCGTAGAACATCTCACGCTTATCGTTTATAACGATTTCAATAAAATAAAATGAATACATGGAGTAAAGAAAGAAAGTCTATTGTCCAAGAGTTCATTCTTTTAATAAAATTATTTATTTATATTACTTAGGGGAGAGTAGCCATATTTGGACCGCCGCTTTAATTGGACCGTTGCCATTCTGCCGTTAATTACAGGAAGAGACTCATTCTACCGCTGAAATCCTACTCATCAGAATGACGTCACTCATGATTGATGAAGTAACCACCTACCACGTGCTGTTTTCAGACAATTTTTAAAAACCTAAAGTTAGCTGTTTTGATCTAATTTTTTCCTACTAAACGTAAGTGAATATTTTAAAACTAAGGTAAGTTGTTATGTTTTCATATACATATATGAATTCGTCTGTTTATTGCGCATATTTTTCACGCGGATTTGTTTGATTTCGTTTTTGTTCTCAGTCTCGAAATTTACTGTTTTAAAAAATGGCGCAGTTGCCGTAATTGGAGAAATTTCAGTAGCTTAAATTGGACCACATATGCGATCATATATTTTAAAAGTAAGTAATGAATTTCGAGGACGGTACGCTTTGTACACTATTTTTTCATATTTTATAATGGAATACTATCTCCATGCAATTTTTTTTTTGTATATCTGGATTAATTTTTTTATACAGTTTAGGCCTATATAAACATAAAAATATTTTTACATGTCTATGCAATAAATTTTGTTTGCAATGTCTTTTATCTTGTATGTAATTCTATTTATTTTCTTTGAATTCTTTATTCCTACGGCATATTTGAATTACAGAGTTGAATTCAAACATTTTCCTCCTGCAGGATATTTGTGATGGAAGACTTTTTACAGTTCTGGAGGGTGAAATTATACTTTTTTGCCATTAAAACGCATAAAATCTCAAACCTTGTTCAAAATGTTGAAAAAGACATAGACAAACTGTCTGGAAGAAAAACACCCGTGAAAGCAAAAGCTGTTAAAGATATAGGGAACAAAAAGCAGACAGTAAGTTGTGAAGAAATTGACCTGCAACAAGGCTGCAGCTACAAATCCTCCCCAAAAGCAAAAAAATCATTAGAAATGTTACTTCCCTTGATAAATTCAGTTAAATCAAAGTACAGAGGGAGCCAAAAAACAGTTGTGTTAACATCATCACCATATAAACTAAACCTTGAAATGAAAAAAGAAAAAAAAAAAAAAAAAAAAAAAAAAAGACAAAAAGGAAGCTTTCACAGCACAAAAGTAATTGGAACATCGAGTTTCGAAAAATAGGTGTTATGCAGTTAGCAAGGAAATGATGGAAGAGAAGAACTACAAACATAATGTAAAGAAAACTTCTGTTGCAAAAAAAAAAAAAAAAAAAAAAAAAAAAGTCTGATAATTCAGAAACTAAATAGAAAAATCTAGACAGTGATGATTGATTTTGCCTAGTTTGTAAGAAAAATAAAATAGCAAAAATGACTCAGTGTTCAGATTTCCATATACGGTTCCATGTTGTGTGCGCTGGAAAATAAAAACAATAAACAAAATTCATGTATAGGTTTTGCATCACTCCTTACATGATATTCAAGTAACTGACAATTAGTTCCATAATTTCTATTATTAATTACCGATAACTTTGATTTATATTTTGAATACATTTTGATTTAAAACAATTACTCTTATTTTCAGATATTTGATTTCATTAGATTTCATTGCTGTTATTTTGTTTCATTGTTTCATTAATCGCAAACTTTGCTTTTAATAAAATTAGTTATATCCCCTAGTCATTAAAACAACCTGATATTATTTGGTCCAATTCAGGAGACTAGGGATCCAACTTAGGCGACCAGTTGCTGAATTTGGACCACTTTTGACAAATTTTTCAAATTAAAATAAAATTTCAGATTTTCAAAAAGAAATTGATCTAAATATTTATTTAGTTAATAGATGAATAGATTGACCCTGTGTAATTATCTTTTGCAGATATTCCAAAAATTAAGTGAGTTACACCTGAAAATAATTGAAGTGGTCCAAATTAGGCTACTCTCTTCTACATATATAGTAGATGGTTTCAAACAGATATTCTACAGCCCTTAAAATTGGTATTTCCGGCAAATCTCTTAAACCTCGATCACAAATACTTCTCATAAAATACTCTGTTGAAATTTTGCCTATAAACTAACTCACAATGCCTCATTCAAAAAATAAACTAGTAATTTCCATTAAAGATAATAAATTTTGAAGCACTTTCCGTGTATTTTATTTCTTTTCTAACCGAAATTTATTCTGAAAAAACAAAAAAGGTTATAAAGTCTCGCGTGCATCCCGTGTTTAGATGTTTTCTTTTCATAGGCAGTATTTTGAAAATTATGCCTGAATACATATGCAACATTATGCGCATCTTATTAAAAAGGGGAATTCAGATTTCTTGTATACCATCCAATTTTAATTCTGGGAGAAAGAGAGAAAAATCCAACACTTTGCTAAGACGTTAAATTCATATTAGACATCATTTGTTTTCGATCTCCTTTTTTCGGTTAAGCGTTTTATGTAAAAAATATCATTGATAAATTTTTAAGAGTAAAGGATTTATTTTATGTAGTTGGAAATTTTATATCACAGGATTGGAAGGCATTGCTTCTGGGTACGAGAATGTATCCATTCATGAGCACTTGGTTTTAAAATTTGGTTAACTCTTTAAGGCGTCTCAGGACTCTTAAAATTGGAAAAAAAAGAAAAAAAAAAAGGCCATTTTCAACATTTAATATCTTAAAATGTATAGGTTTTTAAAACACAATTTTTATTGAGATGAAAGATAAAAGTATGTTCTTTCATTTCATGTATTTAAAAAATTTCAAGATGCAGAATTAGCATTTATAGTAGCTCCAAACTGTTAGACGCTTGACGAGCAGAAAATTGGTATAACAGCTTACGCGCAGGATTACCTACCAAATAATTTGTGTAACCAGAAAGAAAATTTTAGTGCCAACTTATACTTCAGGTTATAATAATTACCCTGAACCTAAATAAATTTGTACTTAAAGTATTTTTACATTTTTAATACAAAGTTGTATATAGCTAATGCGAAATTTTGAAAATTTCAACAATATAGTCACCTAAAAATTTTTTTAACAATAAAAAAGAAATTTTAAGTTTAGTTTATACAGACTAACATGTACCATGTGTTTTTTAAAATTTCGTAAAAATATTCTGAAGTTTTTGAGATATGGTCCGCGTTATCGCCAAAAATGTCATTTGGAGAAAAATGATTTCAAAGTTTCGGAAACGCCACTTCAGCTATTGAGCGTGTATAATTCTAAAAGCCAAAACTTCTGTTTTAATGGGAATTTCAAGGAAACAATTTTATCAAAATGTTCATAAAATATAGGAGTTTAACATCTAAAAAAATTAAAATTTCGAAACTTTTGAAGCTTTAAAAAGTCCTGAGACACCTTAACTAAATTTTTGCATATTATAATGGTGTGTAGGAATGCCAAAGATCATTTACAGTACTTTCGTACTTTTTGGTTTATTGTGACTTTTAATAGTAAAAATTATGAATTTTTCAGCTAATCTACATTTAGCATACGCATAAATAACTTCGTATGCAGTGCTACGCAACAGAACTTAGATACATTGCCATCTATAGATGGCTATTTTTGAAAGTAAGTTAATAACTGTGTTTTACGTTTTTTACCTCAATTTAATATTAGCTTTGAATGTGGTATCTTTAAAAATCTCTAATAAAAAATATTTTGCACCTAATTTGAGATACTTTCAATTTTTTTAAAGAGTTAAATGTAGCCAAAAACATTTTTGACACGTTTAGCGCTCTCCTTGTGAAATAAATAAGGTTTCTGATTTTATATTTCATATTTAAGAGTTTCTAGCAGCTATTCTACAGACACTAAAGTTGGTTTACTTACCTAAATCTCATAAAATTCGATGACAGGATAAAAACTGCAAATACTTTGTCGATATTTTACCTCTAAATTGACTCAAAATACCTCTTTCAAAAAATAAATGAGGGATTCCCATTAAAGATGATAAATTTCAAGCATTTTTCATCTAAATTTTTTAAAAGCCAGGATTTATTCCGAGAAAACAAGAGAGGTTATGAAGTCCTGCGTGCGTATCTTGTATTAGATGTTTTCTTTTCGTCAGCGGCATTTTGAAAATTATGTCTCAAATAATGCAAAATTATGTGCATATCATTAAAGCGGAGAATTCAAATTTCTTTTATATACCCACTCTTTTAATTTTGTGAGAATGGAGAAAAAAAAAATTAACACGCTTGCAAGTATGTTGTGTCTCTATCGGGCTTTTGTCCGCAAGTACTTTTAAATTTATTAGATTTCGTTTTAGGTTAAGCGTTTTATGTCAAAGTACGTCAGTAATTTTTGAAAAAGTAAGTGATTTATTTTATGTTGATAGCAGCAGATGAAGAACTTACTTTTCGCTACGAGAATGGATTCATTCACAGAAGTTTACTTTTGAAAGGTGTTTAATACTTTAGTGCTCTTAAGGCTGTTCTTAACTGCTCTGCTGAACAAGCGCAAAACGTTTTGACACATATACAAATTCTTTTTTTAGCGGAAAGATATAAAATTGGAAAGCCTGGCCATGGAAGCGATTTGAAATTGAACTGTTTTTTCCATTTTTTGATCAATCAATTACCTATTGAGTTATGAGCGTTTTTGATCACGTGATAAACACGATTTTCGCCCTTCACGGACTGGTTTTTCTGCTTTCTTTGGGAACTTCGGTTCAAAACGTCCACTTTGACTTTATTTTATGAAAGATCTATATCGTTTGCCAAAAAAAAAACCCAGAAAAAATAGCTCGATTACATAGTTTCTGAACAACAACACCTGCCAGTTTCATGCATTTCCGAACGAAAATAAATTAAAAATTATGTCAGAAAATTGCCCTTTTGGATTTGGGAACACCCTTAACCCTTTCTAGAACGGGTGTCACGTATAGGTGCAAATTTCCAAAATTTTTAAGAAGAAAGTGGCTCCTAAACCCAAATAATCCAGTGGCCATATTGAAAAAGAAACGCATAAAAGCAATACCATTTATATGTGGAAAAAATTCAGGAATTCAAAGTAAAAAAAAAAGTCTACACCTGTACAAAAGAAACACAATTACATTAAATGAGTATATTTCATTTAATCACACAATTCTTTTAATTTGGATATAAATTAATTATAATATTAAATATTATGCTATGTATAGTCAGAAGACAAAGTTGGGCAAGATTGGGGTTAAAAAAATACAGGGCTATTACAAATAATGGACCCGATTTAAAAAAAATTATATTTTCGAAACTACTGCACACATTACAATAAGTGATACATGAATTTAAAAAGTCCTTCCGGCCAGTGCCGGGAGGAAGAGGTAGCTTTCATATTCCTTATTTTTAAAAAGCCAACTTATGTTATTCAAACACACGAAGCTCAATTCAGTGGAAACCGAATATAGGAGATTCAATACTAATTTTTATCAATATAATGAATGAGAATTTCGCGAAATTAGTCAGCTTTATCCAAGCTGCTTTTCTTTAAAGTAACTTATATTTGGCTGCCAAATTCGGCGATTTCTTAAATTGCCTACCATTTTAAGACAACATGGTGGATGAGGTTAACCAGTGAACTTGGTCGAGACCTTAGTGATTGCTGTGCACATGCTCACTCACATCGGAATCGGTTGATATATACGAGTGCTGTCGCAGGCAAAAAATCAGATTTTTCAAAATGTCACCCTCATTAGAAATTGAAACTGCTATATCTGAGCCATTTTTTAAGATAAAGGCAAACAAAAAATGCTCCTGAATCCTTATATCAAGGTCAAATACTTAAGAAAGAAACCTTTTTCAATTTCTATTTTTTTTTTTCACCCCACTTTAAATATAATTTTTTTTTAATTAATGGCCGCCATTTTGAAACAAGATGGCTGATGAATCTGGCCAGCAAACTTGGTCCAGATATTGATGTATACTATCCACATGCCTTCTTACATCGAAATAGGCGAATACGTGTGTTATCGCGTGACAAATACAAGATCGTTTCAAAATGTTAGCCATGCTAGAAATTCAAAGTGCTATAATTCAACCCTTTTTTAAGATATAAACAAAAGAACAAATTTTCAGAAACAAAAACTGCTCCGGAATCTTTGTATCAAGGCCAAACACATAAAAAAATCTTTTTCATTTTCCAATTTTTTAATACTTCATTTTAAATTCTAAATTTATTTTTTTTTTAAATGGTAACCCTTTTGAAACAAGATGGCGAATAAAGCTGGCCAACGAACTCGGTCGAGACATTGGTATGTACTTTGTACAGACCAAGTTAATCCAAATCGGTTCATAAATACGCCTGTTATCGTGTGACAAAAATCAGGTCGTTTTAAAATGTCAGCAACAATAGAAATTCAAAATGCTATAACTCAGCCATTTTTTTAGATATAGACGAAACAAAAACTGTTCCGGAATCTTTGTATTAAGGTCAAACACATACGAAAAAAATCTTTTTCATTTTCCAATTTTTTGGTATCTCATTTTAAATTTTAAATATTTAAAATTATTTAAATGGCCACCATTTTGAAACAAGATGACGGATGAAGCTGGCCAACGAACTCGGTCGAGATATTTGTAATGTACTATGTGCACACCAAGGTACATCCAAATCGGTTCATAAATACGCCTGTTATCACGTGACAAAAAACAGGACGTTTCAAAATGTCAGCTACGCTAGAAATTCAAAATGCTATAACTCAGCCATTTTTTACGATATAGACGAAACAAAAACTGTTCCCGAATCTTTTTATCAAGGTCAAACACATAAGAAAAAATATTTTTTCAATTTTCAATTTTTTGGTACCACATTTTAAATTTAATTTTTTCTTAAAAATTTAAATGGCCGCTATTTTTAAACAAGATGGCGGATGAAGCTGGCCAACGAACTCGGTCGAGACATTGGTATGTACTATGTATAAAAGAAGTTACATCCATATCGGTTCATAAATACATCTTTTATCGCGTGACAAAATTCAGGACGTTTCAAAATGTCAGCCACGCTAGAAATTCCAAATGCTATAACTCAGCCATTTTTTAAGATATAGACGAAACAAAAACTGCTCCGGAATCTTTGTATAAAGGTAAAATACATAAGAAAAAAAATATTTTTCCATTTTCAATTTTTTGGTACCACATTTCAAATTTAAAATTTTTTTAAAACTTTTAAATGGCCGCCATTTTTAAACAAAACGGCGGATGAAGCTGGTCAACGAACTCGGTCGAGACATTGATATGTACTATGTACACACCGAATTACTTCGAAATCGGTTCATAAATACGAGAGTTACAGTGTGACAAAGGTCAGATATATATATATATATATATATATATATATCAATTTTGAACGGAGGGTGGTTTCGGGGTCTGGGGGTCATGATCGATGAAAATATACCAAAATTTTTTGAAATCGCTTTCCTCCGAACGGCTGCAATGGGTAGCTTTTTGTAATGAAAGCTACCTAAAAGAAATATACTAAGTTTTTTTCAGGTAAAAATGTTCGATGTGTGATCCTTTTGTTATACGGCATACGTCCAATCTGCAATCGAGTTCGTCCCAAACATTTTGTAGCATCACTCTGTCAATGGTTCTGAAATCTTCACAAATGCGTTATTTAAGTTCTGAACACTTTGTTTTCGGCATTGGTGATACATAAACAATGTCTTTGACACTGTCAGAACTTAAAGAACGTATTTGTGCAGAATTCAGAACCATTGACAGAGTGATGCTACAAAATATTTGGGACGAACTGAATTACAGATTGGACGTATGCCATGTAACAAGAGGGTCACACATCGAACATTTTTAACTGAAAAAAAACTTGGTATATTTCTCTTTAAATTCATGTATCACTTATTGTGATATTTGCAGTAGTTTCAAAAATATGATTTTTTTAAAATCAGGTCCGCCATTTGTAATAGCCCTGTATAGCTATAAAAATAAGCAAAGCAATCATGGTAGTGGGGAATATTATGGAAAAATGTATTTCTTATTTTCATTTTCTAATACAAGAGTTCATATTTTAAAAAAATGTGAATTTGTGAGATTATTTTGCACTGTAAAAATCAAAATACAATTCAAACATTTGTTTTTCAAGAACACACAAGGAAAAAATATGTTAAAAAAATCTTATCACAGACTAATACAGGGGTGATTAGGTTCCAAAAATTTAAAGCATTCGGTTCCAAAAATTCGGACATAAAAAAAATATCATGGAAAAATATCGAGAATTCCGAAAAATGATCGTCAATTTTGTCAATCGTCAACGAAAAAAAACGCTAATTCCGTCAAAGGATCGCAGAAAAACCTCGCAAATTTCGTCAAAAAATCGTGAAGAAAACGCGAATTTCATCAACTAATCGCGAAAAAAACGTGAATTTCACCAGTCTTTTTAGAAATATCACCCATTTCGTCAAATGATCAGGGAAAAAACGCGAATTTCGTCAAAGACTCCCAAAAAAAGGTTTTTCGCCAAAAAATCGCGAAAAAAAGCACATTTTTCGTCAAAGATTCGTGGGGAAATGCGAATTTCACCAATCTTCACAGAAAAATCGTCAACGGATCACGGAAAACCACTAATCTTATCAACAGATCGCAGAAAAAACACTAATTTTGTTAAAGGATTGCAGAAAAAACGCAAATTTTATCAAAGGATCGCAAAAAAACCAAGCAAATTTCATCAAATGATCGCAAAAAAGCACGAATTTCGTGCAAGCATCGCGAGAAATTCGTAAAATGATCGCTTTAAAAACCGGAAATTCATCAAAGGATCGGGGATAAAACGCAGTTTTCGTTAGAGGATCGCGAAAAAAGCGCGATTTTCGTCAAAGGATCGCGGGAAAAAACGCGAAATTCGCTAATGGATGGCGACTTAGATGCCGAAAATTAGTCGCGAAAGCAAAAAAGTTAGTCGCCACGTGGCGACTGGCAACCGTGCATCTGCAACCTATAGTATCACGTATACGTCCTATATATAGGGTGCGGATGGTTTTTATTCGTGCTCTCTTTTATTTAACCCAACCTTGTTTTTGTACGTAAAGATGGAATTTCATAATCGATTTTTAAATCACTTTCTGTTAGGTTAAAATGTATATAATAAAATTTATGTTCACAGACGTATTTCGTATTACAATTATAACTACTAGGATGTGGCAATCCCAAAATTTTCTTCTATATCACACATGTTAATACTGCAAAATTCGCTATCACACTGCCCAAAATAAATGATATATCTTTCCATCATGACGATTCTAAAGACATAGGTTCATTGAAACGCATGTATTTAAAAAGGGGATACAAGCATAGCATCTTTCGAACAAATCATCGAATTTTGGCATCCACCCTCTAAGATATCTGCAACCAAAATTCCCAACCCAAACAGCATAAAAGAGAACCTGACTCGTTGTATACACCCAAGCCTAATAAGGATTGTGCGGGATCCTAAGAAGGCGGTAGCGGGAGCGGTTTTACTTCGAAGGCATAAAATCCAAATCCAATATCGAATTAGAATAAAGAAAAACAGGTTTTATTTTGCAAAAATAAACAATTTTTTCTAGGCTAAATAATTGGAGATTATTTACACAGAACAATAAATAAATGTTGAAGTGAATAGATGCAAAGTCCAAAAAAGTTTACGAGATGGTGGCAGCTTTTTTCATAAGTCCCTTTAATCAACACTGAAGGTTGCGTCACTGCGATTTAGGTTCAGCTGTTCAATGCCCCTTTGTGATTATTAGTAATCAGTAGACGATAGTTCCTTTTTAGAGATAAGATCTCTGTACTGCAATGGCACCCTGTAACTCTACCAATACCGTAGTTTACTATTATCTGTAACCGGCCTGGATGCCGTCTGAGAGCCGTCTCGGCCGCTCCTTTACCTCGGGTTGGATGCCCGTGAAGCCTTGAGTTAATCCCGGAGAGATTTTTCCTCTCCTTTCAGGTCCAACCTGAATGTAACTCACTTGAGGCTAGAAATTAACCAACTTAAAGATCGTCATCGTCTCCTATATAGTCACAAATTTCTGTCCTAAAACAATGTGGAGTCTCTTAGCCACTCGCCATATTATCCTGTCAAAAAACCTTTGACAGCTGTTCTCTGAATGGCCAGGCGGGGGACCGCCTCTATTTTTGCACACGGCGCCTGCGAGAGGAAATATCTCATGGGAAAATATGTCACTTTACAAAAATCGCTTCCAACTCGATAAGTAACTCATTTATCAAAAAATGGAAAGCACAATTCGATTCCAAATCACTTCAATAGTAAGGCTAGCAAATTTTGTGTCATTCCGTTTAAAAATCAGTCAGAAAATGTGTCAAAAAGTTTCTCGTTTGTTGAACGGGGAAGTTGAGAACTGACTTACATGTTTCTTGTAACATATATCTCACATTCAGTATACTATACACACATACTTTTAGATGGTAAATTACATTAGATATACCTTACAAAAAACATTTAATGAAAGCAATTAACAATACATGTAATACATATAGCATTACGTTAAAATGCATACAACAGTAGTAATTATAAGCAACTGCAGCCAAGAATTACTGTAATAATTAATATTATCGTGGTTATTGTTGGCAGCGTATATTCCTGCCCCGAATAATACATCAGTACAGAAAATAACTAGTTGGATGCGGAGATCCCAAAACTTATCTCGTACATGTTAATACTTTATGAAAAATGCAGCCTAGCAGAGCCACCTGTTGGGACATTTACACCAAAATCTAATCAGCAACAACTTATGTCAATCTCTAACTGAATCTGAAGTTTGATGAAAATCCGTGCATTAGTTTCTAAGATAGAGCTATTTCGGAAATCGGGAAAATTTCTGCATAGCAGTGCCACCTGTTGGGCAATTTACACCAAAAAGTAATCAGGACCAATTTATATCAGGGATTAACAGAATCTAAAGTTTGATGAAAATTCATGCATTAGTTCTTGAGATACAGCTATTGTAGAAATCGTAAAAAATGCAGTATAGCAAATCCAGTTCTTGGGGGATTAACAAAAAAACTAAACAACAATAATGGTATGTCGGGGTCTAACTAAATCTGAAGTTTGATAAAAATTCGTGCATCAGTTCTTGAGATAGAGCTATTGCGATAATCATTAATAATGCAGCATAACAGCAACACCTTTTGGGAGATTTACACCAAAAAGCAATCAGCACCAAATTATATTAAGGACTAACTGAATCTAAAGTTTTATTGAATTCTGTCCATTGGTTCTAAAGATAGAGCGCCCACAAAATTTGTGTCATATACAGACAGACAGAATAACAGACTCATAGACAAACATTCTGTGAAAACTTGTTTTTCGGAATCTCTGAGCCCTAAAACGTGTAAATCCGTCGAAAACCAGAATTCGAAAATTTTCAAGAATCCAATACTTTCTTTTTGTAAAGATAAAAGAAAGTAAAAACATGTAACACGAGAAAAAAAAATTCAAATTAGAGAACCGTTTCATTGAAGAGCATGTTACAGATCAGTTTAACTACAGGTTCTTTTTTTTTTTTTTTTTTTTTTTTTCGAAAATAAAGCAAAGACAAACAGACAGTTCTTCTAACTGAAAAGCAGGAAAAATTAAAAATAGTAATGAAAAACATTTCCCAACTACATATTGGAAAATGTTAAAAATTATAAGTAGTGTAAATTTGTAAAACCTTCCTTATTCTAAATGCTTTTTTCTTGCTCCATTAAATTGTAAAAATTAGTGTTATTCGTGTCCAGAAAAAGAATACATCAAAACTCATTAGAAATAAATTTTCTTAAAGAACAATTTAAAAAGAATTTTTATTTCTACACATTTTAAAACTTTGTTCTAACTTGCAAAATTTTCAAAGAGCCTAATTTAATGCTTCTTTCCGACTATTTCGTGCAAAATTCTGCAGTTTTAAGACTCAAAAGTAACATTTTCTAAAAGCGATGCACATCAACAACGAATTTTTTCGGGGAAAAGAAACTTTTGTAAATTTCTCCCTGCGAGGTCAGTGATTAATTCATGTTAAACATTCATTAAACACTTACGCCCTAAAATTTATATGCAGTTTACTAAACCTGGCATTTTAGTACAGTGATGTAAGCCAGCTGTTAGGTAAATTTCAGATTCTGCTTTTGTAAGAAAAAGAAGTTATTTGAGTTTGTAAAAATTGTTTTCGCATTGGGTGGAACGAATGCTGTCATCTGTTTGAAGTGAATCTTGGATAATTAAGTAAAATTCTTTGACTATATTTAAATTTAAGATTGATATTGCTAGTTTATCACTAAGGTTAATTTATCAACATAAAATAATGTCCTAATTGACACTTTCAGTGTGACGTCATACGGATTTCAAAGAAACGATTGGTTATTATGTTCTATTTTCTATTTGTTTATATAGCTAATTGCTAATAATAATTAATAATATCTATTGCTAAGCGTTTTAATACTTTATATGCAGTGGTAACATTTACTACTACTTATATTAATCCTTTGTATCCTGAATTATGAATTCATGAAAATGTCATCTTCTAAAGCATTTTTTGTGAATTTTTGAAACTACATTAGAAGATTTACATAATGCTTTAATAAATTTTAGAAGAATTGAAGGATTTAGAAAGCTTAATTAAATTGAAATTTATAGGGATTTTGTGCAATATTTATAACTCCACTCAAATATTTTGTTTTAAATAGTTTTCTTAGTATTTTGTAGGATTAAGAAATGTAAAAATAAAATGTTCTTACAATAGAAATATAGATATATTTCCGAATTGAAAAATCCCCTGTCCCCACAACGCCAAGAAAGCTGAAAAGATGCAAAGGCAAAATAAATCATCCTTTTTAAAAGATTATTTTGTGTAACCCATAATGCTTTTGGAACAAGATAAAGTAATGCATCTATAACTCATTCCAAACATGTATTACAACTAATCGATGTATTAAATGAATTTTATAACAAGTTATTTTAATGGTACTTATAAGTACCGTCAGTTGATAAAGGGATAATTAAAGAACATGTTGTAGATCAGTTTAACTGAATGATTAAAAAAAAATTAAACAAAAGACGGTCGGACAGACAAATAGCTCTTCTATCTGAAAAGCAAAAAAATTAAAAATAGTAATAATAAGCATTTCCCAACTACATGTTGGAGAGCGTTAAAAATTATAAACAGTGTGAATATGCAAAAGCATTCAGGATTCTAAATGCTTTTTTCTTGCTCCATTAAATTGTAAAATTTTGTGTTATTCGTGTCCAGGAAAAGAATATATCAAAACTCATTAGAAATAAATTTTCTTAAAGAACATTTTAAAAAGAATTTTTATTTCTACACATTTTAAAACTTTGTTCTAACTTGTAAAATTTTCAAGGAGCCTAATTTAATGCTTATTTCCAACCATTTCGTGCAAAATTCTGCAGTTTTAAGACTCAAAAGTAACATTTTCTAAAAGCGATGCACATCAACAACGAATTTTTTCGGGGAAAAGAAACTTTTGTAAATTTCTCCCTGCGAGGTCAGTGATTAATTCATGTTAAACATTCATTAAACACTTACGCCCTAAAATTTATATGCAGTTTACTAAACCTGGCATTTTAGTACAGTGATGTAAGCCAGCTGTTAGGTAAATTTCAGATTCTGCTTTTGTAAGAAAAAGAAGTTATTTGAGTTTGTAAAAATTGTTTTCGCATTGGGTGGAACGAATGCTGTCATCTGTTTGAAGTGAATCTTGGATAATTAAGTAAAATTCTTTGACTATATTTAAATTTAAGATTGATATTGCTAGTTTATCACTAAGGTTAATTTATCAACATAAAATAATGTCCTAATTGACACTTTCAGTGTGACGTGCATGCGGATTTCAAAGAAACGATTGGTTATTATGTTCTATTTTCTATTTGTTTATATGGCTAATTGCTAATAATAATTAATAATATCTATTGCTAAGCGTTTTAATACTTTATATGCAGTGGTAACATTTACTACTACTTATATTAATCCTTTGTATCCTGAATTACGAATTCATGAAAATGTCATCTTCTAAAGCATTTTTTGTGAATTTTTGAAACTACATTAGAAGATTTACATAATGCTTTAATAAATTTTAGAAGAATTGAAGGATTTAGAAAGCTTAATTAAATTGAAATTTATAGGGATTTTGTGCAATATTTATAACTCCACTCAAATATTTTGTTTTAAATAGTTTTCTTAGTATTTTGTAGGAATAAGAAATGTAAAAGTAAAATGTTCTTACAATAGAAATATAGATATATTTCCGAATTGAAAATTTCCCTGTCCCCACAACGCCAAGAAAGCTGAATAGATGCAAAGGCAAAATAAATCATCCTTTTTAAAATATTATTTTGTGTAACCCATAATGCTTTTGGAACAAGATAAAGTAATGCATCTATAACTCATTCCAAACATGTATTACAACTAATCGATGTATTAAATGAATTTTATAACAAGTTATTTTAATGGTACTTATAAGTACCGTCAGTTGATAAAGGGATAATTAAAGAACATGTTGTAGATCAGTTTAACTGAATGATTAAAAAAAAATTAAACAAAAGACGGTCGGACAGACAAATAGCTCTTCTATCTGAAAAGCAAAAAAATTAAAAATAGTAATAATAAGCATTTCCCAACTACATGTTGGAGAGCGTTAAAAATTATAAACAGTGTGAATATGCAAAAGCATTCAGGATTCTAAATGCTTTTTTCTTGCTCCATTAAATTGTAAAATTTTGTGTTATTCGTGTCCAGGAAAAGAATATATCAAAACTCATTAGAAATAAATTTTCTTAAAGAACATTTTAAAAAGAATTTTTATTTCTACACATTTTAAAACTTTGTTCTAACTTGTAAAATTTTCA
Organism: Maratus speciosus; assembly: GCA_963932465.1. NCBI lineage: Eukaryota > Metazoa > Arthropoda > Arachnida > Araneae > Salticidae > Maratus > Maratus speciosus. Next base: position 333,325,235 of record OZ010799.1, read on the forward strand.
AGGAGCCTAATTTAATGCTTATTTCCAACCATTTCGTGCAAAATTCTGCAGTTTTAAGACTCAAAAGTAACATTTTCTAAAAGCGATGCACATCAACAACGAATTTTTTCGGGGAAAAGAAACTTTTGTAAATTTCTCCCTGCGAGGTCAGTGATTAATTCATGTTAAACATTCATTAAACACTTACGCCCTAAAATTTATATGCAGTTTACTAAACCTGGCATTTTAGTACAGTGATGTAAGCCAGCTGTTAGGTAAATTTCAGATTCTGCTTTTGTAAGAAAAAGAAGTTATTTGAGTTTGTAAAAATTGTTTTCGCATTGGGTGGAACGAATGCTGTCATCTGTTTGAAGTGAATCTTGGATAATTAAGTAAAATTCTTTGACTATATTTAAATTTAAGATTGATATTGCTAGTTTATCACTAAGGTTAATTTATCAACATAAAATAATGTCCTAATTGACACTTTCAGTGTGACGTGCATGCGGATTTCAAAGAAACGATTGGTTATTATGTTCTATTTTCTATTTGTTTATATGGCTAATTGCTAATAATAATTAATAATATCTATTGCTAAGCGTTTTAATACTTTATATGCAGTGGTAACATTTACTACTACTTATATTAATCCTTTGTATCCTGAATTACGAATTCATGAAAATGTCATCTTCTAAAGCATTTTTTGTGAATTTTTGAAACTACATTAGAAGATTTACATAATGCTTTAATAAATTTTAGAAGGATTGAAGGATTTAGAAAGCTTAATTAAATTGAAATTTATAGGGATTTTGTGCAATATTTATAACTCCACTCAAATCTTTTGTTTTAAATAGTTTTCTTAGTATTTTGTAGAATTAAGAAATGTAAAAGTAAAATGTTCTTACAATAGAAATATAGATATATTTCCGAATTGAAAATTTCCCTGTCCCCACAACGCCAAGAAAGCTGAATAGATGCAAAGGCAAAATAAATCATCCTTTTTAAAATATTATTTTGTGTAACCCATAATGCTTTTGGAACAAGATAAAGTAATGCATCTATAACTCATTCCAAACATGTATTACAACTAATCGATGTACTAAATGAATTTTATAACAAGTTATTTTAATGGTACTTATAAGTACCGTCAGTTGATAAAGGGATAATTAAAGAACATGTTGTAGATCAGTTTAACTGAATGATTAAAAAAAAAATTAAACAAAAGACGGTCGGACAGACAAATAGCTCTTCTATCTGAAAAGCAAAAAAATTAAAAATAGTAATAAGAAGCATTTCCCAACTACATGTTGGAGAGCGTTAAAAATTATAAACAGTGTGAATATGCAAAAGCATTCAGGATTCTAAATGCTTTTTTCTTGCTCCATTAAATTGTAAAATTTTGTGTTATTCGTGTCTAGGAAAAGAATATATCAAAACTCATTAGAAATAAATTTTCTTAAAGAACATTTTAAAAAGAATTTTTATTTCTACACATTTTAAAACTTTGTTCTAACTTGTAAAATTTTCAAGGAGCCTAATTTAATGCTTATTTCCAACCATTTCGTGCAAAATTCTGCAGTTTTAAGACTCAAAAGTAACATTTTCTAAAAGCGATGCACATCAACAACGAATTTTTTCGGGGAAAAGAAACTTTTGTAAATTTCTCCCTGCGAGGTCAGTGATTAATTCATGTTAAACATTCATTAAACACTTACGCCCTAAAATTTATATGCAGTTTACTAAACCTGGCATTTTAGTACAGTGATGTAAGCCAGCTGTTAGGTAAATTTCAGATTCTGCTTTTGTAAGAAAAAGAAGTTATTTGAGTTTGTAAAAATTGTTTTCGCATTGGGTGGAACGAATGCTGTCATCTGTTTGAAGTGAATCTTGGATAATTAAGTAAAATTCTTTGACTATATTTAAATTTAAGATTGATATTGCTAGTTTATCACTAAGGTTAATTTATCAACATAAAATAATGTCCTAATTGACACTTTCAGTGTGACGTGCATGCGGATTTCAAAGAAACGATTGGTTATTATGTTCTATTTTCTATTTGTTTATATGGCTAATTGCTAATAATAATTAATAATATCTATTGCTAAGCGTTTTAATACTTTATATGCAGTGGTAACATTTACTACTACTTATATTAATCCTTTGTATCCTGAATTACGAATTCATGAAAATGTCATCTTCTAAAGCATTTTTTGTGAATTTTTGAAACTACATTAGAAGATTTACATAATGCTTTAATAAATTTTAGAAGGATTGAAGGATTTAGAAAGCTTAATTAAATTGAAATTTATAGGGATTTTGTGCAATATTTATAACTCCACTCAAATCTTTTGTTTTAAATAGTTTTCTTAGTATTTTGTAGAATTAAGAAATGTAAAAGTAAAATGTTCTTACAATAGAAATATAGATATATTTCCGAATTGAAAATTTCCCTGTCCCCACAACGCCAAGAAAGCTGAATAGATGCAAAGGCAAAATAAATCATCCTTTTTAAAATATTATTTTGTGTAACCCATAATGCTTTTGGAACAAGATAAAGTAATGCATCTATAACTCATTCCAAACATGTATTACAACTAATCGATGTACTAAATGAATTTTATAACAAGTTATTTTAATGGTACTTATAAGTACCGTCAGTTGATAAAGGGATAATTAAAGAACATGTTGTAGATCAGTTTAACTGAATGATTAAAAAAAAAATTAAACAAAAGACGGTCGGACAGACAAATAGCTCTTCTATCTGAAAAGCAAAAAAATTAAAAATAGTAATAAGAAGCATTTCCCAACTACATGTTGGAGAGCGTTAAAAATTATAAACAGTGTGAATATGCAAAAGCATTCAGGATTCTAAATGCTTTTTTCTTGCTCCATTAAATTGTAAAATTTTGTGTTATTCGTGTCTAGGAAAAGAATATATCAAAACTCATTAGAAATAAATTTTCTTAAAGAACATTTTAAAAAGAATTTTTATTTCTACACATTTTAAAACTTTGTTCTAACTTGTAAAATTTTCAAGGAGCCTAATTTAATGCTTATTTCCAACCATTTCGTGCAAAATTCTGCAGTTTTAAGACTCAAAAGTAACATTTTCTAAAAACGATGCACATCAACAACGAATTTTTTCGGGGAAAAGAAACTTTTGTAAATTTCTCCCTGCGAGGTCAGTGATTAATTCATGTTAAACCTTCATTAAACACTTGCGTCTTAAAATTTATATGCAGTTTACTAAACCTGGCATTTTAGTACAGTGATGTAATCCAGCCGTTATGTAAATTTCAGATTCTGTCTTTATATATTAAAAAAGGTTATTTAAGTTTGTAAAAATTATTTTCGAATTGGCAGAAGGAATGCTGTCATCTGCTTTAAGTGAATCTTGGGTAATTAAGTAAAGGCCTTTTACTATATTTAAATTTAAGATTGATATTGCTAGTTTATCACTAATGTTAATTTATCAACATAAAATAATATCCTAACTAGCTGTTTAACCCGTTCTACGCACAGGACTTCTAAACATCGGCCATATTCAAAATATTTTCAAATTTTACACCATCAAACAGATAAAAAAATTTACTGCCAAATGCAAATTGTTTGAAAAGTGTATTGCATTTGTTCAAAAATTGTATCGTAATTTACTCTTCTTTTTACGGTTTTTAAAAGATACTCAAGCATAATTTATTTCTAAATTTATCTCTACCGCGTGCAGACGATTATGAAAGATGAATACGTCTGCACTTAAGATTTAATATGAATAGTTCAACATTGTTTCCAGCTGATAATCCATAACGAAGTTAAAACTTCATCAATAAAATAAAATAATATAAGTAAAACAAAAATTTAACAGTCGTGTAATCGAATTACGCACTTAAATAACTGAAATGATCATAATTATAAAAGGTCGGCTGTAAGTAACGAAATCTTTGGTGAATTCTTCGGCATAGGAAAGTATCGATTTTATTAAATTTTAAAACTTTATTTGAATGAAAAATTTGCAATTTTTAAATGAAAATGTTTATTAGCGGGCAATCGAAAAAATATATATAGTAATATTTAAAAAAATAGTCTCCCTTATATACTGTAACCCTGGAACTCCGGGTTCAATCCGCCAGCTTTTATAGATTCGAGGATAAATAATTCGTAATAATTCTTCAGAGGGCATGTATATTTTGTATTATTGAAATCTATTTTAATGTTTTGCTTTTGGTAAAGTCTGGAAAGAGCGATCTGGTTCATTGTATCTTACGTCACTTCCTTGATTTACGTATGTTCTTTAGACGATCCTTCAACACTCGCGTCATCGACGCGATACTTACGCGACACTTACGTATATCTTGCATATATCACGCGACACTTGCATATATCGAGACACTTACGTCATCGCGATATATTCGAGATGTTGATCTTTTTCAGTATAAATTGGAATGATGTACAGTAGTGGAAAAAAAAAAGTAAACACCCCCTACTAACTCCTTAACAAATTATCGTAGAAAAAAGTTAGTGGTACCAAACGATTGGAAATAAAGTCTATTTTTAAGTGATGTATATAAAATTTGCTTAGGGGTCATCTACATATTATAACGAACCATAACTTTGTTTTCTTGAATAACAGTACACAATTCTGACAGCATAAATGAACTCTGGACCCTTCAATTAGTCTAAAAACAAATTTTTATGCCATTCGTACCATAAATTTCCGAGAAATTAATTATTGTAAAACGAGCGTATTTTAAAGGCTGTATCCAAACTGAAGTTCGGTACTCGATTGTTAACTGAGAGAGCTCCCTTCTCGATCAAGGTACCTTAAGCAGTCAATTAAGCCTGTTAGATTAGAGGATAGCATAAGAAATTCCAAAATATTTAGTCACTTCTATCATAGACGGCCCCTTACACCATCATTTTGCCGTTTTTTAAGCATAATTTGAAAACTATTTGGAAGAAAAATGTGAAATTTTGGATCTCCGTACAGCAGGACTTAATAAATCTGAATCCATCAAAAAAAATGTAGGTTGCAATTCATAATTTTTTTAATATTAATTTCATAATTCATATCAGAAAATTATAAAAAATGCAAATTCAACGTATTTATGTTTGGGTATATTAGTATTATTGCTACACAAAAAATTAGAACATTAGGATCATAATTTCAGAATTTATAAATAAAAATATGAAAATGTAATTTAACATTAGAAGCACTAAATTTTTAATGTTTATAATTCAAAAACTTATCATTCAAATGATTTGAAATTTTGTTGTCTAAGGCATAGTTTGAACCGAAGATTTGAAATATCTCATTAAAATTGGGTATTGCCATTGAAAAAAATGAAGTTTGGATTCGTTTTAATATGTAGATGGTCCCCTAAGCAAATTTTATAAACGCCATTTAAAAGTAGACTATATTTCCAATCGTTCGGTACCAGTAACTTTCGTCTACAATAATTTGTTGAGGAGTTAATAGCGGGTGTTTACTTTTTTTTTTCCCGCGACTGTACGCTCCGGAAATTTCATCTCGCGAAAACAAAGTTACGTCAAAGTTTTTTTTGTTGAAAAAATAACATACAAAAGTTGTTCTGACTCTGTTCTGGTAGTTTTTGAAAATATTGTCCGCATTATCCGATGAATAGCACATTTTAAACGATGATTTTGAAATTTCCCCTTTGGGGACGAGCGTCATGTATACGTGACGACGTGACGCACAAGGTGTCCAGATTCCGTGATTATACCCATTAGTTATTTTTTATAGTAAATTTTGCCTTATTTAATCGGAGCATTTTCCGGATTTAACTGGGCAAAAATTTCTCTTTTGAGAAGCCGGTGATGAAAGATTAAAAATTTTGTAAACGACTTTCGTCGCGAAGTGGTTAACTGCATATAGGAAATGATGGAGGATATCAAAATTGTCCTCATTAACTGGAAATAATACGTCTTAAGGCTCTTGTCCCTGCCGGCGAAGACACTCACGAGCTAATCCTAATCCTAGGGAGGGATTTTTCTAATATCCCGTTTGCATTTCGTCATTTTTAAATAATTTTTTTTTTGCATTGGATAGAAGAGGTCCGTCTCTACAGCGCACCTTTTTTACTTTTTCGATTTGAGTCGCAGATATTTTTTTAAAAGTTACTTTCACTTTCAAAACCGGTTCTGAAAATGAAAGTGTCATTCTAAAAAATATCTGCAACAAAAATCGAAAAAGTAAGAAAGATGCGATGTAGAAACGGATCTCGGCTATCCAATGCATTTTTTTTTTTTTTTTAATGACGAAATGCAAACGAGATATTAGAAAAATCCCTCCCCATAGAATTAGCATTAGCTCGTAAGTGCCTTCCCGGGCAGGGACAGGAGCCTTAACATGGAGGATGGTAACATATTTCAACATTTTCAACCACATTCAAGCCCATCGGCCAGGTATGTGTCATACATATAATATAAACTACTTTCCTGAGTTCCGCTACATAGCTTTTCTACAACAGTGCTGCTTCTTAGATCGGGAAGCCGATGTACAGACTATCACATTATTTGAGTTGGCCGAAATTTCGCGATCAGGAAATGATGGGCGATATCAAAATTGTCCTCATTAACTGGAAATAATACGTCTTAACATGGAGGATGGTAACGCATTTCAACATTTTCAACTACATTCAAGCCCATCGGCCAGATGTGCTATGTGCCATACGTATAATATAAACTACTTTCCTGAGTTCCGCTACATAGCTTTTCTACAACGGTGCTGCTTCTTATGTCGGGAAGCCGATGTACAGACTATCACATTATTGAGTTGGCTGAAATTTCGGGATCAGGAAATGATGGGCGATATCAAAATTGTCCTCACTAACTGGAAATAATGCGTCTTAACATGGAGGATGGTAACGTATTTCAACCACTTTCAAACACATCAGCCAGGTATCTGTCATACGTATAGTATAAACTACTTTCCTGAATTCCTCTACGTACCTTTTTCTACAACAGTGCTGCAACTTAGATCGGGAGGGGATGCACACCATCACATTATTGAGTTGGCTGAAATTTCGGGATCAGACAGAACTCGATCAACATATTAAAATTCAACTGGTCTGCCGAGTTATATCTTGGTGGGAACCACCTTGGTTTACCGGTAGGTTTACCATTGTGTTTTCCTGCACCCAAAGGTATGAAAATATGGAGGACAGGAAGCAGGAAAATACAATGGTAAACCTAGCAATCAACCACTAAACTCGGATTTGCAGATATTTTCTAGCAAGATATATGACTTGTAGACAAGGTGCATTTTCTTATGCGAATCGAGTTTCAACTAATCCTGGAATTTCAGCCGTCAACTCGATTGTGCAGCTGCCTCCTGGTCGAGTATTTTTTCTAAACATAAATTGAAAGAACTCCTGATCGAATATGTCTATTTTCGGTTTTATTTGCAACAATTTGGTTATTGAAAAGTATCAGGTGCTCTCTATTTCCTCATTTTTTTACGACTGTACAATGAAGGATATTCCATTTACGTTTTGATCACGTGGTCAAGGTAAAAACTTCTAGCGTAAAGAAGGGATGGCTCCGTAGACGTAATGAAAAACGCTCGCCAGCCAGTGAAACAGTTCATGCGGAAAGCAGTAGTAGCCTCCCTTCTTATCAGTTAGAAGTTCTTTGGGTAAATTACCTGTATCACGTGACTTTTTTCAGCCTCGAACCCAGATTTGGAATAAAGTCCATTGGATCAGTTAATTAACTCTTTATTACACATATTTAGCAACCAGAAAGTTCAGTACGGCAATCATTCTCTTAATTTCTTTTTTTCTTTTGTACTTTCAGATGCGCCTGTATGTCGCACAGGATTGCAAAAGACATACACAGTATCAGCGGATATCCTGGAACGCGTCGAATGCCAAGTAGACGCTGACCCGCCCAAAGTCGACTTCAGCTGGAGTTTCAGCAATGCCGTCGACAGGCATTATAATGTCTCTTATACAAGTGCGGGACTCCGAAGCGTAGCTAGCTACAAACCGAAGACTGCTAGGGACTACGGCACTCTTTATTGTTGGGGTAAAAATGCTGTTGGTGAACAGCAGACTCCATGTATTTTCCTGATCATACCAGTAGGTAAGAAAATTAATTCCTTTACCGCAGTCCTCTGAATACCAGCCTACTTGCTGTTATACGCAGATTTTTTTCAACGTTTCTACGATCCTTTCAATTTGAATACTACTAATTTAGAATACTATGTTTAGCCTTATTTAATAAAAAATAAATACTCCTTCTGTCTCAAATTAGTTGCTACATTTGATTACTTTTGCACTGATTATTGATACTGAGGTTTTTATGATTTTGTTTGAACATTTTTCAGAGATTTCAGGGTGCTATGCTATCAATCAACAAGATTTACTTACCAAGCATTCCCTCCGTCTCTCCTTAAATAAGTACCAAATTAGTTTAAAAAATCCAGCGATCGCACGCTCTTAAGCTATGCCCCAATTTGTAAGGATTCTTTTACCAATAAACCCATAAAACTACCTTCTAGCTAATGAATCGTTAATTCTTTAGGAAGAAAATGATCTTTATGGTATACTGGTGGTAGAGTCCTTACAAAATGGTGTCGATCTACTAAACTGCATCGGAAGTTATTTATGACTCCACCCACTTGAAATGTAGCAACTAATTTGGGACAAAATTTTCGACCTAAATGTCGCAACTAATTTGGGACGGAGGGAGTAAAATAAAGAAGGCCGGTAGCTTAGCGGTCAGCGCTTCCACGTTACAGGTCCAGAGTTTGAGTCCGGACTGGGCAAGGTTCACTCAAACTTTCATCCCTTCGGGGTCGATAAAATGAGCACCAAGCTTGCTTGGGAACTAAACACTGTAGGTCCTGCATTAAACTGACCACCCGACAGGGGCATATCCTGCACTGCACTCCAGGGCCCGTGGTCAAGAAAACAGAGTTGGCCCTATAGACTAAGCACCTATAATATAGACTAGGCATATATATGCTGTATACTTTAATATAGACTAAGATTATAGCGCCTATGAGTTTAGTCTAATATATATATATTAATTGAAAATACTGGTTATAAAATTTAAGGCACCATATAAACACTTAAAAAATGTAACAGTTGTAAATTTTCCAGGTGGGTGAAAAAAGTCCTGCCCAGGATTCGAACCAGAGATGTCTTGGCTAAAGCCGCCAAAGTTCTACCAACTGAGCCATCCCGGACGAATCTGGAGGACTAATTCAGCCAACTAATCATTAACGATCATAGCATCTGGTCTGGTATCTGATTCAGATCAACAGAATAAATCGATTATAACCTTCGATTTATTCTGTTCAGCTGATTCAGATATCAGGCGAGATAGTGTGGTCTTTAAAGGTTAGTTGGGTGAATTAGTCCTCCACATTCGTCCGGTGTGGCTCAGTTGGTAGAGTATTGGCAGCTTCAGCCAAGACATCTCTGGTTCGAATCCTGGGCAGGACTGTTTTTCACCCACTTGGAAAATTTACAACTGTTATGATTTATTTACCAATTAAATAATTGTGTTAAAAATTAATCTAAGTTTTTTTTTAAAAAAATGGCTTACTACAACCGCCATTTTTGAGTCAGCGAGTAGACTAGAGGATTCTACTTCTACTCATGATAAAAGCTCTAATACAAAAAAATACAGCATAAAAATTGAGTTGTAAATTATTTATTATTTTTAGCTTTATTACCTTTTATCTCTTCTTTTTTCCTTCTTTTTTTAATAATACATACACATTTGGTTAAATAGGATGAAAGCAATTTTCACTTATTTTTTGGCTTAATTTTATTGCGCATTTTGCTGTTAATTTTTAAAATACCTTGTACTAAATTAACGTCTGATTTCATTTCATGTGAAAGTTGTAACAAAAAATAAAACAAAACATTATTATTCGGCTGCCAAAAATACAACAGAATGAAGAAACAGTTTATGAACAACTTTAGAAAAAAAAAAGTAAAAAGAAAAGAAAGAGAATCAGTGTGTTTGATCATGTGATTCTTTAACTTAAAAATTACATGACGAAAGGCTAGAACTTTGATCTGACATCACAATCTTTAAGACTTTAATCAATTTCTAATTATAATTTTCATGTTTGATATACAATGTGTATCTCGTTTCTCATCTTAAATTGGGCACTTTATAAAAAGACAAATGTTTCTTAATCTATTAAAATATAATATAAAAATGAATGAAAATGTATCTTCTCCTGAATTACCCACAGTTTCGAAAAGCCTTCCTTAATCTTTAGAAACCTCAGTTACCAATATACAAGGTGGCCATAATTAAACTGCAGCGCAATCTAATAGAGAGAATGATGTCAAATTTTGTAAGATTAAACTAGACGGGGGACGAAGGATTCCGCGGAAAAAATTTAGTTCCAAAAGACACCGCTAGGGGGATATGCGGCGCTGTGTAAGAGAAAATAAAGTTTTAAAAAATGCAGAATCAATATTGAAATCATTAAATGTGGTAAATAAAAGGTGATTTTATTTCAGTATTGATTCTGCATTTAAAAAAAACTCTCTTATCTGTTACACAGCGCCATATAGTCCCCTAGTGGTGACTTTTGGAACTAATCTTTTTTTGGCGTCATTCTCTCAATTAGATCACGTTACAGAACACTCTGAGTACTGTCAGTTTAATTATGACCACCTTGTATTTAATAAAAAAAATTAAGTTACATTTACAAATAAAGTTTCTTTTACTGTCAGGAACTTTCGGAAACGTTGCCGACTACCTTTAAACAGTGCATTAATCAGTTTTTCAAGTCACAATATCGGGTTTGCGGATGTTATTAATTCTCAAGTAAACATTTCAGCTGTATAAATGAATTTACATATGCAAGAGTTGTTTGTATAATAATAATGTTTGTATATTAAACATCTTTCTTCAACATACAAAAGTTTATTTGAGAATTGGTAGCATCCAGTAAACCTATATAGCGGGCTGAAAAAACTGCCGAACACACTATAAAATCAAGTCGGAAATGTTTGTGAAAGTTACGGGCAGCAAGAGAAATTTTGCTTTTGTAAAGGTTACTTTAAATCTCGAAAAGCTATTGGTTTCTGTGGTTTCTAAAGATAAATGAACGGTTTTTGGTATCGTGGATAACTCGGAAGAGATTAAATTATATTTTCGTAGATTAAGACACATTTGCCTCTTTTTACAGTATAACAAAAAAGGGTACTTGTTAGTTATCCCGTCGATCAAATTACTGTCGCCAAATTGTAAGATTAAATGCCAATAATGGTTGATCGTAAATGTCACATTCACTTGACAACACGTGTTTACGTCATCAAATGATTTTTATTTCGACGTTTTATTTGCATTTTTATTAATGTTATATTAATTTATTTGTTCTTTCGTTATTTAAAATAAAAATTGTCAATTTGTATAATTTGGCGGGTGGTTTGGCGATTTATATAATTTGGCGAAATTGGTCGACGGGATAACTAACAAGTACCCAAAAAAGTACCTACATTTATTTATATTTAAAACTATAATTTATTTTTATTAACCACTTTTGAAACGTTTTAGGTCCACCGGAAACTCTGCAGAACTGCACGTCAGTCAATGTGACTATGTCTTCAGTGACTGTGACGTGCATCAAGGGTTCTAGGCAAGATTCCGACATGAAGTACAACCTAGACATGTTCAAGTTTCAGAGTCACGAGCTCGAGTATCAAACCAGCGCTTCTGAACCGCACTTCGTTATTACCAACCTCACCACTGGTACGGAGTATCTGTTTGCAGTTTATGCAGTCAACAGCAATGGGAAAAGCGCTCCCCAGATGGTGAGAGTCTGGACTCGGCGAACACCTTCAGAAGAGAGAGGTTTGTATATCATTACACAACTTTGTTTTCTTAGTTACTTTAGGTATACAGGGTGTTTAAAAAATATTAGAAAAAAATTAACAAGTGGTTATTATACACCAAAGTAAACATTTTTCGCCATAGAATGCACGATCGAAAATGAAATATAAAAATGCTAGATCCTTAGCAAACAGTGCTTGGAAGTTACTTTCTCCGAGGAGCATGTGGTCTATACCACACATGTGTAATAATAGGTGGCAAAAAATAAAATGGTTAACAGTTACAATTACTGGAGGCAAAAATAGGAAAAGTTATGTAACAAGTCTGATAAGAATGCTGGGGAAAAGATGGCCAATCCGCAAAAGTAAAAGTGTTAATCTGAGTGTTATTTTCTGGTAGGAACTGAAAACTGTATGTGCATCTTCGGAAGAAGAAGAAATTTTATGTATTTTTTTTATAATAACGATTGACAATGTAAACGCCGGCATTGTGAGTCACTTTCAGTTTGCAGCAGCTATTCGCAATTGCAACTTTTGAGAAGATGGAGCAGTTTACAAATAGGAAAAAAACCCGATAGGCATTTCATCAAACGCCCTGCAAATGACAGTTGGTAATTAAAAGGGCCTATAGAGGGAGTTGTTGGTACAGGAAAATTTTCTCTTTAAAGTGCTATCGAAATCGGTATTTATTATAAGGTCGTTTGAAAGTTTTAGATATGTTCGATAACTTTTACCTTGTCATATAACACAAGACACTAATGATGCACAAAAGACGATTTTACAAAAAAAAAAAAAAAAAAAAAAAAAAAAAAAAAAAAAACCCTAGAAAACAGGAATTCTGTTTTTTCAGAATTTAGTGTCGCCCCCGATGAAAAAAAATTGTATATATATAAATAGTACAAAACATATTTCAATTTTAAGGCTTACAGCACACGCTTTTATTTTATGTAAAATGACGTCATTCCCATCCGCTGAAGAATTCCACATTTACGATCCACTCTTAAACATCTACAGTAAAGCATGCACAGGTCGTCACTATAGCGAAATAATACACAAATCCAGCAAAAAGATGCCGTCATTAAAGAAAGTAGATACTTAAAATTAAATATAGTTTATAATAGCTCCATGTTTTAACAGAAATCATTCGTTTATATTTTTTCAAAATAGCACGTATTTTAATTACATTTTCTTTCGATTGTTATGAAAAAATGGCAACAAAAAGATATAATTAATATTTTACAACTATTTTTCTTTTATTTTCTACAGAAATGGAGTACTTCCGTTGCCAATATTAAGCAAATGGCTCCAAAAAATACAAAAAAATTAATATTTCAAAAATAAATGGAGATGCAGTTTTCAAACAAATTGCATTTAAAAGTACTTTTGTTCCCAATACGACGGCATAAAAATTGAAAATGTTCAATGCTTAGAAGTTTAAAAAATTGCTGTTTAATCGTACTGCTTTGTTTTACGGCTGGCTTCTGTAAGGTAACGTTATATTTTGGAGGCGACACAAAGTAAGCTGGGGGAAAGAAATAGCATACCGTACCTGGGGCTAAAAAAAAAAGTTTTATGAAGATTTTAAAAATACATGTAATCCAATGTTCTTGTACGAGATTTACCAAAAGCGAGAACTTACATCTTTTCTCCACCAGATGACGTATTCAAACTAGAAAGTAGATGTCGGGAAGCTAGAGCTCTCGAACAACCAATCATAGTGACAGAGCGGCAAATCGAAGCCAAAGCTTCGCCAACGTGAGATAAATGAATCCTAGTAGCCATGCTTGATGTTTTGCAGCACAGGGTTGCATTATTTGAATAAGTAAATAAAAATATTTCTTCGTTTATTTATTACGAGGAGCATTGTGCTTATATGTTTTAAGGATTCTTTAAAGTTAATTTATCACCATTTTCTTCCATGGATGCTTTGAGACGTATTACAGCCAATGCAAAGTGTATTCAACCTGCATTCTATGCAATTTTTTCAGATAGTAATTATTTTCAATTCAATTTTGTTCATATGATGTAACAACAGTGGATCAGTTTGTTACACTATATCTCTAAAGAGGATTTAATATTTCTTATATCTATTATTAGGAAAAGACTCTAAAATAATAATGAAGTCACATTTTGCTTTAAAAGAACATACTGGTAATTAATAAAACTCGTGAAACTTTCATATGTTGTAAGATGGGATAAAATATTTGGTTGAAAATGCTAACTGAAAATAAAATGTTCTGTCTTAAAAGATTAGAATTTAAAGTAACAATAAATAAAAACAAAGCCGAAATAAGATAATCTTTCATCTCCTATAATTTATGTACATAATATAGCAATACACAAAATTTATTTCCTTTGTTATATCATGTACATTGTGATCTAAAGAAGCAAGCGATGTAGATGTTTGCTTTCTTATTTTTTTAATTAAAAGTTTCGTTTTGATAAACTTTGTTTATATATATATATATATATACACAGTGCATTCAAAAATCCATACAATTTAAGGCTAAAAGCTTTGCTTATTTCGTGCATTTCAAGTCTGATTTGTTTACATTTTAAAACTTTATCAGAGTAATCAGATCTTTATGAAACAGAAAATTGCTATCTATATGTTGTTAATGCTAATAAAAATCAGGATCTACTGAAAATACAAATAATTCATTTAAAAACTGTTTATTTAATGAATAATTAAAAAAATATATCATCACTGTTAGAAAATTATATGATCAACAGTACCAGGGCAATTCCGAGCCAATGTTACCATTTTCAGTATTTCACATTATTCATTTTTTATAGCAAATAGGTAATATATATATATATTTTTCTGATAGCATTAAACCTATATATTTTTTTAATTTACAATGCATTTTATAAAATTTTGAATAGTCAAAATCAACAGCTTGAAGCGCCAATAGCAGAGAAGCGCAACAACTGTACGGAGAATCGGAGAGATTCCCTCCCTATAGGAGGTTTCTCAATCTTCAAATATTTGCCCACTTGCATCGGCAAATGTCTGAATCGGTATCATTTCTCGCCAGTGGCTTATTTTAGATGTGGGCTAATGGGGCCCAGCCCCTTCCGAAATTTGTAGAAAATATCAAGTTTAATTACGAAAGTTTCGCAAAATCTAATGAAACCTTCTAAGATGAAAATCAAAAGGAACCAGAAGATTATTCCGTTTTAAACAGGTTTTCATCCTAAAAAGTGTGGTATTTCGCAGAGACCACGAAATAGTCATTTCAGGAAAGTTTCCGTTATACACAGGCTCTCTTTACACGCGTTTTATTATCTAAAACGTGATATATGGTGATTAAAAATACATTATTAATTTTAATTAGTTTAAAAAACATTAATAAAAGGCTTACACTTGCTATTTATCAGTCGAAAATCTGTGATTTATCCATTTCAGGGGTAAGCAATTGTGGTTCTGTAATGTTGAATTCACACTGGAATTTTCGCTACCATGTCTTATTTAGGTCATCCAAAGAGTGCCAGAATGTTAGACGTAGAATAAGATATTCTGTATACCGCAGAAGATCAGTCACGCAGCACAAGCACAAGAGCTGTGGTGTGCGACAATCCACGATATGATTAGTGCTGATTGGTGAACTGTGGAACCCATATCATGTTCATTCAATCCCAGCATTACTGCATTTGATTATCGTCATCGCGAGGAGTTCGTTCGCTGGTTCTTGGAGCAGAGTGCGACGCATCCAGACTGTCCCGATTCATCTTTACACGTGATGATGCATTTAACACCACAATGAACTGTTTCTATTTCATCCAGATGAGATAACTAACCTGATTGGTTTATAGCTATTAATATCTCGCTGAAAAAAAAAAAAAAAACTGTAAACATTATTAACCATTTGGAAAAAGGGTTATTGTCCTCTGACATAGTAGGAAATCAAAAACATATCTGAAGCGTTTTATTAGTTGAATCCCGCATTTTATTTGTTTTCTGATGGGTCTATACAGTAATCTGTATTTTATCTTTGCTTTCAACAGAGATGGATACTTCTGTTGCCACTATGACAAAAAAGTAATAAAAACTACAAAAAAAATTAATAACTCAGAAACAAATTGAGATACAGCTTTCAAACAAATTGAATTTAAAAGTACATTTTTTTCTCTATACGACGGTGTAAAAAGTAATAGTGTGGGATGTTTAGAAGTTTAAGAATGAAATTTCATTTAAAATCGGGGTCCAGGAATATTAATGTTTAATCCATGGCGTACGTAATGAATGATCAGCTCCGTAGAAGTTTAAAAATTTACAGTACCGTAAATTAGTGATGGGCGATTCTCGAGAGTTCGACAATCGAGAAAAATCGTCATCGTAAAAAATCACAATCGATACAGCCATCGATTAATTCCTAAAATCTACAATCGAGATGTTTTACAATCGATTATAACGAGAAAAGCTAAAAACAGTTATTGGAAAACTTAGCTATTATTCTGGCCGACAATTTCATAGTAGTGATAGGGCTTAGTGATGGGCGATTCTCGAAAATTTACCAATCGAAAAAAATCGTTATCGTAAAATACACAATCGATACAGTCATCGATTACTTTCGAGAATCTACAAAGGAGATGTTCTGGAATCGATTATTGAAATCATTGTTTTTACATATATATATAAGGTAGATTTTATTAAATATAGGGTAACTGAAAACAGATGGAATAAAAAAACAACAAACTAAAGGGAGGCTATAAAGGAGCCATAAAACTGGAAAAGTCTTGTAAGGTTGCCCCTGGTTGAAAAAAGCTGAAAAAACGCGAATAGCTATGAAGCGGTAAGGGGAGTTTAAGTATCAAAAATTAGAATTTTTCGGCAATTAGCACCAAAATGGCCAAAGAAATAAGAATCAAAAGCACTCCCTAGTGGCAAACACATGAACTAAAGGATGATAAAAGGGATCAAAATTTTTTATTGATTTTTCTACGTCATTTGAGATTGGATCTTTATCCCCATTTTTAGAAAGTCTTCGACTGGAATACATTAAACGAACCCCCGCGGGGAGCAAAGTAGGGGAGGAGGGGCAAGGAAAGTGCATAATATGAATAAGTGGTCACAGGACTTTCCAACGATATGTCACATGAGGGGTGTCGGCTAAATTTAGAAAAGTGCCCCCGCGCGGGGGCAAAGTAAGGGGAGGGGCGCGGGCGATATATAAAATGAAATAGTAGTCACAGAGCTTTCCAATGATGTATCACATGAGGGGTGTCAGCAAATGATAGAAAAGAGTCCCAACTCCCAGGATTCCAATTATCGTGCCCTTCGAAATATACCCTACCCATCCTTCTCTTTGAAATTTTCATATATTAAAAATTATTTATCGGAGGGCTCCGTAAAAAAATCCGATCTAAAATGTTTAAAAACGCTACGATTTCAAAAAAGTTCGAAAAGTGCCTCTCTCGGGGCGTCAAACTTGGGAGGGAAGAAGAAAGGTTCATTATATGAAAGAGTAACTTTCCAATGATAACCGAAAACTTTCCGATGATATATCAAATGACTGGTCCAAAAAAAGTTTGAAATCTACCCTTCCCACGTGAGTTCCCTCTTTTATCCCAGAATATACCCGGAAATCACGCAGCCCCACTTTTAAAATTTTATAATTAATAAATAATATTTATCGGAGAGCTCCATTAAAAAACCTCATTTAATCATATTTATTGTAGAAATCTCTACAATTAAAAAAAAAAAAAAAATTCACCCCTGCACCACTCCCTCCTCCGCTCCCTTCCGGAATTCAACTTTAGGAGGAGAAAGGTTCATAATATAAAAGAATGGTGAAATGACTTTCCGATGATATGTCAAGGAGAGGTTTGGTAAAAATTTGAAAATTACCCGCCCCCCCCCCTTTATCCACTCTCGCCCCCCCCCCCCCAATTCACTCGCCTTCCTCTTTGAACTTTTTGCATTTAATAGATAGTATTTATCTGAGTCTCCAGGTATGGGGCAGCTTGGCAGAGCTAAAATAAGAAAAACATTGAAAATTCGGGGCAAAATGACACTAAATTTAACAGTAAAGTTTGAAACTAGGACTATACAGAACTGAATACATAAACCACTATGCTTCATAACAACCCACATCGGTTAATAGCAATAAAAAGATAAGTGCCAGTTAAACTGATGGCATTGAGCTCACAGGTTATTCACACTAATTGCATATTATACTCTTATTTCAAAGAATAATGTCCCTCAAAAAATAAATGAAGGGAAATATCCCCCGTTTGCCCCTTTTATACTTAACCAATGAACCTCCAAAACTAATCAGGGAAACTCCTTAACTATAATAAATCAGTATATCAAATTTGAAGAAAATCAGATAATTCTGCATGAAAAAGAGAAACATATCGCTAAATTAAGGGTGGTCTAACCAATTTAACCCTTTTATACTTAACTAATGAACCTCCAAATCTAATCAGGAAAGCTCCTTAACAGAACGAACATAGAAAAAAAAAATTAAAGTAAATTGAATAATTCTCCATGAAAATCCATTTATCTAAATTACGGGGAGGGGACTTGCCCCCTTTTCGCCCTTGTATACTTAACCAATGAACTTCCAAATCTAATGAATGAAGCGCCATATCGGAATAAATCGGTATATTAAATTTGAAGCAAATCGAATAATTCTGCATGAAAAACCCTTTTATCTAAATTAAGGGGGAGACTAGCCCCTCCCTTTATACTTAACCCATAAACCTCCAAATCTAATCAAGGCAGCTTCTTAACATAATAAACCGGTATACCAAATTTGGAACAAATCGAATAATTCTGCATGAAAAACCCATTTATCTAAATTAAGGGGGGGGCGGACCAGCCCCCCTTCTCCCCCTTTATCCTTGACCAATGAACTTCCAAGTTTAATCAGGGAAGCTCCTTAACATAATAAACCGGTATACTAAATTTGGAGCAAATCGAATAATTCTGCATGAAAAGCCCATTTATCTAAATTAAGGGGGGGGGGGGGGGGTGTCCAGCCCCCTTCTCCCCCTTTATACTTAACCCGTAAACCTCCAAATCTAATCAAGGCAACTTCTTAACATAATGAACTGGTATACCAAATTTGGAGCAAATCGAATAATTCTGCATGAAAAACCCATTTATCTAAATTAAGGAGGGGGTCTACCCCCTTTCCCGTCTTCATACTTAACTAATGCACCTCCAAGTTTAATCAAGGAAGCTCCTTAACATAATAAACCGGTATACGAAATTTGGAGCAAATCGAATAATTCTGCATGAAAAACCTATTTATGTAAATTAAGGAGGGGGGGGGCAGCCCCCCTTCTCTCCCTTTATCCTTAACCAATGAACCGTCAAAACTAATCAGCGGAACGCCTTATCAGAATGAACATAAAAAAATTGAAGCAAATCGTACATTTTAATCAAGAGTTATCGCGTTACGTACATACATACGTACGTTACGTACGTACATGCATACACACAGAACCGACGGGTACATTAGCTCTCAGGCTTAGATAGTCTGTGAGCTAAAAAGAGATTGGCTAAGCAGATGGACTCCTTTGAGAAATTATGACTTAAACCAGAAATGCGGTAAGTTTGACTCTGAAAGCTTCATTTCCATCTTGCATTTCGGCAAATCTCATCTCGATGATTTTTCCAGCATTTCGACGCTTCCAGATGGGAAGCTGCTCGATGGTTGGTTCTCTCGCGGTTTTAAACCTTTCGGGATGGGAAGTCTCTCGAGAGTTTCTCTCGCCGTTTTCAACCTTTCCCGATGGAAAGCCTCTCGCTGGTTTCCCTCGTCCTTTTCGAAATCTCCCAATGAAAAGCCTTTCGAAGATTTCTCTCGCGCTTTTCAACATTTCGCTATGAGAAGCTTTTCGAGGATTTCTCTCGTCCTCGTCAGAGAAGAAAAGTAAGAAAATTTATCGAGAGTACCAAGGGACGAGATAGAGAAAGAGGCATGACAATGAGCTGTGAAATGAAGCCCTAATTTTCAAAGTTTCTCTTATTTTAGCCCTACCAAGATGTCACATACCTGGAGCCCTCCGATAAAAATTATTTATTAAATATAAAAATTTCAAAGAGGAAGGTGGGTCGGGTGATTTCGAGGGAGGAGGACGTGAGAGTGGAGTCATGCGGGGTGCAATTTTAAAAATTTTACCGAACCCTTCCTGTGGCATATAATCGAAAAGCCCTTTGACCACTCTTTCATACTATGAACCTTTCTTCGCCCAAAAGGGGATGGGGAAGGGGCGAACAAATTTTTAAAACCGTAGCCGATTTCTATAATAAATTTAAATATCACTTTAGATGTGGGTTTTTTATGCAGTCTTCCAGTAAATATTATTTATTGAACATAAAAATTTTAAAGTGGCGGCTGTGTGAATTCCGGGGCGAAAGAGTGGGCTCACGGGGGAGGGAGGGGGAGCAATTTTCAAACTTTTTTTGACCAGTCATATGATACGTCATCGGTAAGCTCTCGGATGACTCTTTCATATTATGAGACTTTCTTCCTCCCCTCCCCAATTTGGCCCCCACTGCGAGGGTAGTTTTTTCCGTTTTTATCATTTTAGATCGGATTTTTTTATGGAGCCCTCCGCTAAATATTATTTATAATATATGAAATTTCAGGACAATTTTCCAAATTTAGCCAAGACCCCTCATGTGACATATCGTTGGAAAGGTTTGTGATTACTTATTGATGCTATGCACTTCCGATGGCCGCCCCCCCCACTCCCCCCGGAGGACACTTTTCCAAATTTAGTCAATACCCCTCCTTTGAGATATCGTTGAAAAGGTCTATGACTACTTATTGATGCTATGCACTTACGGTGACAGTCCCCCCCCCACTCTTTGCCCCCCCGGGGGACATTTTTTCCAATTTAGTCAAGACCCCTCGTGTGAGATATCGTTGGAAAGGTCTGTGACTACTTATTGATGTTATGCACTTCCGGTGACAGTCCCCCCCACTCTTTGCCCCCCCCGGGGGACACTTTTTCAAATTTAGTCAAGACCCCTGATGTGAGATATCGTTGGAAAGGTCTGTGACTACTTATTGATGTTATGCTCCTCCGGTGTCCATCCCCCCATTTTGCACCCCCCCGGGGGACACTTTTTCAAATTTAATCAAGACCCCACATGTGAGATATCGTTGGGAAGGTCTGTGACTACTTATTGATGTAATGCATCTCCGGTGACCGCCCCCCCCCCCACTTTTCCCCCACGGAGTGTTTTCTAAATTTAGCCGAGACCCCTCATGTGACATATTGTTGGAAAGGCTTATGACCACTTACTCATGTTATCCACCTCCCGCACAACTCCCCCCCCCCCCTTTGCCCCCCACGGGGAGGGCATTTTTATAAATTCAGATCCAGACTTCTCATGTGACATATGGTTGGAAAGGCCTAAAGACCTGTGACGACTTAATCATATTATGCAGCTGCTGTGCTCCTCCGCTCGCTTTGACCCCTCCCCCAAGAGATCTGGTCCGAGGTTCATTCGTTTCGATATTATATTTTTTACAAGATTTTGTAGTGCGTGCACACCACAACCGCCTGCTATCATATATCAGTGCCGTATATAGCGGGTAACCTGTTCGTGATTTCATTTTACAAGATTACGTATAGATTAGGGGCCCCGATTAAAGGTGGGGCCCGCTAGCGGTCGAAGTCACTTAGTCTTTATTAACATCGACTCATTCCAGTTCATCCGCAGACGATTCTTGATAAATGTATGACATATATAATACATAATATATGATTTATAAAAGAAATTTGCAAACTGTAGTCATCGAGAAAAAATTTACACAATCGAAAAATAGAAAAACATTTCGTTATCGCCCATCACTACCGTAAATTGTAATCCATGGCGTACGTAATGTATGATCAACTCCATGCGATTTTTTATGTCTTAAATTTTAGTCTTTGAAAAAATCATTTTCCAAATGGTCGTTGTAATTTGTTAAATTGCATTTTCTTTCTACTTCTTTGTTCCACAATGCATATGTATGGACCCATTTAAACCCACATGCGTATCAGTGATGACTTGACGGGAGACAAAACTTATTTTCTACACAGGAAGTGTTGGCAGGATAGCTAGTGAATTGCTAGTCAACAAACATTCGGCAGCTTTTTAACATTCTCACCGCCGCGAACTCATATATCCATTTTCTAAACTCTAGGTTTCAATGCAACAGAAGCATTATTTAAATTACTATAATTCTACAAATAAAATCCATTTTCGAAAAATTAAGTTATGATTAGTACTCTCTCTCAAGGCTTATATGCCTATATGCAATAAAACTTTTTGTATCATGTTGGAAAAACATCTTTTTTTACCATTTTTAATAAATTACAGAGAAAAAAAAATTGCAATTTTTTCCTTTTGCTCAGCGGTCAGGAGGTTAAGCATAATGGAGCATCACCCTATTTCGATTGATGTTAGCTCTTTTGAGTAATTCGTGTAATAATTGTTAATTTAATTTAATTTTGTGAATTCTAATTCATTTTTGTGTTCTCACCTCATCCCCTCAGTTTTAACATCGAGCTCTTGTTATCACTTACATTTGATTTTCGACCATGCATCCTATGACGAAAAATGGTTGTTTTGGTGTGTACTTTTGGTGTGTTTTGGCGTGGCCTTTTAAACTTTGTACAATCTTTTTTTAATCATCCTATGAATCCTGGCAATCTCCCTGGGCTTCAATGACTGGGAATGTTAAATTCACATACTATCAGATCCCCTAGGTCTCATTACTTAAATCTATACACTCTCTCTCACAACTTTAGGCGTACACTGAAAAATAATAATAAAATTGGAAAGAGAATTATATGGGTTAATTTCACGATAAAGATGTAAACTGGGAGGCAGCAACACAAGACAGTCCCCTCATTGAGTTCACGGCTGAAATTCCAGAAATAGTTAAAGCTCGATTCTCATATTAAAACGCAATCGGTCTTGGTCATATCTTGGTAGAAAACACCTGAAAATCCGATTTTAGTTGTTTACTCGTAGGTTTACCATTGTGTTTTCCTGCTCCCAGTCCTCCATGTTTTCATACCTTTTGGGTGCAGGAAAACACAATGGTAAACCTACGATTCAACCGCTTAAATCGGAATTTCAGGGTTTTTTCTACCAAGATATGACTTGGCAGACCGAATGTGTTTTAATATGCGAATCGAGTTTTAACTAATTCTGGAATTTCAGCCGTGAATTCTACGAGGGGATTGTCTGTGCTACCACCTCCAAGTCTAATACAAAATGTAATTGGAAGAAACATAGTGTCTCCACCCAAAAATCATTCAACAAGTTCCAAATTAAGGAAAACCTGATTGCATTTGTTTACTGCAATAACTGTTTTTATTTTTAAAAAATCTCTTTCATGTGTTTTAATGCAAAGAATAATTCAAGATTACTTCCTCTTTTGAGACTTTAACTCTTAGTGCAGCTGCACCAGATGTTCTTCAGGCGTACTTGACGCTGTTTCTTGGACTGAACGCACGCAGCAGCCTGTTATTACATTTGAGTGTAGATAATACCACATTAATACGCAAATTGAAGATATTGTAAATATTATAATATAATATTTGTGCATTCATTCTGGAGGTTTTGTTCTTAACTACGCACACATCTTACGACATCTAAACACATAGTAAAGATATTACAGTCGTTACATCACCTCTGTTTATTTTAAAAAGACATCTTTTTTATTTTTGTTACAAAACCACTGTCTCAAAAATTTAGGCTCGCATGCAAAGTTAACCAATTTTAGATGGCTTTCAGGTACCCAACCGTTCCAACTAACCGTTTTCCCTGACCGGTGTAACACCGTATATTCAATTTCCGTTAGTTATTTAAGATGCCGAAGGCTATAGAAATTGCAAAAAAGAAAATTTTAAATATTTGTAAGTTAAAATAGAAATGTAAACCCTTTATTGACATTTCTAAAAATTTTAAAGGGGGATTTTACCATTTTAGAAAAGTGGTGCCAATCAAGAAATCTGAATTTAAAAAAAATTAGCCCGCTGGCAACACTGTTTTCATATTCGATAGTTTGACATGGTACCGACGATATGCTTAATTGTCCGTAAGTCATGAAATACAGGGTGTCTCCGAATTCATGGACACACTTTAAGGGAATGCAAAGTACACATAAAGAGGTAATTTTGGTATAGCAATGTGGAGTCGGAAATGAAAAGTTTTGCCTAGTTAATGAAAAGTTATTTCTATAAAATTTTATTTTATTTTAGCATTAACGTGTTTAATCTTATGTGAAATTATTTCTAAAAGTGAATGATCAAAGTGTATTGACAATCTCGTGATATAAAGAATTGAAATGCCTTTCTGTGGGACGTTTCAGAAACAGCACGTGTATAAGCATCCGAGTATTTGGTTATTTGAAGAAGTTATTTCTACTAAAGTTTTAAAACTGCAGTCTAACTGCAGCGTTGTTACTTTTTTTTTTAGAATAGAGAGAAATTTTGTTTTAATGAATAGGCGTCTCAATATTACGTTTTAATGAATTTCCATTTAAGAATTATACATTTATGTCTAAGATTTAAAATTAATATTTATCCATATTTGCACTGAAGTTTATAGTTTCTTTGTTTTTTTCTTTTTTTTTTCATTTTATTTATATAAAGTGCAGTTGTACTGTTTTGTTTTAGCTTATTTGATTCTGAAAAAATATACTTTAGTAATATTTTTATTTTATTTTTAATGACAAATAAATAATGGTTTCATTTTTAAAAGTAAAACAATTTTATAATAAAAATTTTATTGCAACAGTCATAGATATTTATTCTATTGTTAAGTGATTATTACTATAATTTAGAATTAATTTATAACCAAAGCAGAACTTTAAAAATCTGCTGTAATGCGAAAAAGATTTGCAGTTACGCAGCACAGAACTGAGATCATAACTAATATCATACTGAATGACATTTTTTTTTTCAATAAGAGACATGAATGAATTAATATGTAAAAAGAAGTGAATATTTTTATTAGTTTTATACATCATTTAAAATATATTATTAAATTTAACCGTTCGTATTGAAGTATTTTTAATATGATAATTCGAAAAATCTAAAACACTGCACATCTTATTGCATTATATTATACGAATAAAAGTGGGAAATGTTCATTTCAAAATAACCTTATTATTATATCGTCTACAATATTGAAGGAATGTGAATTCTGCAATTGTCTCTATTTAATTACATTTAATTTATATAAAAAAAAATATTTTTAAAATATTCCCAGATTGCATGCATGTCTAAGAAATTAAATTTACTAAATAATTCATAAGCTGGAAAGAAAGAAAGAAAAAAAAACTTCAATATTTTTAAATCTTTGAAGTGAATTAACATATTTTGTATGTGATCTAATAAATGTAAAAAAAAAACAACAACACAATACTTTCAAATATACACTGCTCAAAACAATTAAAGGATATTTGAAGTTTTATATAAAATAAAGATATAAACGAAATTTTTTTTGCCGAAAATAGAAGAAGAGAATCACAAATGCAAATTTTTCTGGTTTTCAAACTGTGGAGTATGCAAATTTTGAGTTCGACGTCAAAAACGTCGCTTCAGCGGCAGCGAATGAAATTTGACTTTCAACTGAATAAAAGAGAATGAAGACAAGGATGATCGGCATTCAGTGATTGCTTTGTTTCGATGAATACGATGTCTCAGCGAAGTCATTTGACAGATTCAGAAGCTTTGAGAATTGTTGGTAGGTTAGAAGGGGGCCAAACTCAAGCCGAAGTAGCGCAAGCCATTGGAGTGTCACAAAGTGTCATTTCCAGGATCTGGAACCGTTTTTTGGAGAGTGGATGTGCAGGCCGAAGATCAGGGCAAGGTCGTAGACGGGCAACAACGCCCAATGAAGATCGGTATTTAGCGTTAACAGCTCGGAGACACCGAACCATGAACGCTACTCTTCTCCAACAACACCTTCGCTCGGCTACAGGCACCACGATTTCAACTCAGACTGTCCGAAACCGGCTCCATGCTGTAGGTCTGTATGCTCGCCGACCGATGGTATGTGTTAGATTAACATCAAGGCATCGTCGCGACCGCAGGGAGTGGGCAACCGAGCATGTCAACTGGAGGAGAAATGAATGGAGCAATATTCTGTTTTCTGACGAGTCCCGTTTTTCTGTGCATCCGGATAATAGGCGTATTTTCATCTGGAGGGACCGTGGTAGTAGGAATAATCCTGCGTTCGTGCACGAAAGTGTCAGATTTGGCGGTGGAGGAGTGTTGGTGTATGGTGGCATCTCCATTGACGGGCGCACTGACCTCTACATCATTCGAGATGGAGCTCTGACTGGTCGCCGATATAGGGATGAGATCCTCAGACCTATTGTAGTCCCTTACGCTGCAGCAATCGGAGATAACTTCATTTTAATGGACGATAACTGCAGCCCACATCGTGCAAACCTGGTGGAGGATTTCCTTTTCGAGGAAGGAATCGTTCGAATGGAATGGACAGCGTGTTCTCTAGACATGAATCCAATCGAGCACGTTTGGGACGCTCTAGGAAGACGAGTTTCTGGCCGCCAACAACCCCCACAAACTCTCCAAGAACTGGAAAGAGCTCTTCTGGAAGAGTGGGGCAGAATACTCCAACTCGTCATTAATAGCCTCATTGAGTCCATGCCTCAAAGGTGTTCAACGTTGCTGGCCGCCCGTGGAAACCATACCCCCTACTGAAAATGATTTTCTTTGAAGAAAACACCTTTTCTTATTCTTTTTTCTCATATGCACAAATTGTGTTTTCTTCCTTTAGTACACAAATGCGCAATAAAATGCATTTTTTTCTGCCAAACATGCGTAATTTATTCTCATATAACCTACTATGTCTGTCGACCATGTATCAATCAGCTAAACAGTTTACCAGATACAAAATCCACCTAAAACTGCAATATCCTTTAATTGTTTTGAGCAGTGTATATATATATGATTTATTTACCAGTTAGAATAACTATGTTAAAATTAATCTAGTGTAATATTTTCAAATATTTAAAATGGATTAATATATTTTGGCAATTTAATGTAATGAATGTGAAAGGGAAAAAATTAATAAATTTTAGATACTTAAAAAGTGTAAATATATTTTGCATCTAATATAATGAATGTAAAAAGAAAAAAAAACTTTAATATTTTTAAATACTTAAAATGGATTAATATATTTTGGCATCTATTATAATCTAATGAATGTAAAAAAAAAAGTCTCGTGGAATCTAACATATGAAACGTTCCTGCATTGTAAAAAGAAATTCAGGAACGTTCCTGGGAAAAAATGGGCAGCTGGGTTGCCCAGTATTTATAAGAAACGTTTCTGGAAACAACAGATACCTTATTGAACACTTCTGAAACATTACATAGAAAATAAGTAAGCTTTCAGTGAAATATCAGTAATGTTTCTGTTCTCATGAAACTTTCCAGATATTTCACAGAAAGATTCGTGACGTTTCAGAAGAATGTTTTTGTTGTCGACAGAAACATTCCTGATATTTCACAGGAAACTTACTGGTGCTTCTGAGAAATGTTTTTATTGTCGACAGAAACATTCCCGATATTTCACAGGAAGCTTACTGGCGTTTCAGAGGAATGTTTTTGTTGTCGACAGAAACATTTCTGATATTTCACAGGAAGCTTACTGGCGTTTCAGAGGAATGTTTTTGTTGTCGACAGAAACATTCCTGATATTTAACAGGAAACTTACTGGCGTTTCTGAGAAATGTTTTTGTTGTCGACAGAAACATTCCCCATATTTCACAGGAAGCTTACTGGCATTTACGTAGTACGTTTTAAAATTATACAGTAAACTTCCAATGATCTTCAAGAAATGTTTCTTGGAAATAATGGGCAACCCAGCTGCTCATTTTTTCCCAGGAACGTTTCTGGATTTTTTTTTTTACAGTGAACCTTTACGTCAAAGAAGCGAAAAAAACACCGCCTCCTATCGCGTAGATGTATGTCGGTCTTAACACTAGAGAGAGGAATTTCAGATATGACTGATAAGCAGCCTTAAACTCTGTCTTTTCAGTATACCGAGAGAGAGAATCTGGTCTCAGCGACACATGGCTAGGTTCAAGCCTTCTCATCTTGGCTGCATTTAGCTGTTTTCTACTGTTCACGGCTGGAGCTGCTTGGAGTCGATTCAGGGGAGGACCGGGGTGTCAAAAATGTAAGTAATGAAAAATACATATCCTTCTATATATATATAAAAAAGTAAATCTTTGGAAATGGACCAATCAAAATCTGCGTAGATACCGCAAAACGCATCTGATTGGTCAGAACTTCCAGACGCTGTAAGAAGGTTACCAAGGGTGGAGACCAGGGTCTGTCGCCAAACATCGCCAAGTTTGTAGCCAACTTGGCGATATATCGCCAAATTTGGCGACCAAAATTAGTCGCCAAAAGTGACTCCAACTTGGCGCTATTTCCATTATTTCGCCAAATTTCCATAGGCTCCCATTGAAATCCAATAGGGTTTACTTGCTTGCAGAAAATCAACAAATTGAGAAATTTCAAAGCAGCAAAAACTAATATTAGCTTATAAATAGAGCTTAACTGATCTATTTACATTATTTTTAAGCACAAACATTAACTATTTACAATATACTTAACACGATATATATAATTTTACACGTATATGTTAGTGGGAAAAAGGCGGCGAAATGAAAATTTCAGAGGAGAGGAGATTTATATGATAAGATTATTTACTGTAACTACAAAATAGCGACTTCATTAGGAAGATAAGGGGAAAAAATCCAAATAACTTTAATAAATCTGTTACTTTTTAAATTTAACATATTTTTTGAATTTACAATACTTTTTTATTTTAAATATAAAATCATTAAAAAAATTACCCATTAAAAGGAAAACGGTTTACAGAGTTTCAGAGTTTACCGAGAGATCGCCACTTTTTTTAAAATTATAATTCAATCTTTTTAAAGCCGATCAAACTAGCGTGCTTTTAGGATCTGGGATGTCTGAACGGGGGTTGGCGAGCGTAGCTCGTAGGGGGCAGAGTCCCCTAGTATAGTAAAAAAACACATTATCCCTTACTCTTCTGGATGCATGACTTTAAAATTGTTCTCAGTTTGTTTATTTTAGAATCACTACTTTTTCACAAAACCCAGAATGTCTCATATGGGACTGTACATATATAACGTTATCACTTTGGGGGGGGGGGGGGGGGCGGCACTTGATCAAGACCCTAGCCGAAAAAATATTTCGAAGTGGGATTTGAGGCCCAAAATTTTATTGTCTTATTTTATAATTGTTTTTTACTAACTGCGAAGTGTTACGAATCTTCTTAAGTTTTACTGGGCATTCAAATGATTTAATTTGAAATAATCACATAAAAAAAATTAAGGTTTTTTATTGCAAATAAAATTATATCATTTAAATGCTTCTGCGGTGATTTATTGACGTTAGTGTCAATCAAATTAATGTTTGAAATATTGTAGGTATGTTTTCAAATCTTTTATTGCCAAAAATATCTTCCCAGTAGCATACGTCAAAACAGCTAAGTTTGGGGATATTTTAAATGGCTTTTATTGCATTTAAACAAATCTGACAATCTGTATCAATCTGTTGTATGTGTTATAATCTGTATCATCTGTTGTACATGTTATTGGCATTCTGCTTTTACAGAGTCCCATTCACAAAAAATTCGAATGAATTTTACAGATTTCTAGAAATTTTCATTTAATTTCTGAACATACTAACGTAATCTAAGATTAAATATATTCTAGAGTACTATTTTGATTTTTGAATCTTGACTGATATTTAATGGTATATAGCAATCCGGACAGAAATATCGGAGGGAGATCAAACCCAGGTGATCCCTCCGTTGGCTACGGCCTTGCACTTGATATTGTAAGATATCTCTAGGGGGAGGGGGGCGTCTTTTGATATCGTTATCGTGTTTGATCCAACCAACATTTTCTTTTTTGGTAACTTTTTTTTATATATACACTATGACGCAAAAGTTTAGACAATGAAGAAATTCTTACATACTTTGAAAAATATTTATTCAATTTTCAAATCACTGCTTGAAATTAATGTGCTGTACATATAAACAATATTTATAACAAAGAAAAGTGGAATTGTGCATATTGCAATAAATTAAATGCTAACAAAAATAAACTGCTGTCTCAAAAGTTTAGACACAAATTAAATAAAATCGAAATAAACAATTTTTAAAACCTGGTTGCGCATCCATGCTTATGTATTACGTCATATACACGAGATTGCATGGAAGAAACTAAATCTTGTATAGTTTGTGGATCGATATCGTACCATGCATTCTCAATAGATGTCTTAAGTTCCTTTTCAGAAGAGTATTGTCTAGCGTTGCTATAAACTTTGCGACACATGATGCTCCAAAGGTTTTCTATAGGGTTAAGATCTGGGCTACATGCTGGCCAGTCGAGAACTCTTATATTATGGGAATTAAACCAAGATTTTGAATGTTTTGCAGTGTGAATTGAAGCATTGTCTTGCTGAAATTCCCACTGAGGACCCCCTAGAAGCTCAGCAAATGGCAGTAGGTTTTCTTCTAATGTCTGTGTATAATGCTGTGAAGTTTGACGACCACTGGTGAAGGTCAGAGATACTTGTCCATTATAGCAAAAGGCAGCCCAAACCATCACCGAGCCCCTTCCTTGTCTGCGACTAAAAAAACGTCGAGGTTCCTTCCGCAAGTCATGCCAATACGATAAACAACCATCTGGACCATCCAGATTCCACTTTTTTTCATCGCTAAATATGACTGACTGCCATTTCTCTCCATATGACATATGCTTTCGAGCCCACATAAGTCTTTGTAACTTATGATATGGTTTCAGAGCTGGTTTCTTCTGCATTTTGCTATAAACGATTGTTCCTTTTTCCAAAATTCGTCTACGAATCGTATCCTTTGATACAGAGAGTCCCGATGAGCTTTGAACTCCACGTACGCTCATTTGTTGAGTACTCGCTAGTCTTTGTATCAGGCGATCCTCTCGTACATTTGTCACACGTGGCCTCCCAGACCGACATTTTGCTTTATATTCGGAACCACTCGATAAAACTCGATAAATAGATTTTTTTGACCTATTAATAATAGCAGAAATTTCAGAAACGCTCTTCCCTTCACCTTTCAACTGCCAAATCCTTGAAACCTCATTCACTTGAATTTCTTTAGCTCTCGGCATTTCGACTATGAAGCGCAATCGTTTGCAGAACTTAAGTACTCCAAATTTGTGACATCATCGATTCTAAATTTGCATATGCCAGCGAATATTCAAAGAAATTTAGAATAGTGTCTAAACTTTTGCGACAAGCACATTTGAATTTTTATGAAAAAAATTAGTATTATAGCAAATAAAACGACTGTCTTTTGTACATAGCATTTTAAATCAGTTTTTGAATATATTTACAGGTTTTTGTAATTCTGACGTCATAATTCTACATTTTAAAGCTGAATGACGTTATTGTCTAAACTTTTGCGTCATAGTGTATATATCACAATAGTCTGTTAACTTTTTTTTTAGCCTGTTATCTATTTTTATGAAAATAAAAATTTATTTTTAAAACCATTAAATAATTATAAAATCATTTTATTCAAAATATGGAATATCCCAACGTTTGGCATTCCTATTTTTCTCTCATATCCGCATATAATGATTTGTTAGAGAAACCAGGATCGAAATGATACTTGTTATGTTTATTAGTAAAAAAAATGGGAAGAATGTTCGCCACCAGTTTTTTAATAGGTAGTTCTGCTTAGCCCTCCCCGTACAGGGGGTAAGCGCAAGATGGCAATATATTACTGTTGAGGAGTTATAATGTAAGGGAAAACTTTTGACTGCGCCTGCCATTAAACTATACATTTGATTTTCATAAAATTTGAAATGACGCCAAAAAATACACGCCATACAAAAATACTCAAAAGAATATTTGGTTACAGGAGTATGAGCGATAACTGCTATAGACGTACATTTTCAATTGTGATATGCATTTTAAAACTTAACTAAATTATATTTGTTCGTGAGTATTATAAGGCGTGTGGGTCATTTACAATGTCGAACAAAAGAATCTCCATACATTACCCACTATGAACAGCAACTGCTGAAAATGGATTTGTACTTGTGTTATATGAGTTTTTATTTATTTTTTTTTTTTAAAATCTATTTAGGTGTCTTATTTCATTGTATGAAAAAATGAAATTTCTTAAAAATATTTCGATAGTATTTAAAAGTATTTCATAATCTATGTCGGGATTTTTTGTTCTTGTTTAAAATGCTTCAATTATATTCACAGTTAAAATTCCATTTTATTTTTTATTTTATTTTTTTTTATTTTCAGGTAAAGAATTACCAAAGCAACTAAATTTTAAGAAGAAAAGAAACAAAACTTATATCGGTAAGGAAAGATATTCTCTTATACTTAAAAACACAGTAATTAAACACAAATTCACTATTGTGGTCTAATGGTGCGAGCAGATGCTGCATAAATTATCATCTCATAGAGTTCATGTCTAAAATTCCAGGATAAGTTAGAACTCGACTAGTATATTAAAATGGAACTAGTCTGCCAAGTCATATCTTGGTGGAACACACTTGCAGACCCAATTTTTGTGGCTGATTGGTAGGTTTCTGATTGTGTTTTCCTGCACCCTGTCCTCCATCCTTTCATACCGTTATGACCCGGCTGGGAAACACAATGGGAAACTTACCAACCAACCAATATAATCGGTTCTCCAGGCTGTTTGCACCAAGATATTTCTTGGTAGAACAATATCATTTTAATATGGCAATGTAGTTCTAACTAATCCTGAAATTTCAGCCGTGAACTCGATGGATGATGGTTTGAGCATCCTACACCCGATCTATAATAATACTGGATGGCAAAAACAGAAGTAAAAACAAAATTTTTTAAGACTCTTCTCAAATTAAAAGGATCTACTTTCTATCACTATTCTGAATTAATTTTTGTTCGGAAACGCATGAATCTGGCAGGTGTTATTATTCGGAAACTATGTAATCGAATGGTGTTTTTCATATTTTTTATAAAGCCAGAAGATATATCATGGAATACTGTCACAGTTGACGCTCTGAACCGAATTTCGGAAAGCAATAGCGCGGAAAATGAGGCAAATCTATTGTCACATGACCACAATCGCTTATACTCGATAACTCATTTATTTATCAAAATAATTAAACACCACTCAATCTTACATTATTTCTATAGTCAGGTATGGAAGTGCCATG
This sequence comes from Maratus speciosus, assembly GCA_963932465.1. Lineage (NCBI taxonomy): Eukaryota > Metazoa > Arthropoda > Arachnida > Araneae > Salticidae > Maratus > Maratus speciosus. The sequence goes on from OZ010799.1 coordinate 333,358,287, forward strand.
CTTTTGCGTTTAAAAAGGAGTCTATAAATGGGTCAAAAAATTTTGTGTTGTTGAACGAGGGAAAAAAAGTATATATTTTTAAACCGATATAGCTAGGATTATTTTCAAAGCGTCTCCATGGCTAATTTCAGAAGCGTGAAAACTGGACTGAAGCGAAATAAACGTTTACTAGTCTAAATTATGCTTCAACTATTAATACCAATTATTACTAAATTGAACCACTATTAATAGCCATACAAAATTTTGTAATAACTGTTCATTCTTTAAAAATAGAAACTTTTGTTGATGAAAGAAATGTTATGCACTGCTTTTAAATATTTGAACAAGAACTTAAGGCATAAAAATATGTATGATTAAACTTTTAAGGTGTATGTTTCATTTTTAATGCATGAATACGCTTGCAGGGGCATTAAAAATATCTGTATATCCGCGTATGTTTTAGAAACGAGTAGATTCGAGATCAAAAACTTAAGGCTGATCTAAAACCATAACTCGCAAATTTCTAACACATTCAAGAAGCCAATTTAAATCTTAAACTCGTGAAGTTCACAGAGGCTAAGTATTTCGAAATATGAAATCAAATCGAGTTTCCTTTCTATATAAAAAGGTAAAGCATATTTCTGAAAACACCGTCAAACATGACGTTTTGAATTGAATTTCAGGACGCAGCAGTCCAAGGGAAGTCGTCATGATACAGCAATTGCGTATAACTTAATATGTAAACCATTTATTGAAAAATGAAAAGCGTTATCTGATTTCAAATCACTTGAATAGACATGCTTGCAAATTTCATGCACTTGACGTTTAGAAATGAGCCCGTGAGTGTTATAGAAAGCTTCGCGTTGTTCAGCGGAGATTTTTTTTTTCGAACCGCCTTAAGGCAGTTCTTAAATCCAAACAGTCTATCTTCACTGTTAAAAATTTGCAGCATTCTGGCAGGTCATTTGACCGTTTTTTCCGAAAACGGTTACACAACCGTAATTTAACACTATTCTGACCATATTATAGGCTATTTTATGGTCAGAATATAGTTAAATTATGGTTATGAAACCGTTTTTTTAAAAAACGGTCGAATGACCTGCCAGAGGGTCATTCCATGAAAAGTGAAACCAAAGTACTATTTTGTTTTTTATTTATAAAACAAATAATATTTAATTTATAAAGTCATGTAATACATTTTTTAATAGCTTAGAGTGTGAATTTTCTGAAAACATGCAGTTTAAGTATAAACAGTAAATTAAATAAAAGTATTAGCACTAAAAATGTGAGAGTGATGAGACAGAACATTTCACTTAAATTATTGGTAAAGTTTAACAAGCTATTGTCATTTCAAAAATTATTTGTAAAAGTTGTAATTAGGCTAGTTTTTGTATTTGAATATTCTATTTTTAAAATTTATAAAAGAAATTAGGGAATATATTATAAATGAATTAGAATTAATAAATAAATTTTGACGTATTGAACTGTTACATCCGTAACAGGCAAATGTTACGTCTGTAACAATTTAATCATCTCATGTATTAATTAATAATTATTTTAATGTTTTCAAAATTGCAGTTTCAAACAGCTAATACCCTAATAATGAATTATTGAAGAAAAAGTTAAATGTTCTTCCTTAAAATTCACAGGATTATGACAATAACTGCAACCATATGCAATTTTGACTGTTTTGTGAACTACGTCCGTAACACCTAGATTTTATTTTTTCAAAAATTATGGGAACATTTTTCAGATTTTAAAATTTAATATTTACAATCCTTGGACCGACCTTAAATATAAAATAATCCATGTAATAAGTATTTTTTTTACATTATTTATGAAGCTTTAAAGTCTCTGTTTGTTACGTCCGTAACCATGGAATGACCCCAGAATGCTGCAAAATTTTTAACAATGCTCTGACACATTTTTACTTTCCTCTGTCTTTACAAGAATACTGTTGGATTTATACGTTTTAGTAGGTACTGAACAAGATTTGATGGTTTTTTAAAAAATGCCTGTTTGCCATCTGTGAGTCTGTCTGTCTGTGTGTGACAAAAATTTTGTATGCGCTCTATCTCAAGAACTAATGCACGGAATTTCACAAAACATTAGATTCAGTTAGACCTTGATATAAACTGGTGCTGATTAATTTTTGGTGTATATAGCCCGACAGGTGGCACTGCTATGCGGCATTTTTCACGATTTCCGCCATAATTCTAATCTAAAGAACTAATGCAAGGATTTTCATCAAACTTCAGATTCAGTTAGACCAGTGGTTCCCAACGTGGGGCGGATACAAGGGGGGGGGGGGGCAATATGACTTTTCAGGGGGGCAATTTCAGATTTCTTATTAACAAATTTTCTGGGGGTTTTTTCCTAGTGAAAGTAGTGTTGTAGTCTAAAAATAAAAATAATAGATGAAAAAATTTAAAAATAACTGAATAAAAGTTAATTTTCAAAACGCACTCAGATACAGTTCACTGTCACCGGAATAATTACGTTCATTGTATTTTTAAATATATATATATATTTTTTTACACCATTTATGTGTTACAAAATCCTTTTTAATTTTTCTGGTTTTAATATTATTTTAGTAAAACACTCTTTTTTTTACTAAAAAAAAAAAAAAAAGCTTGAGCATCTATTCATAGTGTAATATGCCCCATGAAAGAACTTTTACATATGAAATTTTGTAGGGCATATCTAAAATTAACTATTTGGGAAAAAATTTTTTGAATTATCTAAATGAAGTACTACTTTTATGAAATTAATAAATCCCTGTGCGCATTACGGAGGGAAATTGGTAGAAAGTAAACTTCTTACCGCTCTTCTGCAGACCACATACACAATATACAGGGTGCAATATGTTATCTATCGCCGACCTCTAGTTTCTCAATCGTTGGTCGTAGACATACAGTTCCAATTTCAAAAACGTTTTAAATGAAGTAAATATTCATGCTGTGGCATTATTTAAAATAAAAAGTCAAGTTTATAAAAATTACGAAATCTAACTTTTTATAGGGTCCCCCAGTCCCTATAATTATATTTAGTAAAAGTTTACACATAACATAACACATGTAATACAAAAAGTTTGACATCTGTACTACAAAAATTGACACAGTTATTATATTTCAAAGTTTGAGATTTTTGCACATGATTTTGTCTTTCATTGAGGGATCAGTTAAAAGATGAATTAAATTAATTCGAGATCAAAATCAGGGTGCTATGTCCTTTTTACAGCGAAACCACCTTTAGACGGTATCGCCAAGTCGGGTTATTTCATCTAAAAATTTGAGCTGACTTTTAGGGGTCGTATATAAAGCGAAGAATGAAATATTGAAATTAAACAGAAAAATAAATACCAATTTATTATAATATCGAAAACGGTCTACTATAAAAATGAATACATAAAACGCAGGAAACAACTAGAGATATTGCTCAAAGTGTTCTCCATTGGTGAAAATGCACAATGGAATGCGTGACAGTACTGAGTCCTGGACACGTTAGAGCATAGCAGGTGTACAAACTGTGCGGCAATCAAGGATAATGTGCTACTTCAGATAAACCATAGAAGTAGTCTCAGTCACATAGACTTATGTCTTGATGTAATCCCAGAGGTAGAAGTCCATGGAAGTCAAGTCCAGTGAACGCGGTGGCCACTCTACCGGACCACCATCTCCAAGGATCTGTTGACCGAATTCGGTGGCCAGATACTCCCGGAAGTTTGATGTTTTATGCAGAGAGGGCCCCATCATGTTGAAACCACACCCGGCAGGCATGTCGGAGAGCAACTCTTCCTAACAGTCACGTACCGTATTTTGTAGCAGTTGCAGATAACAATCGTCCGTTAAGGTCCCATCTTAGAATATGGGTCCAACAATCCAGGTTCCCCATATACCGCACCACAAGTGTTGTAATATCCGGGCGATGTGGAGGTTTCCCGATCGATCATCCTTTTGATTATCGCACAGTTTGTACACCTGCTATGCTCTAACGTGCCCAGGACGCAGTACTGTCACGCATTCAATTATGCATTGCCACCAATGGAGAACAATTTGAGCAGTATCTCTAGTAGATTCCAGCGTTTTATGTATTCATTTTTTATACTAGACCGTTTTCTGATGTTATAATAAATTGATATTTATTTTTCTGTTTAATTTCATTATTTCATTCTTAGCTTTGTATACGACCTCTAAAAATCAGCTAAACTTTTTAGATGAAATAACCGTCTTTGTGAAATACCGATTTGGCGATACCGGCTAAAGGTGGTTTCGAGGTAAAAAGGACATAGTACCCTGATTTTTATTTCGAATTAATTTAATTCATCTTTTAACTGATCCCTCAATGAAAGACAAAATCATGTGCAAAAATCTCAAAATTTGAAATTTAATAACTCTGTCAATTTTTGTAGTACAGATTAGTGATGGGCGATTCTGGAAAATTTGAGAATCGATTAAAATCGACATCGTATAAAACAGAATCGATCACAATAAGAATCGATTCCCAAATTCTAGAATCGATACTTAAATCGATATTTCGATGTTCACAAATTCACACAGATAAGTTCAAAAATAGTAATTCCAAAGCGTAGCTAATCAGTAGGGCCATAATGACTACCTCTCACCCCTCACCTCCCATTTATGAGAGCCCTAGACAATGTCAGGGGCCCAGAAGTAAGATACTACAGACCTTTGAGTCGAATAATAAGGTTTTTTAAGTTTTAAAATTATTATTTTTAAGATGTACTTTTAATAATAATTTATATTATATTTAAATCAGAAAGAAAGGAAGAAATTATTTTTTTTTCATCCGGAAAACATGTACTTTCTGCTTTTATTGACATGACATGACATCGCGGTGCTTAAGGAGTGGCAACGTGGCGTGCAACGCTGCCGCGCGTAACCTCCAACTAAATATGAATACGAACTAAGAATGAATTTCGAAACAATGCACGGCCTAAAAGTATAATTTGGAAGCTCTGGTGGAGTCCCGAGGGCCATTCCAGAGTTAGAAGCACGAGGTTAAATATAACCTCCATAAAAAAGGGGCGCATAAGGCATCCAAGAATTTTTTGGTTGCTCTATACTTCGATGTCACTTCACCAATTGGCGTCGGCAGAAAACGGAAAATGCAAAGACAGTAGGGTACCAACGAGCACAGAAAGCTATAGCATAAGGTAGCAGAGCCTAACTAATTTTCTTCAACCAAGCTTTTATTTCCTTCAACCAAACAGGTGGGATACTTTTTATAAACGCCCTTCTTCTTAAAAATGCGCGCAGATGAGCGAAATTTTAAAGGCTCTAAATTTATTTTAAAATTTAAATGGTTTTTTAGTCTTTTCAGGGCCCCCTATAAGCGTGCGGGAAATGCAAATATTGCAAATCTTCTTTTAAAATAGCTGTGATGTTGTAATTAACCAATCATCACATACTAATTATCCCCCAATTAATAAGCAAAATTCTCCTTTTGATAATACATTTAACTAAAATGTCTTTCCCTTTTAAAATATATATCTCCTTATCTCATTTACAGATTATAAATATCTTTTTTTTTAATGTTTACCAAATTTTCAGCTGTTTACAAAAAAAAAAAAAAAAGTTATCATCCTAGAATTATTAACAGTGAAATAATATACTTTTCTCTGGTTAACAAATAAATAAAAATATATTCTTTGATTATATGTTTTTTTTTCAGAAGTGATCTAAAAACTCTAAACAGTTATTGATTCATTCGCTGACATTATCGGACGTGGAACATAAATTTGCAAATATCATAATTTTCTTTCTTTTTTTTTCTTTTTTTTAAATAGCGTTCTCGTTCTTATACTAGAATAGAAAAACAGGACTTCTGTGATCATTTTGTTTATGAAAAAGGCTCTTATACGAAATTTGGCAGCAGCGTGTCCACATCAGCCTCACGTCCTACCTCCCCCCCCCCCACCTAAAAATGGTGGAAAAGCTGTAATGAAAAACCCATTTATCTGAATTAAGAGGGGGGGATTAACCCTCCTTTTCCCCCTTTATCCTTAACCAATGAACCTCCAAAACTAATCAGGGGAGTTCCTAACATAATAAACCGGTATACCAACTTCGGAGCAAATCGAATAATTCTGCATGAAAAACCCATTTATCTGAATAAGGGGGGGGGGCTAACCTCCCTTTCCCCCTTTATCCTTAACCAATGAACCCCCAAAACTAATCAGGGAAGCGCCTTATCAGAACGAAACTAGAAAAAAAAATTTGAAGCAAATAGGATGTTTCTATCAAGAGTTATCGTGTTACGTACGTACATACGTAAGTACATATAGAACCGGCGGGCACATAAGCTCTCAGGCTTTGATAGCCTGCGATCTAAAAAGTGACAAGAGCGTGTAACTAGGGGGGGGGGGGGGGACAGAAAATAAAAGAGAACATTAAAAGCTTTCCAACGATATGTTATACGAGAAGGTTTGAAAGAAACAAAAAATATGCCCCCCCCCCCCCGAGGGAGCAGGTAAGCCCCAAACGGTCGGAGGGGCGACCTCAAATGTATCTTTGGTCAAAGTTTCAAAATGTGGTGTTATTATAAAATAGAACAAGAATTGGACATTTTAAAAATTGCATGCAAATTTTGAACGGCTCTGTAAATTAAGATTAGCGAGGAATGGGGGGTGGGAATGGAGAGATTAGAAGAGACGAACTTGAAAAATACAATATAATAAACTAGTAACTTGAATAACTAGGCTTCTAAACAGAAGTATAACGATTTAACATAGTGCTGAATTCAGGGGGTAGCCCGGGAGGACATTCCTCCCGGGACATTGGAATGTCCCTCCCGTAAGTTTTGAGATTTTATGCTTTTTAATGGACAAATGTGCATTCCCCCCCCCCTCCCGTTACGGAACTCAAAAATATCCCCCCCCCCCCACATCCCTCCCTGAGAAAAATATCTGCATTCAACACTGATTTAACATAGAAAGAAAAAAAAAAGGCTCTTATACAACATTTTACAGCAATTCTGGCATTAAAACAGTAAAATTGGAAGAATCTATTCAACCCGAATCGTGGATCGGCCGCGATGCGATTTGAATTGAAGTAAATCGAAAAATAACGATTCTAATCGCATCTAAAGAATTGAAGTAAATCAAAAAAATAACGATTCAGCCCGCATCTAAATAATTGAAGTAAATCAAAAAATAGCGATTCAGCCCGCATCTAAAAATCGACATCGAATCTGAAAACAGAATCGATTCGCCCTTTCTGATCCTATGTTACGGGCAGAATGAGAATCGATGCGTTCATTCTTTCTTGCTTTCTTTTGTCTTTAGAAAAAGAAAGTGTTGAATTCGTGAAAATTTTCGACTTCCGAAGTATTTATAGTTTTAGAAGGTCTTGTGTGGAATACGATTTGACTATTTTTATAAATTTTTTGTCTGTCAGTCTGTCTGTTTGTCTCTGACAAAAAAAAAAAAAAAAAAAAAAAATGTGAGCTGTCTATTTCAAGAACTAATGCATGAAATCTGTTGAAACTTTAGATTCAGTTAGACCTTCATATAAATTGGTGCTGATTACTTTTTGGTGAAAATCGCTCAACAGGTGCCGCTGCTATGCTGCATGTTTCATGATTTTCGCAAAATCGCTATCTTAAGAATTAATGCACGAATTTTTACCAAACTTCAGATTCAGTTTGACGTTGACATAAGTTGTTGAGGATTAGGTTTTGATGTAAATCTACCGGCAGGTGGCGCTGCTATGCTGCATTTTTCCTGATTTTCGCAATAACTCTATCTCAAAAACTAATGCACGGATTTTTATCAAACTTCACATTCAGTTAGACGTTGGCATAAATTATTGCTTATTAGGTTTCGGTGTAAATCGCCCAACGGGGGCGTTGCTATGCTGATTTTATCAGCAGTGTTGAATTCAGACATTTTTCTCCGGAAGGGACAGTTCAGAGGGCGAGGAAATTGAACTTTCGTACATTAAGCATAAAATCTCAAACCTTCTTGGGGGGGGGGACATTTGAATGTTGCGGGGGGGTGGGCAAGTCCCCCTCCCGGGCCACCCCCTGAATTCAACACATTTTTCGGGATTTAAACGATTTTAGGGATTATATTTTAAGAACTAATGAACGGAATTTCATGAAACTTAATATGCCGTTAGACATTGCCATAAGTTGTTCATGATTAGGTTTTCGTGTAAATGATATAACAGATTGTGCTGCCATGCTGCTTTTATCAGCAGTGTTGAATTCAGACATTTTTCTCTGGGAGGGATTTCTATGGTGCTGGAGAGGAACATTCTAGAGTTACGAAGGGGGGGGGGGGATTGGACTTTTGTCCATTAAGCATAAAATCTCAAGTCTTCCTGGGGCTACATTTCAATGTTCCAAGGGAAGGGGGGGGGGGAGACGTCCACCCGTACCAGTCCCTGAATTCAGCACTGTTTTTCAGGGCTTACACGATCTTAGAAATAACATCTCAAGAAGCAATGAACGGAATTTCATCAGACTCAATATTCTGTTAGTCATCGACATAAGTTGTTTCTGAGTTTTCCGTGTTAATCATGTAACAGGCTGCGCTGTTATACTGCTTTTTTCATGATATTCGTGATAGCCATATCTCAAAACTAATGCACGGAATTTAATCAAACTTCATATTCTGTTACACTTTCATATAAATAGATCCTTATTAGGCTTAGGTGAATACTGCCGAACAGGTGTCACTTTTATGCTCTTTGAATTTGGATTTTCCGTTGCGGACATCTAAGAGGGTGTGGGCCGAAATTCAATGATTTATTAGGAAAATGCAATGGTTATATATATATTTTAAATGCACATACTTCAACGAACCTATACTTTTGAATCCTCATGATGGGCATAGGTCATTTAAATTTGACACTGTGATAGCGAATTTTGAAGTTTTAACATTTATGAGACAGAAAAAAATTTTGGGATTGAACATCCAACTACTTTAACTTCAATTTTTGAAGGAAAATAAAAATGATATGACTTTTATAGACATCGATTAAAAAAATTATAGTATCGATTAAATCGAGTTGGCCATAGTATCGATTAAATCGATTAAAAATATCGAAATCGCCCATCACTAGTACAGATGTCAAACTTGTTGTGTTATATGTGTTATGATATGTGTAAAATTTAATTAAATATAATTATAGGGACTGGGGGACCGTATAAAAAGTTAGATTTTGTATTTTTTATAAAATTGTTTTTTTACTTTAAATAATGCCTCAGCGTGAATAGTTACCTCATTTGAAACGTTTTTGAAATTGGAACTATATGTCTACGACCAACGGTTGAGAAATTAAAGGTCGACGATAGATAACATATTGCACCCTGTATAAACATACTTCATAACATATGTATTTTTAAATTTCAAATAGGAGAAAACATGGTGGCAAAATAATAATAATGGGAAAAAGAAAGCCCGCTATGAAAGAAGTATGTTATGAGGGGAAAAAAAAATAGTTGCTTAAAATGGATAAAAGCACGAATCCGGAAATGTTACTTGTGAATTACGTTATCCACAGAGTTTCGGTAATAAACAAATGTCACTTGCTCTTAATGAAGTACTAAAATCCATTATAAAATGTATCAATTCTATCAGATGTAATACAAAATGTGAGAGTATATGTGTAATACAAATGTAATTAATTATCCAAAAAACAATAAAACTTTTGTAGATGTAAATGCGAAAATCAATGGCCTCATTGCATTCATAGAGTTATGTTAAAAACATACTTGTAATAAAAAAATATGATTTTGATAAATTTAAGAATGCGAAATCATTTATCAGAGTCAATGCTATTATCAGATCCTTCCGGAAAAATAGAGGTTTATTTTTTATGCAATAAGATTTATGTGATACAGAAGGGAGGGGGGACATCATGATTTTAGAGATGCGTAAGTGGGGCGCGGCCAAAAAAAATGTTGGGAATCACTGAGTTAGACGTTGACATAAATTGTTGCTGATTAGGTTTTAGTGTAAATCACCCATTAGGTGGTGCCGCTATGCAGCATTTTGCATGTTTTACACAATTTTAGCGATAGTCATATCTCAAGAATTAATGCACGGAATTTCATATCTTTAGAATCCTTATGATGGACATAGATTGCCATTTAATTTTGGTACTGTGTTAGCGAATTTTGAAGTATACATATTAACTTGTATGAGATAGAAGAAAGTTTTGGGATTGGGCAATCCGACCAGTTTAATTCATTTTTCCTCTCAAACGCATGAAATTATTAGATGCTGTTATTCAGAAGCTATGTAATCGAAAAGTTTTTTGGGGTTTTTTTTGGTGAAGACAGAAGGTTGTTCAGAAAGTACATTGAAAGTTGGCGTTTCTAAAAGAATATCTTTTCGCAACAGCGCTGGAGAGGGGATGAAAAACTGCATTACTGAAATAACTATCACTTATAACTGAAGATGTAATTCATCTATCGAAAAATGAAAAAATTACTCGATTCCAAATCACTTTAATACTCATGCTTACAAGTTTTATACTCTTGCGTTTAAAAACAAGTTAGAAAACGTGTCAAAAAGTTCGGCATTGTTAAACGGCGATTTTTTTTTTTTTTTTTTTTAATTGCTTTGTTTGCAAAACAAATTCTGAAGAATTCTTTCCTAGGCCGCCTTTAGAATCCGTCCGACTGGATCAGTTTTGCTTCTCTGGGGAAGCAATGTTCTCTTCTGGGTTACCCATTGAATTTTTCCATTAGAACCAACCCTGCCCTTCGAATTCGAAGCACTGAGAGCAGCCTATAAGCAATACTTCGGAACAACCTATAAGAAGCAGAGCGCATCACGTGAGCGCACAATCTACAGGGTGTCCCAAAAAGGACTGACTGATTTTAAAATTCAATAACTTGTAAACGGTGACAGATATTTAAAAAATTCTTGCAGGAGGGTGATGCATAAGGTCAAAAGTTTTTTTACAGTGATTTTTAATTTTTGTTCGAATTACAAACAATAGATGGCGCTGCGATCAATAGACGCTCAATTCAGGCTCGATTTTTGGTACTTCGTGGCCCGGATGATACATTTCCATCTCCTTTTTCCGCATGAAACAAGAGAAAGGATCAAAAATCGAGTCTGTATTTAGCGACTATTGCTTACAGCGCCATCTATTGTTTGTAATTCGAACTAAAATCGAAAATCACTGTAATAAAACTTTTGACCTTATGCATAAACCTCCTGCAAGAAATTTTTTAATATCTGTCACCGTTTGCAAGTTATTGAATTTTAAAATCAGTCAGTCCTTTTTAGGACACCCGGTAGCTGATTAGTTGATTGAGTAGTTGACCTAGACTTATTTTTATAAAATTAGTGCTAAAAATAATGCCTACATTTTGGCATTAATGCCACTTAAGCTTACTCCCGCACACTGCAGACTAAAATTTGATCGTTTGTATATCGTACGACGATAGCATTCGAACGTGCAACAATTAAGTGACATGCAAGCGGAATTAACACACAGCCGTAAGCGAATAACGTAAAAATTAGCTGCTTAATGGCAACTTTATTCCAATAAAAATTACTTTAAAATTGAAAGTGTATAGCACGAAAAGAATCGATAGCGTATTTGACATTGGAGAAATTTATTAGTCAGCTATAGTTGCATCTCAACCAACGAAAGAGACAGGCCTCAATATTTTCACACCTCTCTTGCTGTCACATGATCAAGGTAGTCTGGTATCCATGAAATGTTGAATTGCCATGTGATGAGGTAGGCTGAAAAGCAGCTGAGGTCAGTAGAGTGATGAGGCCTATCTTTCTCGTTCGCTTTGTAGTTCCATGTGTCAATAATCTGATCAAACTTTATTGCAAAAGAAATTAATCAATAAATTGACTTTTTTACGTCTTAAAATACTTTTTTTCGCAGGGCTTGTATAGCAATTCAGCAATTTATTTTTGTACTATTTACTTATTATTGTATGAACTGGTGCTTGTACATGTCTTTTAATATAAACTGAACTTTTTTGTGTCTATAACTATTTATTTCAACCTTTCATCCCTACGAAATCGATAAAATGAGTATAGGAGGGCTTGCTTGAGAACTAAGCACTGGGGATTCTGCCTCAGTCTGACCGCTTAACTGAAAAGTATTAAATGCATAGCAGAACCTCAAGGACTGTGGTCAAAAAGATGGAATTGGGTACCGCAAATCATGAACTTTCAAAGATTGTAGCAGCGTTGAGTTCAATTTGGTTTAAATATGTCTTCAAAAATTAACTGCTGTTTACGTCATTCTGATCATGCATAATTTATTTTATAGAAATTATATACAATTTAAATAGAATATTAAAAATATGCCTGCAAACTAAAACCTATGTTATCTTTTCTAGATTGTCAGGGTATCACCAAGAACGGACATCTGGCCTCTGATTACCCCAGCATAGCGCCGGGTCTTGAAATCAAACCATCCATTATATGAAACTGTAAAGAACTGTAGTCTTGTTTTCTTCCTTTCAGAGTTATTTCAGAACTTTCCAAGATTCAAAATATTCAGCTGTCCAGACATGAAACTCAAACTCATTCCGTTACCAAACTTTCACTCAGTTTGAGTGTAAATGATATCATCTTCGGCTTATCTGTCTTCCCTTCACCAGTCAGACATCATTGAAAGCTATTTTGAATCTTTAACAAGAGGTTCGAGAAATGTCTCGAAATGTCCACATATATTTAGGAAGGATTTTTCAAAGCAATTCAATTCCAGAATGTCTGCTAAATGGTAATTAGTGGAACATCTTAACTTGTTTTTCCTGAAATTCATCCGGTCAGACGTAGAAATTTTTATAAAATATGAATAAAGCTCAAAACCTATTGCTGGCATATAAGCGAGGTATTGTTCCCAAATTGCAAAGACATTTTATTATTCTTCCGAGGCGTTTGGAACGAATTAACAAAGGAAAAGCGGAGATAAAAGGAGAAGATATTTCCGTTTTACAAGAGAGCGTAAGTTAGAAAAATCACACCAAAGAACTGTAAATGAACACCGACCAGTGAGACAGAAATGGGATTCAAACTTTACTGTTGTCATGATTTCAACCATGCCACTTCGTACCATCCATTCTCATTATGCAGTTTATAGAAGGAAAAAGTTTACCATTCTCTATTACAGGCATCCCTCGACTTACGTAATTCTTCCGTAAAGTTTTACGTAACTCGAATTTTATGTAAGTCGAATTTGCAAGTTGCTTAGGTAAAATTTTGTAAGAAACGGCAATATTTATTATATATATATATATATATATATATATGTATACACACATATATTATTTTCACTCTATTATTTTATAAATAAAGCATCATGCGACAGTATTTATTCGTATATAAACTGTAAAAGTATGAAAAAATATAAAAACAAACTTAAAGAATACTTTTCAAATATCTTGTGGAATAAGGGATTTATAAATTTAACATTGATGAATTTATTTATAACAATTTGAATCTACATCAAACTACTATAAAAAAAAGAAATAATTAAAGAGGACTAATTTAACATATTCTCCATAAGTTTCGGATGGCAAGACAAATGAATAGCACTCGCAAAATAAAATAATCCTTGATAAACATAAACTGTATTCATTATGAATTAGAATTTAGATGACTACTATGAATAACTAACAATAAAGATTAAGTTGTTTTGTTATAGATTTGATATTATATACGAATAAAAATATAACTCTATCTAATATCTAAACTATATTACGATTGTGGTTTATGTTTATGTATTTTATTTATAAAATATATATCAAAAGTATACAACTGCGTATCAAACGAGTTAGTATGTTCACAAATGTAATTTTTTAGATTTATTACGTACCTGCGAATTTACGTATGTCGCGTAATACGTAAGTCGGGGATGCCTGTACTCCCTTCTTTATTTTCAACGATTTGACACCTATAGGCTGCTTTCTGTTGTCTAAAGGGAAGTCTCACATTAAAGATAATCGTTTTACTACCACTGAGGCATTGAAAGACATTTAGAAAACAAACATTGAAAATAATATTACAAACATGCATTCTGGCTGCACTGTTAAAAATCTGGGTCATTTGCTGCATCGTCACTCCATCGCTTTTATAGGAAACTGTAACTTGACTATATTATGGGGCATTCTCATTGGTCAGAACAGAAACATTCTATAAAAGTGGTGGAGTGAGTATGCAGCATTTGCTGCATATTTTTAACAGTGTGCAGCATAAGATGTGAAACAGCACCACAGCACCTGCTGTTGTCTCCGTGTGGATGCTACAGGCTGGGATGCGGCAAGTAAAATCAGTGATGCGAAATATCCTCTTGCTGGTCGTGATTTTTAGGCAGAAGAGCAGGGCCTGATTACAGCACAGGCCAACTAGGCCATGGCCTTGGGTCCACTGATGATGGGGGCCCTAAAATGAGTAAAATAATTTAGAAACGAATTTTTTAAAATGCACTTATCTGCAATTTGCTCAAAAGATTAATAAAAATAATAGACTTCGAAACTGCATCGTAATACCTAATAACTTCTAAATATTCTCTAAACAAAATTCTAGCTACTGTTTTGATAGTGAGGTGCCCTCGAAAAGGTCATGAGCATTGGGCCCCAGACACCCTTAATCGGGCTCTGCAGAAGAGGATTATCAAGCCGAGAACGTTCCTCCCTTTCGGTTAGAATCAAAGTTGTGAGAACGTGTTTTAGATGTCCAAGATCTATTTGTTGTTATCTGGATAAATTTTGTGCCCATCTTCCAGTAAAGTGTCATATAGTACTTTCCTGGTTACGATATCAACAATAATAACAACAAGAAAAGATTTGTTGTAGGAAGAGAGAATTAATTTTATTTTCTTTAAAATTTTCCTTTGTAATTTTTGAGTGCTAAACTTTACAGGCATAAGCTGTGTAAATACATCAATACAAAAAAATATCTTCTGTGTTTTTCTCTTTTTGATGGTTCATAATTTGGTTCAAAGCTATTTAGGGACAAGGTTTGATGCATTCCAGGACGCTTAACATAAAACACACTTGCTAATCTTGTTTACTAGTAACTGAAATAATGCATTTCGTTGTCATTTGCTGTCTTTTGCACCCAAACAAGATACGAGGCACGTTCTGTAAGTAAGTTTTTCGCATAACATATTTACGGACTGTACTGAATGGATACGAAAGAAGTGATATGAGCGGTGAGCGGGTGAAAACACAAACTGCTGGGGATGGGACGAAAACAATAGACGAGTACCATTTTAGTGTGCTTCTAGAAAAGAGTCACGACATCCAGACAATAAAATTTTATTGGTTGTTGTGATTTCGGACAAGGGCTAATCTTCAAGCATTTTGGCAAGCAGGTCATTATCGCCAAATCAATGCTTCTTTACGTGTTTCACTAAGATTCCTCTATATGAGAGTGGCGAAATACACATAGAAGCTTGCTCAGACTGCACTTAGTCAGACGTTTTTGTACAATCTATGGCAAACCTACATTCCAGGCGGCGATATTTGCCTATACCAGTTCGATTATACGACTTATACTCGTATTCACCATCAACCTCAACCTAGAAAAACCTCGGTCGAACGCTCAAATGAAATTCACGATAAAACGGATTGGGCCTGATCAGAGCGAAGTCCAATCAGATTAAAGTTGAATACAATTTGAGCGTTCGACCTGGGTTTTTCTGGGTTCAAGTAGATGGTGAATACAAGCATTAGACAAGCTAAGAAGCATTAACTTGGTTATAATGACAGGCTCACGAAAATGCTTGGCGATTCGCTTTTGACCAGAACCATCTCAACCAATCAATTTTTTCCTCGTATATGGTCACTTTCATATCGATTCATTCTAATCTCACTTGCTTAATGGAACTTGTCCACGTGTGTATCTTCAAATTCTGGAATGTTGGTTCCTATGATTTAGACACAAATTTCAGCAAGAGCACGAGTTAGAGGTCTGCACGGGCCGGAATTTCCAGGCCCGGGCCCGGCCCGGTCCGAACGAAAGCTATCTTGGCCCGGCCCGGTGTAAAAATTGAAAGTTCGGCCCGAGCCCGGCCCGGCCCGTACAAAAATGAGTGAAAACAAGCCCGGCCCGACTCAATTTCTACAAAATAAACCCGTTTTTTCTTGACATACAATTAAGATTCTTTTAATGAATACTACATACATATTTATGGGAACACTTTACAGTATATTTTAGATTACTATGTGTTCGCAAAACAGAAAACACACAATAGTAAACATTAACGATTACTTACAGTGTTTTAGTCATCGTCTCTACAGATATTTCAAAATTCAAATAAAGATTCATTAAAAGATTAATGCAGTAGAGAATAAAAGATTAAAAACATGATAACTTTTGAAGCTGTATATAATGAAGTAGATTTGTGAAAACATTTCTCTCATTTTCTCAAGTCCAAAGGAGCTACATTTCAATACATTTATGAATTCATTTCTTTTCGGAAACGCGTAAGATTGGCGGGTATTCTTATTCAGAAACTATTCTTTCTGAAAATACTGCCAAAGTTAGCGTTTTGAATCGAATTTCCGGAAGCGATAGCACAGGAAAGGAGAAAGACGTACAGTCACGTGACAAGAATCTCTGTTATCTCTGTAAGTAATTTATCAATTATGGAGAAAGCTATTCGTTTCCAAATTCCTTCAATAGTCAGGCCTGCTTTTATGCTTTTATAGTTAAAAATGAGTCAGAAAATGTGTCTGAAAGTTTCACATTGTTGAGCAGTGAATATGAGAACCACTTTAAGGTATATTTCCAAAGATACTGTTAACATAAGTTCATTATCACTATTAATACTTTGTTTTACAAAACGTAATACCTGTCCTACACATCCTGCGATCGATTAAGACCAGTTCCGTCCCGGCACGAGTCGTCTGACTCCGGGTTTAATTTTTTTCAGCAATCTAGTAACTGTCCGATGTCGATCTCTACGATGGACATGTTACATTTCTGTACTGATGTTGTTAAACTCGCATTGGCTTGTGACACACATTTATACTTCTCATATATCATATTCATTGAAAATGGCTCGTATTTTATCTGCTTCGCTTGAATTCTTATATCGGGCCGACAGGCCCGATTAATTTTTTTATCGGCCCGACCCGGCCCGTTCAAAAAATTGTCCTAATTCTGCCGGCCCGGCCCGTTTGAAAATTCGCCTTCATTCCGCCGGCCCGGCCCGCGGGCCGGGCCGGGCCGGGTACGGGCCTCAAGTACAGCATCAAGGCAACACTAGATACCGGGCTTGCTCATTCATTATCATGACGTCACAAATGAGCGCGTGGTACAAAATGGCACGTCCATCGTTTTGTACCAATCGCTGTATGACGTTGATAGCGGCCAGCCACCATTTGTGACGTCATGATAATGAATGAGCAAGCTCGGTATCTAGTGTAGCCCTGATAGCAGAGAAATGTTTGCTGAAAATAATGTTCTTACATCACGGAGAACCCCTTGGAGAATGGTAAGCTGTAGAATGTATTGGTCATCTCGAATGCCAGTGATGGAATCGCCAATCATACAGCCTGCACACGATCTTAAGGGTGTATTCGAAAAAATATTTTTCCACCCTCAACAGCTCGAAATTTTCTGAGACATTTTCAGACTCATTTTTAAAAGTAAAAACATGAAACTTGCTGGGGTGATTTCTGAAGACATGTTTAACATGCCGTGTGATTTCATTTTCAGCTGAATTAAATAGAATTTGATTTTTAAACAATTATTTTCTCAGTATGACCATTTTTTTCATCCCCAGATCGCCCGTTTCGGAAAATTCGGTTCAAAACGCCAACTTTGACAGCGTTTTTTACAGTATTTTCTGTATGTATCAAAAAATTAAGAAGCACGGCACATTATATAGTTTCTAAATAAGAGAATTTCCAAGTTTGATGCGTTTGACAGCAAAAATGAATTTTAAAATGAATCAGAAAATGAGCAATTTGGATCGGAATACACCCTTAAGGGACCGCATCTTCGACCCTCATAGGCCGGGAGGGGGCAGAACAGACAACCACCTCATCGAGTTCACGGCTGAAATTCCAGAATTAGTTAAACTCGATTCGCATATTAAAAAGCAATCGGTCTGCTAAGTTATATCTTGGTGGAAAATGCCTGAAAACCCGATTTTAGCGGTTGACTCCTAAGTTTTCCATTGTGTTTTCCTGCACCCAAAGGTATGAAAACATGGAGTACTGGGAGCAGGAAAACACAATGGTAAACCTACGAGTCAACCTTAAAATCAGGTTTTCAGGTGTTTTCCACCAAGATATGAATTGACAGACCGATTGAGTTTTACTATGCGAATCGAGTTTAACTAATTCTGGAATTTCAGCCGTGAACTCTATGGGGTGATTGTCTTTGCTACCGCCTCCCAGTCGGCAAAATTCCATGTTAACACACGGGAAATTTTTATTAGGTGATTATTCATTACCTAATATAATTATCAAAAAAAGGTTTTCATCATCACAAAGCAGACTGCCGATGTAGTGCTTTTTTAAGAATCGTCTTCTTAAATTTTAAGTTATTTTTATTTTATTAAGTTTGAAAATTTTCCCAAAATAGAAAATTCAAAATTTAGGTTTTGAAATACTTAAAATTTAAGGAATAATTTTGATGCTTTTATGATAGTCCAGTGCAGGTGATAAATCGCCAAATATTGTTCCAGTTGCCGTCATTCGTATTGCGTTCATTTCATTTAAACTGTAATAATTTCAGTTAAAATACATAATTGTCATTTAAAATACATATTACACGCAGGTAAAAAACATGCCTTCCACTCATTTCATTGAAAATGAAAACTGTTATTCATGAAAACTGTTTTTCTATATCTATGATAGGTAGTGAATAATTATCAGTTAAAATACATAACTATCATTTAAAATACATATTACACGCAGTTAAAAAACATGCTTTCCACTCATTTCATTGAAAATTAAAACCGTTAATAATGAAAACTGTTTTTCTATATCTATAATAGGTAGTGAATAATTATCAGTTAAAATACATAACTTTCATTTAAAATACATATTACACGCAGTTAAAAAACATGCCTTCCACTCATTTCATTGAAAATGAAAACCATTAATCATGAAAACTGTTTCTCTATATCTATAATAGGTAGTGAATAATTACCTAATTTTATTTTCTCATGTTAACATGGCATTTCGCAATGGACGACAAGAAAACGTGTATCGGTAAATCGTCCTCTTGTGTAGGATCACAATGGATAGAGACTAAAAATTCATAAAGTATTTCTTTATCAAATGCTGTCTGGGAATTTTAATTTTTGAAAAGCTTCTTCGAATTCTTTAACCTTATTTCTTTTTTCGACATTTCTGCCAGTTTCATTTCTCAAAATTCGATGCCATCTTACTGGGGAAAAAAAGCACCACCCATTTTGAGCTTTACGCACTAATCGAAAGTTTGACTGCACTAATCGAGGGAATCTCAGAAAAAAGTTTACCGCACTAAGCAAGGGATACCTCTATTTTTTTTACCATAAAGTTTATTCGTTGTTTATTTGTATTGTTCACTCATAATTAATATATTCCGATTTTTGAAAAGCTTCTTAGAATGCTTTAGTCTTATTTCTTTTTTCGACATTTCTACCAATTTCATTTTTCAAAATTCGATGCCATCTTACTGGGGGGGGGGGGAAAGGCACCGCCCTTTTTGAGCTTTACGCACTAATCGAAATTTTACGAATTGAATCATACGAATTGAATTCAATTCGTATGATAACTTTACCAGTCAGTTTGACTGTGTTAAAATAATAGTTAACCGAAATTTTGCCTGCACTAATCGAGGGAATCTCAGAAAAAAGTTTACCGCACTAAGCAAGGGATACCCGTATTTTTATACCATAAAGTTTATTCGTTGTTTATTTATATTGTTCACTCATAATTAATACATTCCGATTTTTGAAAAGCTTCTTAGAATGCTTTAATCTTACTTCTTTTTTCGACATTCCTACCAATTTCATTTCTCAAAATTCGATGCCATCTTACTGGGGAAAATAAGGCACCGCCCTTTTTTTGAGCATTACGCACTAATCGAAATTTTGCCTGCACTAATCGAGGGAATCTCAGAAAATAGTTTACAGCACTAAGCAAGGGATACCTGTATTTTTATACCATAAAGTTTATTTATATTGTTCACACATAATTAATATATTCCGATTTTTGAAAGCTTCTTGGAATGCTTTAATCTTATTTCTTTTTTCGACATTGCTACCACAGGGTTCGTACGGGTACCGTTATTTTCAAGGCCAAATATCAGTATTATTTTATAGAAAAATAATTCTAGTTTAAACGGACGAAATTTTGCCTTATTTAAGGAGAGATTTTCCATAAGAAAATACTGGTACCGAAGAATTTCTTAGTCTGGAAATTCAAGGACCTGTACGAACCCTGTACTAATTTGATTTCTCAAAATTCGATACCATCTTACTGGGGAAAAAAAGCATCAACCATTTTGAGCTTTACATACTAATCGAAATTTTGCCTGCACTAATTGAGGGAATATCTGAAAAATGTTTACCGCACTAAACAAGGGATACCTGTATTTAAGTGTATCGTACAATAAAGTTTATTTGTTATTTATTTATATTTTTCACTCATAATTTAAACAAAAGAAGAATTTGAAAAAAAAAAAAAACTTCAACTGAACATGCAGCAAACAAAATTTAAAAAGAAAATATCGGATACTACACTATAAAAAAATTTTGTGATTTTACCTGCACTTTTTGTTGTAATTTTTCAAGCACAAATACTGTGAACTCGAACACAAGCTCCGATGCTGTGAACACGAATTCAAGTACCGATGCTGTGAAAACGAGTTAAAGCAATAAGTGAAGTAAAAATCGAATTCTTTCTGCCACGTGCACCTTGCAGCCAATAGCAATGCCACTTCTCCAGACTTTGAGAAATTTTACAGTACTTTTGACAGCAGCTGTGCTGGAAGTTGGGGTGCCAGCACCTTTTGCTGTAAAATACAATGTTTTTTCCTGCCTTTATGTTGTAATTTTTCCAGCACCGATGCAGTAAAAGCAAATTCAAGCAACAAGTGAAGTAAAAATCGAATTAGTACTGTCACGTGCACCACGCAGCCAAAAGCAGCGCCACTTTCCCCAGAATTGAGAAATTTCACAGCACTCAATTTTACAGCAACTGTGTTGGCAGCTGTGGTCCCAGCATTTATTTATTTATTTATTTTTTTTTACAGTGTATCTATTTGGAAATAGACAGTTTCAGCTGCCTTTTGTATATATATCTGCAAGAGTAACAAAGTAACATTAATTTTAATTTTAATATTAACGTTGTTAATTTATCATGTTTGCCTGTGAAATATGTTTGGTGCACATGAAAATTAAGGATGACCGAAACCGAATTTCGGTAATCTTCCTATTTTCGGCCGAGAACGAAAACGGAAATGTGCAACAAAAATTTTTGAAGAAATTAATACACAAATAAATATACATAATTATTAATTAGTTATACATCTTTATTATACGTAATTATTAATTATTTATACGCGTAGCTCAAGTTTGCTCTCTGTGCTTCTGACCAAATTTTTTTATTTTCATATAAAATAAAATGTAATTCAATCATCAAAGACACAGAATGATTTTCTAATTATACGAATTTCATCTCATTAAAAAATGTTTTAAGTATACATACCTCGATTTAACTTTTATAATGAGTTTTCTAAATGATCATCTGTTATACTAGAACTTTCTCAAAGAGTATTCGAAACACTTCTGCAGTTCCAAACTAAAAATTTTCTATTACTTTAAGTTTGTAGTTTTTAATGAGCATGCGAAAAGTGTCGTTAAAGTTTAGTCTTATATGCTTTATAATCTGCACTCACGTCTTGAGTCAGTCGTTATTGATAAACAGTGAAGTTCATAGCAATAAATAAAGAGTATCTCATTTGAGCTCAAGTCGATGAGTAATGTTGAAAATTTCCGAAGGAAGAAACGAGATTTTTGGAATACAGATAGTTTCGCTGACAGGCCTAATTTTCAGCAGCATTTTCGCCGAAAACGAGTTTTCAGCGAAACTCAGATTTTGGACCGAAAACGAAAATGAAACCGAATTTTCGGTCGATCTCTAATAAAAATGTTTATTTGAGCAAGGATAGCCTCTGAAAAACCTTACATTCCGATTTAAGAAAGCTTATTATTACGCTATAAAAACTACTCGGAAAAATTCCCGAAAATCAGTGGCAACAAAACAAACCTTGTTTTTATAAATGCTCTTTTATATATCTCGAAAATATATTGATTTCTGAGATTTTTAAAGATTAAAAAAAAAAAAAAAACTTTTCGAAACTCGTGCGAAACTTGGAAGAAGTTATTGTATATTAAGAAACATTCGTCTTCTTTCTTAAGTGTAGAGCACTCTTTGCTACATTTTCTGTTTTAGCATTAAATATAGTTTATATAAAAATGAAAATTTGTCTGTCTGTAATTCTATACAAATCCTCAGTTTGGAAGCCAGAATTGTGAAATGCTACGTACGCGTGCATTAAACTCGGCCGAGGCAACTATAAAGTATAATCAGGAATTGAAATAATTTATAGTTAATTTTTAATTAATAAAAAAGCATCAATTTAACAGCAGTTTCCTATCAAATTTAAACATTTTTCGTTATAACTGTTGCCAAGAATTAAAAATCCACAATAAAACTCTCACCACAACAATTACTTTTCTATTGCAAGATTTCCACGTGAAAAATGAATGAAATAAATAGTTTGACGAATAAAGAAAAAAAAAAGTGAATATTACGTCATATTGGAAATGTAATGGACGTCAGCAGGTGAATATGTAACGTTATATGAGTTTAAAAAAACGTAATGAAACACGGTAAGAAGACAATTATGGAAATAGTGGCCTATTTTAACATTTTTAGGTTCTCTGAATTTGTTTTTGCATTTTTAAATCTATTCCATATAAATACGTGTGTGTATGCGTGTATATTAAAATTTCCATAAAGGTTTAGGTCCCTAGAGCTTATTCTTAGAGAAGAACTAAAATAAAAATGAGTTTATTGCTTTTTTTACCCGACTGCCAAGAAGGGTTATGTGCTTCACGCGTATCTGGGTATTTGCATTTCTTTATACCCTCGAAACATCCCAACGGCTGGATGGATTTTAATGAATGAGGTCTCTATCGATTCGTCTTCACCGTCCGAGGGTTATAGGCTAGATTTTGTTTCTATAAATTCAAAATGGAAGGAGAGACGAAAAACTTTTTACGCATCCTATTGAGTGGCATATCATTGGATAGGTCTTTCAAAATGAAGACGATGTTTCATTGACTATTTTACAGTCAGAAGCTCCGTTTAAACATTACACAACCTGGAACTTGTGTAGGTAGGATCTCTGCTCTAGCTTTACTGCAACTCTAACCTTCATAGACATCTACAGCCCTCATCAAAACAGTGTTTATAGATAGGAACTAACAATTAAACGCAACTTAACCTTTAAGTGATATGACTCAAATTTGTCACACAACTGGTGTGATCCGGTCTCTCAGACCCCCCGAATAAAATGAATAAAAAAAATAACTCAAATGGCTGAATTTACTTAAATTTTGTCCTAACAATATCGTTGTACTTCTCTTAGGAGCATGTGAATTAAATTGCATGAAAAAAAATATTTTATTCATATTATTTAACTTCAGTACAGAAAAGTAAAAAGCAGTAAAAGTGTTTACAGCTGGGAGTCGCGGGGTCTGGGAGACCGCGTGACGTCAGTTAAAGGTTAAAAGTCATCAATACAAGTAAATAAAAAAAAATAGGTAAGTAATATAGAAAAAATAGTTTCGCATTGATGAGAAATAATTAATTAGTTCACTTTTTACGCAGTCGGGTTTTTTGATTTTGTAAATTTAATTTATTGTTTGTTTTATACTGTATGTTTAATTATGAAACTGATTTTTCAAAACAAGCTTTCTTAAAATTCCGGGCAACGCCGGGTACTTTAGCTAGTAGTTTATAAAACACTCACTGAGTTATATGTTCCAAGAATCGTATTAGTTATGTATAAAGGAGATTGTTAAGTATACATCACACGTTGCAGGACACGGAGTTTATTTATTCTGAAAATTTTCTTCAAAGTGAATGTATTATACAACAAATGCCTCGTAGACTGGAAAGCAGCTACACAAACCATCCCTTCATCGAACTGAATGCTGAAATTGCAGGATTAGTTAAATCTCGATTGGTAATATTAAACCTCTATATCCTGAATTTTGAATAAAAAAATTGCTTACCTGAATATTTATTTGCATTAATGTCTAAGATATCCTTGATTTTTAGATAATTTTTTTCATTAAAACTGATTTAATAAATCGGTAGTTAGAACTCTTTTTGCAAAATATTGACAAGAATAATTAGATTAATTAACAAAAAATACTTTTATGGAAATCTCACACTTCTCACAAGAACAGTGTCATTAAATGTATTGTGATCCTTGTCTGTGACAGAGAAGTGTTTTGTATAGCATTTTTTAATAGGATAAAAGCTACACCTACGTAAATGGTTGAGAAAATAACCACGTTAAAAAATATTTAGTTTCGACTGTTTCACTGCATTTTCTAAATAGGATTGAGCAAATTATTTTGTATGAAAAGTGCAATCTACTTTTATCAGGAGACGAATCAAATAAATTTTACAATGAATTTTCATTAATGGTACTTAAAAGTACCGTCAGGATATAAAGCGTTAAAAGGAAACTGGTCTGCCACGTCACATCTTGGTGGAAAACACCTTATGCAAACCCGATTTTAGAGGTTGACTGGTAGGTTTACAATTGTGTTTTCCTGCTCACAGTCCTCCAAATTTTCATATCTTTGGGTGCAGGAAAACACAATGGTAAACCTACGAGTCGATCGCTAAAATCGAGTTTTCATGTGTTTTCCACCAAGATAGGACTTGGCATACCGATTGCGTTTTAATATGCGAATCGAGTTTTAACACATTCTGGAATTTTAGCCGTGAACTCGATAAGGTGATTACCTGTGCTGCATCCTCCCGGCCTATGAGGAACGATGAAGAGGTCCCTTAAGATTGTGTGCAGTCTGGATGATTGTTGATTCTATCGCTGGCAATCCAGATGACGAATACGTTCTGAAGCTTCCCATGTCTGCGTTGCCACTTCGGATTTCTTCTTTGTGATGATGAAACCCTTTTTTTCGATAATTGCATTAGATACTGAATAATTACGTAATAAAATTTTCCCATATGTTAACATGGAATTTTGCGATAAGTGATAGACCAGGAGGCGGTAGCGCAGAAAATCACCTCATCGAGTTCAAGGCTGAAATTCCAGAATTAGTTAAAACTCGATTCGCATATTAACCTTTAACTGATGTTACCGGTCTCTCAGACCGCGGCTTTTTTCAATTTTTATAGTTTAATTTGCAATTTTCAGTTTAACTACAAACACTACCGAAATTTTGTTCCGTTTGAAACTTTAGTACTACCCCCAGAGACTTTTGAATAGGTGAATTTTAATTATAACAGTCCTGTGCAAAAATATTAGTACAAAAACACCATCCTATGAGTTAATCGTGCCTTTTATTCATCTTTCGTTGCAGCGGTCTCACAGACCGTTTCACACTAGTTATGGGACAATTTCTGTGACATCAGTTAAAGGTTAAAACGCAATCAGTCTGCCAAGTCATATCTTGGTGGAAAACACCTGAAAACCCAATTTAACCCTTAAATGTAGAGTGTTGCTTTTCGGCAACATACCCAATTTCGGCTCTAAAATTCTATTAAAATAATATTGTAGCTATAATTCCTAATGTTGCTAATAAAATACATTCTGAAAATATTATTAAATCGATTTTCAACATGTAGCTGGCAATACTTGTGCTGTTTAAGAATAAAGATAGATTTATTTTTTGAATTGTTGTTACTTGTGCTTTTTGTTTTGTTTGGAAGCTTGCGAAATACTTTATTTTATTCTGCAGTGAGCCAGTAAAATTTATTTCTTATTATAGTTCCTAAAATTCTTGTGTGTTTAATATTATAGAATTTTATCAAGGAAAATTATTTTTTCAATTAAAGACCAGTATTGCCGATTAGTAACGAACTGTTTTTTAGTCGTAAACCATACTTAAAACAAAATATGACTTTTTAAAGTATTTTTCCCAAGATTTATTTAAAAAAATGAAAGTCGAAAAACATTATTACAATGATTTTTGAAAAATCAGGCATTTAAGGGTTAAGCGGTTGACTCGTAGGTTTACCATTGTGTTTTCCTGTTCCCAGTCCTCCACGTTTTCACACCTTTTGGTGCAGGAAAACACTATGATAAACCTACCGACCAACTACTAAAATCGGGTCTGCAGGTGGTTTTCACCAAGATATGACTGGCAGACCAGTTGCATTTTAATATGCTAATCGAATTCTGTCTAATCCTGAAATTTCAGCCGTCAACTCGATGAGGTGATGGTCCGCGCAGCTGCCTCCCTGTTTATCAATTTCGGTGTCGATGGCGACTAGATTAAGAAAAGCTAAAATATTATACTCTGTTTTGGCATTGCATCACTTTGTACCTAATAAAGTTTGCATCTGAATTAAATCTAGGAGAGATTTACTTTTGTAACGTCTCTCGCACTAAATGTCAAATTTGAAATATAACTCTATATATGTAGAAATTTAATGCACATTGATTTTGACGAATAAATGTACACTGTGGTCAGTGTCTAGAAGTGATCCGTCCAGGCAGATTCTTGAGGGAATCTTAAACTTTAATGTTCTTGAATATATGGATGAGGTATTTACAGATGGGGTATTTACATTTAGATTAAACATGATAATTATAACTGCCCGGCGGCACTCCGCCTTACTCAGGTCCGTGAGGTATTCGGTCGAACAGTGACGTTTCAACACGTCTGCTCTCACGAGCACCCAACAGTCATCTCTATCTTTTTCACAATAGATTTTGTAAGGTTAGCAGTTTTTTCGTTGACTCAGAGGTTGGGGTGGATCGTCCCGAGCCTCATTTAAAGAATGTGCTGGTCTTTGCAGTGCAGAGTTCAAACTCTGTCACCACAATTCGGCCTACCTGACAGGGCTGGGTCCTCCCAGTCACCCATCTACTCTACATACCTGACTGGTACTGGACTACTTTTTACAGAACGTATAATATACACACAAAAAATTCACAAACAATATATAAAACAAAATAATAGTAAAATCAACCACTAAATACTGATGATCAAAAGTTTTCAGTCCTTCACCAATATTTTTAGAGTTAGAAAAATAATAAAGTTTTTCTGCTTGTCACTTGGAAGCAGTTCTTTGCACAGTTTATTCATAATAGTAAAAAAAAAAAAAGATATCACTAACACACAGTTTAAAAAAAATAAATAAATAACACAAAAATCACTTAAAGCTCAAATATTTCGTCTTAGACAGTAGAAGTCCAAGGCTTCATGTGATCTGCAGCCGTTAAGGTCGTATTTGGACCCTCATGGTGTCCAACTTTGCTTACGTTGTAGCGATCGTTTCTTTTTACTGCAGTAATCCCATAGGAACAAGAAACTTAGGCTTTAGTTTGGTACCTGTCCCAAACTGTGTTTTTTGAATGGCCACCAAATCACCGAGTTTATAGGTGTTGGCCTTTTTTCGCTTTTTGTTATATGTTTTCACGTTTTCCTGTTGTATTTTTAGTATGTTTTGTTTAGCTATTTCTCTATTCGAATTTCTTTCCGATATGAACGAATTTAATTCCTCATCATCTAACAGTGTTTTGATTTGTAGATCAGTTTTCTGCCGCAGTTTCGTTCCTGTCAGCAATTCAAAAGGTGTAAATTTTGTACTCCTCGATACGGTACTATTCATGATACGTTGCACGGGCGCGACAAATTTGTACCATTTAGTGGGATCTTCTACACTAAGTTTTGCTAAAATTGGGATAAGAATTCTGTGCATTCTCTCTATTTGACCGTTTCCTCTAGGTATCCCTGTTGTTATGGGAATATGCTCTATGTTCTCTTCCTTACAATATTTCTCAAAATCAGCAGAGGTAAATGCTGGTCCTTTGTCGGTAATGATTCGCGATGGATTTCCGAAAATATCATGTTGTCTGGTCAATTTATCGATGACTTCTTTAGCGGCTGTAGTTTTAACGGGGTATAGCCAGTGGTGGGATTCAGCCGGTTCGCACCGGTTCGGTAGAACCGGTTTTTTATTTGTGTTGAGTTCGGCGAACCGGTTGTTAAAATGATACTTCAAATGCGAAAATCGCATTTACATTAATCTTCTTTCTTTAAATGTTTATCTGCACAACAATGTTTTGTAGGCATAACTCTGTGATAAGTCCTGATTAATTTCAATTAATAAAATAATATTCCATTTGGAACAATGATATATTTTTTCTTCATCAGTCCTGAAAGAGAAAATTCAATTAAAAAAACGAAATTTTGAAGAGTTTTGGTAACTAAATTGACAATCCTAGGCTAACCCCAGTTATATGGTAAGGTTATTGAAAATTACACTAACTACTTATCTATATTAATAAAATAAAGTTTTGCTCTGTCTGTGTGTCTCTTTGTGTGCGATGGCTAGCAAAATCTATGGCACGTACGAGACTGAAAGGTTTTTGTGAGCTAGCTCAAAATGTCTCCTGATGCACCTGAGACACAGAATTTTAAAATTCTAATAATTAGTTGAGTTATTAATTAAAAATCGCAACTCACTCTCATTAAAAACTCAACTAGATCCTTGCGAGAAAGAAAAAACTCTGGCGTACGCACAGAAGCTTTATTTTACGCATCAGTTGAAAATGAAGAACGAAAAGAAGAAATTTCGGGGGTATTTTATCATTAGTTATTAACTTACATCGGTCAAACCGCTTAGTAAAGTTAAAAATGAAAGACATATGTTGAAAGATCTACGTCTCAAATGCCGCAATCAATTAAAAAAATATCGCAGTTAACCGCTTGAAAACAATTTTCAAAAAGGGTCGTTTTTCCAAAAAACTTTTTCTCCCTTATTGCAACGCCCCTCCAGGGCGCAATTTTGGAGGTACCGACAAACCAAAAACAATTGCAGTTGATTTAAAACAAATATGAATTTTAACCCTTTCAAATACACCAGTAAACGCAGGTCACTTCGCGCCTCGCGAAGACGATATTTTTTCTATGCTAAAAATAACTAAACGACCGTATTCTGTTTAGAGTACCTCAATAAATAGACCAGATTTATATCACCTACAAATATTTTGAAACGTTCGAACGGGTAGAAATATTTCTTACAAAATAAAATGTGTGAAAATTTCGACGAAATCAGCAAAAATCTGAGTGTTTCGTTGGGGTTTCGCTCCGTCAGGGCGAAATTGTAGAGATACTGACAAACAAATAATATGTTCGTAAATTTAAAACCACGTTCTTATCGATGGGACAACCGGTTTTAAAAAATAGGAATTTTAACCCTTACAAATACACTGGCAAGTACAGGTCATTTCACGCCTCAAGGTGGCGATATTTTTCTACGCTAAAAGTAATTAAACGACCGCATTTGAACACAGTCTTAAGAGTATCTCAAATTCAGATGGTATTGAAATACTCAATAGATCAGATTTACATCATCTACAAAAATTTTGAAACATTCGGACGTATAGAAATATTTTTTATGAAATAAAATGTGTGAAATTTCGACGAAATCAATGAAAACCTGAGTGTTTCTTCGCGGTTTCGCTCGCTTTCGGCGCTCCACAAATCAAATTGCGCAGAAAGTAAAGTACCAAATAGCATATACTTTCAATTCAATATTTTTTCATTTAAAAATATAAATTCAGGTAAAGTAGATTTAAAGATATAAAATCATATACAAATTTCAGGTTAATTTAAGGGTAATTCATCACGGGACCAGGCAACGCTATTATTCGAATAAACGGTACTTTGCTTTGGCACGGAATGTTCTCTGTTATCGCTGATCTACAGCTAATACTTAAATCGTCAGATTTAGATAAGTACTTCCAACTGCACATTTTTTTATATTGTTCTTCACAGTGGCGCCAACTTATATGGGCCAACGGGGCGCGAGCCCACCCAATATCAATTGACTTAATTCATAATTTATTTTTTTAATTATTTAATCACTGAAATGAAATTTTATTTATTAACGTTCTCAAAATAGCTTTGTTTGAAAAATAGTAAGGACATCCATTACACTTATATGAGCACTGAAAACCCTTCAGCGGATGTATAGTTAAATTTCTCACGAAAACAAATTTCCTGCCTGTTTTGCCATCTGTTTTGATGCCTTGAATTGATAAAGCACTTGGTGACTAGAATGCATGCTTTTCTTGACATTTAGTTTTTTTGCACTTTAAATAGTTAGATATTCCAATGTTATGTAAAATAAATGTTAAAGTATTTATAAGGCAAAACTTATAAGAATATAATTTAATAAAATTATAATAATTTTATAATTTACTTAGAAAAAAACACAATTTAGATTAGAATTATCATCTTTAGTCATTCGCTCCTCCTCTTTCTCTCTCCCCACGCATACACACTTAGGGAAAAAATTAAATGTGTTATTTTACTCAAAAATGTTTGTGCCCACCCAATATTTTTGAAAAGTTGGCGCTACTGGTTCTTCATATCTTAGAAGTTTTTAAATGAAAGTAGTTATTTTCGTAAATGTGACAAATTGAAAATTTTGATAAGTTCCCCTAGTCTTATAATTTATATATAGAAAAATATTTTTCCAGCTCTAACAAATGAAAAGACATCGTATGATCTAAACTTGTCGAATCATGATACTTTGTATTTTACGAATTTCTAGCGTTGTCTGATATTTTTTTTTTTTTTCTGATATTTTTTTTTCTGATATTTTTTTTTAACTGCTACGTCTATATGAAAAAAAACCATTTTTTAAATTCAATGTAGTGAAAACCTTCGCTTCCTCAATGTTGTCTAAAACGTCCTCTATTCTTGGCAAGGGAAAATTATCTCTATTTATTTTTTTATTGAGGGGTCTATAGTCTACACATAATCTCCAGGAATTATCTTTCTTTTTCGCTAACACAATAGGTGATGAATAATTAGAATTACTCTCCGTTATAATTCCCATTTCCAACCATTCTTGTATTTGTTTGTCTACAAATTCCAGTCCTGATATGCTAACCTACGCGGTCGTTGCGCAATCGGAATATCATCAGTTAATGTTATATTTACTTTTAACTCTGTGTCCTTAACCTTGTTTGGCTTATAATTAATGATCAATTCCGTTAACTCTTTCTTAATAGTGTTGTTTGTAATGTGATTTAGCTCAAATAGTTCTTCACTTTCACGATTTACTAAACTAACAATATCGAGCGGTAACAGTGCCAACAGATATGTAACCCATTCATCTTTTCCTATCCCAAGACGCTTCGCTTGCCGTTCGAAAAGGGTTAAGTAAATGCTAATTTCTTCCTCATTATTATATCTATTTAGCAATTTTAGAACATCGGAACTCTTTCCGGCGATTGTAGATATTGGATTATGCAATTGGGTATTTTGTGTATTTTCCAATTGTAATTTTCTTAACTCAAAATCGCGATTTTCGATTTCTTTTTGTTGCAACAATTTTTCTTTCTCTTCCCTTTCGCTTATAATCCCCGCTAGCAAATTTTTTACTAAATCCTCATTATACCCTTCGGATTTTAAAATTAAATCATTCAGTTGACTTTTATTAGCACTATCTGGAGGATTTAAACCTAACTCGATTACCGCAGTAGCCTGATCGATCTTTTTAGACCTTATTAAGTGTGCCATAATTATATCTAACCAATTAACACATAAAATAAAATATCTTATTATAAATCAATAATATATATATAATAATATTAACAGTTTTCTAAAATAGACTTACTTTGTACCAGATTTTTCCACAAATATATATATATATATATATATATATATATTTTCTTCACAATATAACAATACAAGAAAAAATAATTATTGAATACCAATTTTATAAAAACTTGCTTCCCTCTAAATATTTTCACAGAATTTATATTCCTTTCTTTTCACATAAAAAAAATAACAAGATAAAAAAAATTATATCGTTAATACTTTTTTCTTTCAAAGAAGCAAAAAAAACATGTATTTCTTAGGAAGCAAAAAAAAAAAAAAAAATCACCTTCCTATATTTCCTCTTCGCAGACACGTCTAAGCAAGGTACGACGACCCGCTAGATTTCTTTTATTTAAAAAAAAAATGCAGAACAAAACAAAAATCACTCTGCATAAATAACTAAATATGCTTTTTCTTCTGGCGTACACAACAAAAACTCACTGTACTGGGAAACAATAAAAATCGCACTTTCCCATCAACACAAGAAAAGAAAAAAAAGAAAATCTTTCGTCATATAAGACGGGAAAAAACTTTCACCGCTCACTATTTAGGTCAGCGTATATTTTCTTCTCGAATACTAGAAACGACCTATTAAAACTTTATCAGATGCATTTTCACAAATGACTCATCACAGAACACTCCACTTCGATCGTTTGATGAAATAAATACCCAGTTGAAATTCCGACTTTCTTC
The DNA here is from genome assembly GCA_963932465.1 of Maratus speciosus. NCBI lineage: Eukaryota > Metazoa > Arthropoda > Arachnida > Araneae > Salticidae > Maratus > Maratus speciosus. The sequence continues at coordinate 333,390,815 of OZ010799.1, forward strand.
CTTCATTAACGCACTTTATCGACGCACAAGACAGAAACGACTTGACTCTTTTTATCTTTCCTCCTGCATGAGAATTTTCCTTTTTCTTTTTTCTCTTTCCAGTAATTCACGGAACATTCAATGAAAGCAACTTTTTTCCTTTCCTTTTCAGAACATCATTCAACTTAAGGACACCAGAATTTCTTTAGACATCAGAAAATTTTTCGTACACGTTAAATCCACACTTTGCATGTAAATCCCGGTCGACAGTCCCCAATCTGTAGAAATTTAATGCACATTGATTTTGACGAATAAATGTACACTGTGGTCGGTGTCTAGAAGTAATTAGTCCAGGCAGATTCTTGAGGGAATCTTAAACTTTAATGTTCTTGAATATATGGATGAGGTATTTACAGATGGAGATTTAGATTAAACATGATAATTATAACTGGCCGGCGGCACTCCGCCTTACTCAGGTCCGTGACCGGTATTCGGTCGAACAGCGACGTTTCAACACGTCTGCTCTCACGAGCACCCAACAGTCATATCTATCTTTTTCACAATAGTTTTTGTAAGTTTAGCAGTTTTTTCGTTGACTCAGAGGTTGGGGTGGATCGTCCCGAGCCTCATTTAAAGAATTTGCTGGTCTTTGCAGTGCAGAGTTCAAACTCTGTGACCACATATATAAGTACTAAATAAGAAATAAAATCCTATATATGAATACAAACCAACTATGTCTTCTAAGAGGGTGTATCAATACGTTTTTGCCCTAACATAGAAATAATCGAGAGAAATTTGTGAAATTGCTACATTGCATGAGTCATTTTCTATATAGTCACCGTGCACAGTAACACATTTCTGCAAACGGTATTTCACAGAGAGGGGGAGGATGTATTCCAGGAGGCGCGATAGTGGGCCCTAAGGGGGCCATTTTTCTAACTTTTTCCTACCCCCATATGTGACATATTGTTGGAAAGGCCTGTGACCACTTATTCATCACCTCTCGAGCCTCGCCCTCCCCCCCACAAATTTGCACCCCGGGGGGTCATGAATGATGTCCGTAAAATTTAGAAAAGTTCCCCCTTAGAGCAAATTTGGGAAGAGGGTCTCGGGAGGTGCATAGCATGAATAAGTGGTCACAGGCCTTTCCAACTATATGTCACATGCGGGGGTCGGTAAAAGTTAGAAAAATGCCCCCTTTTGTGTCGACTATCGTGCCTCCTGGAATACAAATTTGGGGAGAGGGTCTCGGGAGGTGCATAGCATGAATAAGTGGTCACAGGCCTTTCCAACTATATGTCACATGCGGGGGTCGGTAAAAGTTAGAAAAATACCCCCTTTGTGTCGACTATCGCGCCTCCTGGAATACATTCACCTCACCCCCTCTTTGAAATACCGGTTTCACAAATATGTTACTGTGCACACTGACTATATAGAAAAGGACTCATAAAATTCAGCAATATGATAAATTTCACTCAATTATTCCTATGTGAGGGCAAAAACTTATTGATACTTACTCTATATTTTGAAATCGTTAAGAAACATTTTGAATTCTAAAAAAGAAATGTTAGTGTTATTATTATTCACCATAAACTTCGTTACTTACGCAGCCCCTTTTGGATTCTGGTAGTTTCAGTGGTTTAAGCGCGTATTTCGATTACACGATTATTAAATTTGTGTTTTATTCATATTATTTTATTATTTTATAGATAACGTTTCAATTTTGTTATGGAATATTAACGGGAAGCAAATGCTGAACTATTTATATTGTTTTAAATGCAAACGCATTAATTATTCGTAATCGTGCTGCACGCGATAGAGGTAGATTTTTAAAACATTCATGTTTGAAATATTTTTTTAAACCATAAAAATCAGTAAAATAAAAAACAGTTTATAGAGGAATTGCATTAAAAATAATCCTATTCGACGGTGTAAAATATGAAATGGAGAAATTTATTGGCCAGGTAATGCTACCGTCAATATGACGTCAGCGTTGCTCATGTGCGACATGTTTTTGCTTTATAATATAAAGTTATTAACTTCTAAACATCACACGATTTCGATTTTTACACTGACGAATAGAAAAAAAATATTTTTCAAATGTAATTTGTTCGAAAAATATATAATAAATTACTGATATTTCATCATTTTCAGAAAAAATTCAAGCATAACTTTAAAAGAATCTGTACGGCAAAAAAAAAAAAAAGGCATAAAACTCGATTACGGAATATTAACCCGTTCGCACTTAAAAGATGCAAATAATTCAGCATTTGTTTGTTTCCTTGTAATGTTCCATAATTAAATTGCTAAAAGAAACTAAAACTTTATAGAAATAAATAAATAAAACACGTATGTAACAGATATATAATCGAACTACGCGCCTAAACGCTGAAATAATCAGAATCAAAAAGGTTGCTACAAATAGTTGGGGGATTAACAACTGACATGCGACTAATACGAAAGTTTAAAAAAAAAATAAAATGCTTTTGGTGTCGTTGGTCGGTAATCAAAATATATACTCAATGAAAAAAATTCCAATTAAAATCAATTCTGAACTACATTTTATACACCGGGTTATATATTGGTAATCTTTAACCCGTGTATCCCGGGTTGGATCGCCTGCTACATTATAAAAGTGTAAACCTTACACGTTTTTATTAACTTCTAATCCGGTAAAACACAACTTTAAAGCGAGTAGTCCGGATTCGATCGCCTGGTAAATTATAAAAGAGTAGATTTCACATGTTTTATTAACGTCTAATCGGGTTAAGACAATTTAAGCCCGGATAGGCTCGCCTGGTAAATTATAAAAAAGTAAACTTTACTTGTTTTTATTAGCTTTTCGTATGTTGTATTAACGTCTAATCCGGTTAAGACACTTTTAACCCGTATAGGTTCGCCTGCACTGTAAAAAAAAATCTGTGAAGTTACTAAAGTTTTTCTAGGAAACTTGGATTCCTAGAACTTTTCATGTAACGGCAACAACAAGATTTCATGTAACAGACACACTTTTGCGCCGAAAATCAAAAAATCTGTAAGGTTACTAAGAATTTTTTTGGAAACTGGGATTCCGAGAACTTTTCATGTAACTGCAGCCAGGGTTACAAATAAAAGTTTAGTAAGATTACTGAAATTTTAGCAGATTCATTTGTAAAGTTACAGATTTTTGTAGCTTTACAAAAACTAGTTTTGTAGATTTGCAGCTTTTTTCGTACAGTTACAGGTGAAAGTTTAGTAAGCATGTAACTTTAGATCTGTAGAACTACAGATTTTTTTTTACAGTGTGGTAAATTATAAAAGAGTAAACTTTAGACGTTTTTATTAACTTCTAATCCTTAAAACACAACTTTAAACCGGATAGCCCAGATTGGATCGCCTGGTAAATTATAAAAGAGTAAATTTAAAATGTTTTATTAACATCTAATCTGGTAAAACACAAATTTAACTCGAGTAACACGGGTTGAGTCGCCTGATAAATTATAAAAGAATAAATTTCACATGTTTTTATTAACGTCTAATCCGATAAAAGATAATTTTAACCTGGATACACTGTTAAAATACTTGAACTGGTTTGAATCAACTTTTGGTGCTTCAGTAGCCATAAGATGGTCAAACCTTGTTCCAACATTTGGAGCTCTTGTTGAACCGTAGTTCCAAATCCTGAACAAGATTTCACCATCTTAAGGTTGAAGCTACTGCAACGCTACAATTTCGTTCGAACAAGCACAAAATTTTTAACAGTTTAGGCTCGCCTGGTAAATTGAAGAGCTGAGTGGAAGAATATGTTATGCTACATTTTCTTAAAAATTATTTTATATTTTGTACGAAGGCATTATCAGGTATTCTATCACATGGTAAAGCTAAAATACCAAAATTCTATTTAGCCTTGAAGATTTAAGACATTATTCATTAATATTTAATATTTTGTTATTTAATAGTGTAAATACTATTAATATTTTTTAATATTTAAAAATGAAATATGAATAAGTTCTTTTGATAGAGTTCAGTGCCACACCTGTTAATATTTTAAACACGTGGTATCAAACAGGAAATAAATCATTAAAATTGAGAACAAAAACTTTCACATCAAATTTCTTCAAATGTAATTTTTGTTACTTAACATGTTCTTCCACTTAGCTCTTCAATTATAAAAGAGTAAACTTTACACGTTTTTATTAACTTCTAATCAGGTAAAACACAACTTTAAAACGGGTAGCCCGAATTGGATCGCCTGGTAAATTATAAAAGAGTAGATTTCACATGTTTTATTAACGTCTAATCCGGTTGAGACAATTTTAACACGGATAGGCTCACCCAGTAAATTATAAAAGAGTAAACTTTAGACGTTTTTATTAACTTCTAATCCTTAAAACGCAACTTTAAACCGGGTAGCCCAGATTGGATCGCCTGGTAAATTATAAAAGAGTAAATTTCAAATGTTTTATTAACGTGTAATGTGGTAAAACACAAATTTAACTCGAGTAACCCGTGTTGAGTCGCCTGATAAATTATAAAAGAATAAATTTCCCATGTTTTTATTAACGTCTAATCCAGTAAAAGATCAATTTAACCCGGATACACTGTTTTGAGCAGGTTTGAACCAAATTTTAGTGCTTCAGTAGCTGCAGCCATAAGATTGTCAAACCTCGTTTCAACATTTGGAGCTCCTGTTGAACCGTAGTTCCAAATGCCGAACAAGATTTCACCATCTTATGGTTGAAGCTACTACAGCGGCAAAATTTTGTTCAAACTAGCACAAAATTTTTAACAGTGTAGGCTCGCCTGATAAATTATAAAGGGTCAATCCATTTCAAGTGGTCCAGAAAATGTCATATTCGTTGCTCGACCATTTTTAAAAAATCTGAAATTTTTTGTACAACAACTCTAACATGAATGAAGTTCAAAATGACCATTATTTTAGTTTTGTTAATTTTTGTTTGTGCATGGCAGCCATCTTTATTTCATGGTGTGCAACAATTTTCTCAAATACAGGGTTTACGGAATTGTAAATATCTCATATTTTACTTTTCCAAATAAAATGGGGTTTAATGCAATTTGCTCAGAATAAAACGGGCTAAATGTCTGGTAATAGAATAATTTCCTAAAATAAATTCTTACTGGTGAAATTTTAGCATAAAGTTTAGGATTTTTTCCAAAATCTGTCCGTTTACAAGAGGAAGTTTTTCCCGCGGGGAAAACTGTCAACATGACACAATTTTTTTGCAAGTAGGCCGAAAGTACTTGTACTCCGACGGCCAAGTCCCAGATCTGGGGCTTGATTTCTCTTCGTTAAAAAAATTCCCAAAAATTGTAAAAAATTCAAAAATCTTACTTTTTAGGCTTTGATATCTCTGGTGGGGCACAAGATAAAAATCTGAAATTCTGGCTTTTGGTAGTACTTTATGATAGTGTTATACACAAGAAATTTCAGGATGGAGATTTGACTACAAGCTGAGATATGGCAAGGGCAACATGCCAAAACAATACTGCCAAACTATTGATTTGTTGTAGTCACAGCTAAGTATTTATCTCAGAGTGTCACTAAAATTTATGTTTTTGATTATCTTTAAATAATAGTAACAGAAAATAAAGAACAGAAATTAATTGAAAAAAAAATTATGCCTAAGGCCATACATTTTGTATTGTTTCAGTAAATTTTGTTGTAAGTAATTTTAGTAACTAAAAGAAACCTCACCACTTTTACATTAAGAAAAAAAAAATTATGCAAGACCTGAAACAAACACAGAATAGGGAAAGGGAAAAGCTGTTAATGTTGTCATATTTGTTGAGACATGATCAAACCTGTCAAAACACGTTCTTTTTTGCTGGTTTAAAAACCACAATTTTTATCTTTCTCAAAATTTTATTTGTAGGAACCAAGTTTTGTCATATCTTGAAAACTTGATTGAAGATCTTAGCCTTACTGGCTCATAGAAATAAACTTTGAAATCACTATGTGCAAGTTTCACTTCATTAATAATTCCTAGCTTACTTCTTATGCAAAAATGTCATTTTTCTCCAGTATAAATTTTGAAAGGGTTTTGGATATCTTTACTTTATGAAAATTACTTAAGGCTGATGCATGGTAACATCGTATAATGTTTTATTTACAGGAACAAACTTATGTTAGGAACAAGTTTCAGGGACTGGCAAGCAGCATTAAAATTGTGGTTTTTAAACCAACAAAAAGGAATGTGTTTTGACACGTTAGATCATGTCTCAACAAATATGACAACATTAACAGCTTTTCTCTTTCCCTATTCTGTTTTTGTTTCAGGTCTTGTATAAAAATATTTTTTTTTCTTAATGTAAAAGTGGTGAGGTTTCTTTTAGTTACTAAAATTACTTACAACAAAATTTACTGAAACCATACAAAATGTATGACCTTAGGCATAATTATTTTTTCAATTAATTTCTGTTCTTTATTTTCTGTTACTATTATTTAAAGATAATCAAAAACATAAATTTAAATGACATTCTGAGATAAATATTTACCTGTGACTACAACAAAAGAATAGTTTGGCAGTATTGTTTTGACATGTTGCCCTTGTCATATCTCAGCTTGTAGTCAAATCTCCATCCTGAAATTTCTTGTGCATAACACGACCATACAATACTCTCAGAAACGAGAACTTCATATTTTTATCTCGTGCCCCACCAGAGATATCAAAGCCTCAAAAGTGCGATTTTTGACATTTTTGAAAAACTTGGGATTTTTTTTAGCGAAGAGAAAACAAGTCCCAGAGCTGAAACTTTGCGTGTGAGTACAAGTACTTTCGGCCTATTTGTAAAAAAAAAATTATGTCATGTTCACAGTTAGAAAAATTTTCTTTTGTAAATGGACAAATTTTGGAAAAAACTGAAACTTTATGCTTAAATTTCACCAATAAGGATTTATTTTCGGAAACTACTCTATTATCCAATTTTTAGCCCAATGTATTCTGTACAAATTGCTTTAATCCGCACTTGAATTGGAGAAATAAACGATGAATTATTTACAATTCCGTAAACCCTTCTTGTGAGAAAATTGCTGCAGACGATGAAACAAAGATGACCGCCATGCACAAACAAAAATTAATAAAATTAAAATAATAGTCATTTTGAAATTCCATCATGTTAGGGTTGTTGTACAAAAAATTTCAGATTTTTGAAAAATGGTCGAGCAACCAGTGTTGGACCACTTGAAATGGATTGACCCTAAAGAGTAAATTTTACATGTTTTTGTTAACTTCTAATCCGGTAAAACACAACTTTAAACCAGGTATCCTGGATTGGATCGGCTGGTAAATTATAAAAGAGTAGATTTTACACGTTTTTATTAACGTCCAATGCCGTAAAACCCAAATTTAACCTGTGTTGAATCGTCCGGTTATAAATTATAAAAGAGAAACTTTTACTCGCTTTTGTTAACTTCTAATCCGGTAAAACACAACGTTAAGGCTGTTAGTCACCCAGCTTCCGAGTTCCCCTCGGTAATGTTAAGTCTATGAGCGTTTGATGCATTCTTATATTTAAAATATCTCCTCAGGCAATTAACATTTTTAACATCTTTTTTTCAGTGTTCTGTTCTTAAAGAATGTCACTTTTTTTCTTAGTTGTCAAAATATTTCTAAAATTTATGCTTAATTTAATATTTTATGTTTTAAAAACTGATCAACTGGGAGTAAAATTTTAACACTTAATATAAAATTAAGCATAGATTTTGGAAATATTTTAAAAACTAAGGAAAAATGTGACATCCTTTAAGAAGAGAACACAAAAAATGAAGTTAAAAATGTTAATTTCCTGAGAAAACAGTTTAAATATAAAAATGCGTCAAACGCCCATAGACTTAACATTAGCGAGAGGAATTCGGCAGCTGAGTGACTAGCAGCCTTAACCCTGGTAGCCCGGGATGGATCTCCTGGTAAATTATAAAAGAGTAAATTTTAAGCGTTTTTATTAACTTCTAAGGGTAAATATAAGAAAATACGAAAATTGCAGTCCGCACAATAAAATTTCTATTTAATGTTATATAATGCAATTTTCTTTTTTACATTCTAATAAAAAATATTCTTAGAAGTATCTTCAAGAGATATTATATTCATAATAACACAAAACTAAAGCATTTAAAAGATTTAAAATTTCCGATTGTCATTTTCCTGGTATGTCACACTGTGATGTGTGCAAAGTAAAAGGCTTTCTGCTATCATGTACAACCCAGCAAAGAGGGAATTGCTGGCCAGCAGCAAGATAGGTGCTGGCAATGACGGAAAAGTGCTGGCTAATGGTCTACCACTGCATGACTACTGCTAGACAGCTTCAGTCAACTTTGCTGTTGGAAATCATCAGATAAAATTCTGGTGGGCCTCCGTTTTATCTCATGCGCTGGCCACCACTACATGGAAATGCACGAACTTTTGCAGTATTATTGCTGTGAACCTTTACGCTAGGTGGCGTTGCGAATATAGAAGAGATTGGAGTATTTAAACAGAAATCTGAAATGAATATCTTAACACAATTTAAGCTGTGAAGCTAATTTTTTTAAACTGTAAATAATATAGCACGACTGCCACCAACAAAATAAATAACTAAATGAATAAATAAATAAATTCTTTATTTCAACGCACTTTTTTTTTCTCCTTAAATCTGGTTTTACTAAGTTACAAAGGATTTCGGTTTTCATAATTTACAGAGTTCAGAATCAATAATAAAAAAAAGCGTATAAAATATATAGGATTTCTATACAATACAATAATTTCTATACCAGTTTAATGATTAGGAACGTAAATCATAAAAGAAACAAACTTGAAATAGTGTAATGATTGCTGACAAACTACGAGCGGTCGTAGCATACGCTGAAAGTACTTGTTCATGTCCGATTACGAAAACCAAACAGCATCGATCGCGGTTAGTACTTGGGAGGGTGACCACATGGAAACCGCTGCAAGTTTACATTTTTCTATAGACATTTCTATTATAGACACTTCTACAGATATTTCTATAGCTCTTGGTGAAACTAGCTTATAGAAAAAAGAGCCATAATACTTTGTTTTTTAATAGAATTCTATAAGAATTTTTTTAAGGGAAAGTGCTGGGCCAGCAAAGGAATAGCAGTGGGATAGGTGCTAGCATAGGAGCTAGGAGCTAGGAAAAATGCCGGATTGAAGTAATGTGATGGCATACCAATGCTGGCCTGCTATTGGCCATCACTGATGGGCCAGCTGCATTCCGCACGGACACTTTTTGACTGGTTTAAGTAATGGCACCACTGCACTTTACCGCTGATGGCAGTGCTGGCTGCCATCTTTTTCCCAGCTGATGGCCCACTGTTTCTTTTTTTGCTGAGAAATATCTTTTTTTAGTTTTTTTAATTTCTAATCAATAATTTTACCTTATATAACACATATATGTAAAAGGTAAAAAGTTGCGTATTTTGCAAATAATTTTCCATAATTAAAATATGATTGTCACTGAAAATGAAGGTCATTCCCCTGGCCTGCTCATTTTAGTTCTTTATGAGGTATATAGATAGCGCTGCAGAGTAATTCTTCTTGTTCTTAAAATAGTTCAAAGCAGAAGCAGTAAAATCATTGCTACCAGCAAGATCTTTGAGATATTTCTTTGAAAATAATGTGTTTAAAGGCTTTGTAAAAATTGAGGAGACTTTTATTATGTCATTTTCCAGGCTTCTATAAATTACAAATAAAACGGCACATTACACTGAATTTGAGGTACTATAGAGGAAACATGTTCTTTTAAACGAAATTAAAATGCTAGATCTAAAAAAAAAAAAAAAGAATGTGAAAAATGTTTTAGAATGAAATTGTCATTATCCTGGCATACATATGTCAAGGAAATGACACGTAATTATAATTACATAAAAATGAACTTAAACTCTTCAAACTTTAGCAATTTTACACATTATTTCCTTTATTCAGCTGTTCAACCAACATTTTAAAAAAATCAGAAGCTTTGAAATGATTTAAATTTTCAAAATCTCACATTTTTTGATATTCACCACTAATTCGGTGAAAAACACAAATGGATGCCTTCTGTTCACATTTATATTTATAAAGCTGTATTTCTGCTAAAATCTATTATCTCGGAAAATCTTATTTACCGTGTCAAAAGAATCGCACATCATGACTCGAAATTATTCGATATAAGACAGTTTTCTGTATTCATGAAGCGTAACAAATTCAATTCGATTAACGGCTTCTCAGTATAAGTGAATATAATCTCTTAAGTGCTTTCCAGTTTTTTGACTTAGTGAGAGTATTTAATGCACATTGGCTAGAAAACTGTCTTCTTTGCGAAAGTAGGAGAATTTTGAGTTAGAAAAGGCTTACAATAATCTGTCAATAACTAAATGGTTATATTTCGAAGGAATGAGAAAAGTTTTTTGTTATTCCTAGATCATATATTTTAAAGAAAGGGAAAGATGAAATTGTTCGAACAAAAGTAAAATTTTATTTCTGTTCTAAAAAGCTTCTTCTATGGAATTTTTTTCCCCCATTAATCAATATTAAAAAAAAAAATAACTTGTATTTCATTAACACATATTTTCATAATAAAACATTATTAATTATTATTGTGAAATGATTATGAATATTAAATATGAATAATCATAAATATTAATGAAAAATAATTACATATTTAATTAGGAATATTTAGAAATGTTAATTTTGAATTATGATGAATTATTACTATGAATTATTATTATTATTTTAATATTATCATAATCTTCGGTAATATTTTAATAATAATAATATTATTATTGTTATTACCCGTATTCCATAATATTCCATATTGTACGCATATTATTGTAATATTTAATACTATACTCATACTTTAATACCTTACATTTTTAAAACCCATAATTTCACAAACTCATATTTTTCAATGATTATATTTCAAAGGAGTGAAGAAAGTTTTGATATTAGTTCTGGATCATATCTTATAGAGAAACAGAAAGATAAAATTGTTTGAACCAAAGTGAAAAGTTTTCCAATTTTCTGCAGATTCTACGATGAAAAAATACATTTTTTCCCCCATTAACATTACCATACGTAGAAAAATTAATAATGTTTTTGCAAAAAATTGTTGGAGCAGACAAATGAGACAACAAATAAAAATAGTAAATTTATAAATTTACCATAATGTTATTAGTCTCCTTTTTATAGTCTGCCCAGGGCTTAATTTGCGCCGGAGCCCAGCTCCGGTACTTCTTTGTTTTTATTAAGTATTTAAATATTGGCCGAAATTCACCGGAGCTCATAAACACAGGGCTCCGGAGCCCAGTGCAATCCTTCCGAAAAACCGAAGCCTAAATTACTCTTTCCTTTCCTTCCCATCTCCAAGCTTTTGCATTCTATTAAATCAAAACACTTATATGTGACGTAATGTGTCGCACACGTAGGAGATAGATAAAACGGACTCGATTTTTATATTACTTCTTGGGATTGGACTGACTCAAGCCCAATCTGTCTTACATTCAAAATTTTACTTATTCATGTATAGAAAAAAAAACTTTTCCTCCTTCAAAATTACGTATTATATTCTATTTCAAATCATTTTAATGCTATTTTGATCAAAATGAAGGGAAAACAGAAATCATGTTTTAGGTAGCTTTCATTACAAAAAGCTACCTATTGCAGCCGTTCGGAGGAAAGCGATTTCAAAAAATTTTGGTATATTTTCATCGATCATCACCCCCAGACCCCGAAACCACCCTCCGTTCAAAAGTTGATATATATATATATATATATATATATATATATATCTGACTTTTGTCACACTGTAACTCTCGAATTTATGAACCGATTTGGATGTAATTCGGTATGTACATAGTACATACCAATGTCTCGACCGAGTTCGTTGGCCAGCTTCATCCGCCATTTTGTTTCAAAATGGCGGCCATTTAAAATTTTCTTAAAAATTTTTAATTTGAAATGTGGTACCAAAGAATTGAAAATGGAAAATTATTTTTTTCTTATGTATTTGACCTTTATACAAAGATTCCGGAGCAGTTTTTGTTTCGTCTATATCTTAAAAAATGGCTGAGCTATAGCATTTTGAATTTCTAGCGTGGCTGACATTTTGAAACGTCCTGAATTTTGTCACGCGATAAAAGGCGTATTTATGAACCGATTTGGATGTAACTTCGTTTGTACATAGTACATACCAATGTCTCGACCGAGTTCGTTGGCCAGCTTCATCCGCCATCTTGTTTAAAAATGGCAGCCATTTAAATTTTTAAGAAAAATTTAAATTTGAAATGTGGTGCAAAAAAATTGAAAATTGAAAAAATATTTTTTTCTTATGTATTTGACCTTAATACAAAGGTTCGGGAGCAGTTTTTGTTTCGTCTAAATCTAAAAAAATGGCTGAGTTATAGCATTTTGAATTTCTAGCGTGGCTGACATTTTGAAACGTCCTGATATTTGTCACGTGATAACAGGCGTATTTATGAACCGATTTGGATGTACTTTGGTGTGTACATAGTACATACAAATATCTCGACCGAGTTCTTTGGCCTGCTTCATCCGCCAACTTGTTTCAAAATGGCGGCCATTTAAAAAAAATTAAAAAATTTAAAATTTAAAATGAGATACCAAAATATTAGAAAATGAAAAAGATTTTTTTTTTTGTATGTGTTTGACCTTAATACAAAGATCCCGGAACAGTTTTTGTTTCGTTTATATCTAAAAAAATGGCTGAGTTATAGCGTTTTGAATTTCTATTGTGGCTGACATTTTAAAACGACCTGATTTTTGTCACGCGATAACAAGCGTATTTATGAACCGATTTGGATGTTACTTGGTCTGTACATAGTACATACCAATGTCTCGACCGAGTTCGTTGGCCAGCTTCATTCGCCATCTTGTTTCAAAAGGGTTGCCATTAAAAAAAAATTAAATTTAAAATTTAAAATAAGGTATTAAAAATTGGAAAATGAAAAAGATTTTTTTATGTGTTTGACCTTGATACAAAGATTCCGGAGCAGATTTTGTTTCTGAAAATTTGTTCTTTTGTTTATATCTTAAAAAATGGTTGAATTATAGCACTTTGAATTTCTAGTATGGCTAACATTTTGAAACGATCTTGTATTTGTCACGCGATAACACACGTATTCGCCTATTTCCATGTGAGAAAGCATGTGGATAGTATACATCAACATCTCAGCCAAATATAAGTTACTTTAAATAAAAGCAGCTTGGATAAAGCTGACTAATTTCGTGAAATTCTCATTCATAATGATTTAGTATTGATAAAAATTAGTATTGAATCTCCTATATTCGGTTTCCACTAAATTGAGCTTCGTGTGTTTGAGTTGGGTTGGGTTGATTTTTGACGGCCGATTATCTTCACGAGGGATATAGGCCCGGGGGGAAGTGCCCTCGTGGGGGTCTTTCTAAGGTAACCTAATCCGTATTTACGCATGGAAAATCCACGGCTCGAAGAAAACCACGAAAACTCCGAACGATTAGGCCGACGGGCGCGATTGGGATCGAACCCAGCACCTCCCGTCTACCAGCTTCGAGAGCAGAACCTCTCGGCCACTGGTGGGGCCCTTCGTGTGTTTGAATAATATAAGTTGGCTTTTTTAAAATAAGGTATTTGAAAGCTACCTCTTCCTCCCGGCACTGGCCGGAAGGACTTTTTCTATTCTAGCGATATTTGCAAATTTATGTCTGACATTGATGCCGGCGACGTGTTGATACGGCGCCACTCAAGAGACTGAACAATTAATTTGCTTTCAGTTCGATTTTCTTTGTGACAGTAGGCCTTTTTATGTCTGGCATTGATGCCGGCGACGTGTTGATACGGCGCCACTCAAGAGACTGAACAATGAATTTGCTTTCAGTTCAATTTTCTTTGTGACAGTAGGATTTTTTTCATAAAAATGCATAGTTGTGAACTATCCCTTTTTGTGTTAACACTATTTCCGAATCATAATCCTTAACACATTTAATCGCAGAATTCTGCATCTAATTAACACTAAAATTAACAAAGATTACTATTCGGAAGGAGTGATAACTAAAAAGTTGAATAATTGACAGATAAGTATCTGCTGATAGATATATTTAAAATTTTTATTTTACTAGAGAAAAAAAAATACTTTAAATTTTGCAAATAATGTACAAAACATAAATAAGCAGATTGGAGTGACAGGGGAGTAGGGAGGAACGGTACAGTTGTAAGTACCGGTGCCACAGAATATTAGGGCTCCGGAACTTTTTTTGTTAGAAATTAAGCCCTGAGTCTGTCCTATATGTACGACGATAGTACAGGCGCGGACGAAAAAAAAAAAAAAAAAAAAAAAGTAAACACTTCCTATTAACTCTGCAACAAATTATTCTAGAAGAAAGTTACAGGTACCAAAAGATTGGAAATGAAGTCTACTTTTATATGATGTATACAAAAATTTTCTTAGGCGGGGGGGGGGGGGGGGTATCATCTACAAATCAAAAGCAGACCATATTTTATTTTTTTCAATGGTAACACCCAATTTTAACAATATAATTTAATTCTTCGTTTCAAACTATGTCTAGATACCAAATCTCAAGTCATTTGGGTGAACTTTTGAATTATAAACGTTCAAGATTTAGAGCATTTAAGGCTGTTTTTCACTGCTCTGCTCAACAAGCGCAAAACGTTTTGACACATTTACAAATTTAATTTTTACCGGAAAGATATAAAATTGGAAAGCCTGGCCATGGAAACGATTTGGAATTAAACTGTGTTTTCCATTTTTGGATCAATCCATTACCTATTGAGTTATGAGCGTTTTTGATCACGTGACAAACACGATTTTTGCCCTTCACGGACTGGTTTTTCTGCTTTCTTCGAAAACTTCGGTTCAAAACGTCAACTTTTACACTATTTTTTGAAAGATCTATTGCGTTTGCCAAAAAACGGAAAAAATAGCTCGATTAATTGGTTTCTGAACAACAGCACCTGCCAGTTTCATGCATTTCTGAACAAAAATAAATTAAAACTTATGTCAGAAAGTTGCCCTTTTGGATTTGAGAACACCCTTAATGTTAAATTACATTTTCATATTTTTATTACTATCTCCTGAAATTATAATCTTAATGTGTTAATTTTGTGTGTGGATATAATACTAAAAAACCCAAACATAAATGCATTGAATTTGTAATTTTAAAAATTTTGTAACATGATTTATGAAATTAATATTCGAAAAAAATATGAATTGCAACCTACCGATTTTTTTTTTTTTTTTTTTTTTTTTTTTTGATAGATTGATATTTATTATGTCCTGCTTTTATGAGAATTCAAAATTTAAAAACTTTTCTTCCAAGTCGTTTTCAAATTATGCTTTAAAAACGTTAAAATGATGGTTTAATGACGCTTATGATGCGCAGAAAAGCATCGGAAAAAAATGTATTTTATTCATGTTATTGAAACATTTTGGCTGGTAAGAGTCAAAACATATTAAGCGAGTGAAATAGTCCTATCGGCAAGAAATAATACATTAAGGGTGTTAACAAAATATGGAAAAAACAGTTCAATTCCAAACCGCTTCCATGACCAGGCTTTCCAATTTTATATCTTTCCGCTAAAAAATGAATTTGTCAATGTGTCAAAACGTTTTGCGCTTGTTGAGCAGGGCAGTTAAGAACAGCCTTAAGAGTGTTCTCAAATCCAAAAGGGCAACTTTCTGACATAAGTTTTAATTTATTTTTGTTCAGAAATGCATGAAACTAGCTGGTGGTGTTGTTCAGAAACTATGTCATCGATTTGTTTTTTCCACTGTTTTGCAAACGCAATAGATCTTTCAAAAAATAGTGTCAAAATGGATGTTTTGAACCGAGTTTCCGCGCGAGCGAAGAATAAGCACTCAAAAGCGGGCGAAAAACGTGTTTGTCACGTAATCGAAAACGCTTATAACTCAATGGGCAATTGATTGATCAAAAAATGGAAAAAACAGTTCAATTCCAAATCGCTTCCATGGCCAGGCTTTCCAATTTTATATCTTTCCGCTAAAAAATGAATTTGTCAATGTGTCAAAACGTTTTGCGCTTGTTGAGCAGGGCAATTAAGAACAGCCTTAAGAGTGTTCTCAAATCCAAAAGGGCAACTTTCTGACATAAGTTTTAATTTATTTTTGTTCGAAAATGCATGAAACTAGCTGGTGGTGTTGTTCAGAAACTATGTCATCGATTTGTTTTTTCCATTGTTTTGCAAACGCAATAGATCTTTCAGAAAATAGTGTCAAAATGGATGTTTTGAACCGAGTTTCCGCGCGAGCGAAGAATAAGCACTCAAAAGCGGGCGAAAAACGTGTCTGTCACGTGATCGAAAATGCTTATAACTCAATGGGTAATTGATTGATCAAAAAATGGAAAAAAACAGTTCAATTCCAAATCGCTTCATGGCCAGGCTTTCCAATTTTACATATTTCCGTTAAAAAATGAATGTGTAAATGTGTCAAAACGTTTTGAGCTTGTTGAGCAGAGCAGTTAAGAACAGCCTTAACAGAAGTGACTTAGTCGTTCTGTAGCATTTCAACAATTGAGTACCGAACTTCAATTTGGATACAGCCCTTGAAATAGGCTCATTTTAAAATAACTAGTAAATCTGCAGATCGGGAGCCTCAACGTCATCTTTGCAAGTCATTGTTTTTTAACACTCATTGCATAATATTCAACTTCCTACAAATCGCTTTTTAAAGTTTTCAAATTACATAAATATTTATGAGCATACAAGATACTTCGTAAAGTTTCAGAAATTAAAAGTGTTAAACAAGTGGTTGTACATTGATGTTCTGAAATTCTGATGAGCTACTTATTATGGTAATTTTTTAAATCAAAAATTGCATTTCTTCAGGGGGGCTCTTCCCCCCTGAACCCCCCGTAGTCTATTTAAATTTACATTCGTAATTTTTTATTGATTTTGCGGATGGTTATAGTATATCTTAGATTTTTTTTACGCTGTGATTTATAAGGATAGGCATAAGATTTTTTTATAAATTAATAAAATTTAAATTTAAAATAAAATATTCATGTTAACCGTACACAGACAATAAATCTTGAAGTGACGCCAAAAATGTAACCCTAAAATCCGCTACATTCGGCACAAGACAACGACGTGCTTTAAAAAAAAAAAAAAAAAAAAAAAAAAAAAAAAAAAAAAACGGATGAAGTCAAAGAATTTGGTCCCTGTTCCACGTGCTTGTTTTGTTTGGGCCGAATGATGGCATTTAAATGTGAGCGATAACGCACATCGTATTGCAAACTGTTTTTACGGCATACTGCATCTCCATCTATCTCTTTCCTCCGTGAATAATAGTTAATTTTATTTTACCCAAGATCTTTTTATTCCAGCATCTTTGTTTTCGATAAATGACGTCTAATTCACCTGCTATGCGTACTTACTCAAAACTTTTCATCTTGTTATATTAAGAATCACTCGAGAGTTTTCTTTTTATTTTTAATATGCTGCCATATTAATTTTTCTATTCTTAATTTTATTTTTCATTTTCCTGTTTCACGACAAAACATTTCAATTGAAAATTGTTTAAAAGAAAATATTATTCCGAGTTTTGATTTTCTTGGCAACAATTAAAGAAATATTGGTAAATGTTATGGGAAAATGTTACGTTATTCTCTATGAAAATAATGAACTTTTGTATTTTTAAGCAAAATATTTCAATAAAATAAATAAAATAAATGAAATATGGCCTATTTTTATTTCTGGGCTAAAATCCTTCTATATGCAAAGATACAAATGCATTAATTCATCTGTTTTGACGTTGGCTTTACTCAAGCATTATACACGCAATTATACTAATATTATTAGGGCCAAATACGTTGCTAGGCAACAGAGAAAGAAAAGGAAAAAAATGAAATATGCATTATGTCAATTTGATAAAACAAAATCCTTTATATTATTGGAAAACATGCATAAAATTCCCCCAATATTATAAACCTAATTAAAAAAATCTCGCAAATATATTGGAATAATTTAATAATGTTATTTAAAAATTTCAGCATCAAAAATTTACCATTTAAATCCATTTTTCATATGAGCCATTTCTTTCAACAAATGAAAATCTGAAAATCGTCTGACTTGCCATTGAAAAGCATTATAGAGCAAAATAAAATGTTCCATATTTCCCGAACGAATGAACCAAATTTAACCAAAAACTATACAGCTAAGTCCGGGTACCTCATCAACATGCCCAGTGAATTTCAAGCCAATCAGATGCTTTTTGCGGCAGTTATCGCGGAACAGACAGACAGACTAACAGAAGAAACCAAAACTTTTCGTGTCTCCACAGTAAGCCTTCACTGACGTTTCGGCAATAACAGAAACCAAAACTTTTCGTGTCTCCACAGTAAGCCTTCACTGACGTTTCGGCAATTAATTTCTCTGAAATTAATCGTACGAATTTCATGAAAATGTGTGTTTGGGCTAATTGAAGAGAGTAGAATTTATTTATGGTGTCGAACTTCGGCATTGCTTTTGAAAAAAAAAAAAAAAAAAAAAAAAAGATTTAGGTTTGTTTTGACATATGTAGATGGCCTTCTAAACAAATTTTATATACATCATTTAAAAGAAGACTATTTCAAATCGTTTAGTACCAGTAACTTTCCTCTACAATAATGCGTTGTAGAGTTAGTAGGGGGTGTTTACTTTTCCCCCCATAATTGTATATTAAACTACTATAAATAGTGTATATTTGAAACTAGATTGCTATTTACCCGTCAAAAATTGATAGCAAATAATTTGACAGTTTTATTAGAAAAAGGCTTGCATTTTTAATTAGTTGATTTTAAAATAATTAAATGTTGAAAACTTGATGAATTGCTGTATTATATTGCTTATAAGCGATTACTGTAGATATAGGGCGACAGATGGTGCTGTCAGTTCAACCTCTGCAATTAATAAACTGAACGAATTTTAAGCGCGTGATTTAAAATCTAGGATGCTTGCTTTTTAGCAAGAGTTTAACTCAAAATATTAATCGAATAGGGTTACATTCATTTTTACTTACAGCAATTTCAATTTTTTGAAAAAAAAAAATACAAAATTTAATTTTTTTCTCAAAAAAAAAAAAAAAAAAAAAAAAAAAAAAACTAAATTACATGACAGTAAAAAATTTTCTTAATTTCATTTTTATCAAGTCTGATACTAAAACCATGAAATTAAAATTTGCTGTTTACAAGTAACGATTTATAATGTATATTTTTTCATTTTATTTTATTTTTCATACATTATTTAATTATTAATTATGGATATCGGGATAATTTCTTTTATAGTCCTTATATGAATGGTTTTTATTTTAACACTTTCCAACATAGTTAAAAATATTTATGAATTCGTTTTGTCTGTTCGTTTGTCCATGCTCTAACTCGCGTAAATATAGTCAGATTGTCATGAAATTGTTACATATTATTGAGGTTTACCATTTATATATATATATATATATATATTTATAGAGGTAGAGGTTTATATTTAAAAAATTTTTTGCTTTTATAATGAAAGTGTAGAAGAGCAGATTTTTATTTTCTTAGAAATTTGTTTGAAAATTCTGGTGTGAGCCAATTATTTCATCATTTTACGAACAGAATTTTTCTGCCCTACTGTTCTCAGATTCCTTGCTCAACAACTCGAAACTTTAAGGCACATTTTCTGACTCATTTTTAAACGTAAAGGCTTAAAACTGGCAGGTCTGACTATTGAAGCGATTTGGAATCTAATAGCGTTTTCTATTTTTCCATAAATAAAATACTTATCCAGTTACAAGCGATTCTTGTCACATGACGACAAGTTTTTCCTTTCTCGCGTTTCAGTGTTGAGAATTCGGTTCAAAACGCACACTTTGACAGCGTTTTCTGAAAGATCTTTTCCCTTTACCAAAAAATGAAAAACGGCGTTCGAATACATGGTTTCTAAATAATAACATTTGCCAATTTCATGCGTTTCCGGAGGTGGCACCACAGGCAACCACCTCATCGAGCTCACGGCTGAAATTTCAGAATTAGTTAATCTCGATTCGCATATTAAGATGCAATCGGTCTGCCAAATCCCATCTTGTTGGAAAATACCTGAAAACCCGATTTTAGCGGTTGACTCATAGGCTTACCATTACGTTTTCCTGCACCCAAAGGTATGTAAGCATGGAGGACTGACCAGGAAGACACAATGGTTTACGAGTCAACCTCAAAAATCGGGTTTTCAGGTTTTTTCCACCAAGATATGACTTGGCAGACCGATTGCGCCTTAATATGCGAATCGAGTTTTAACTAATTCTGGAATTTCAGCCGTGAACTCGATGAGGTGATTGTCTGGTGCTGCCACCTCCAGGTCTAGAATAAAAATGAATTCAGAAATGCGTCAGAAAATAGAGATTTGAGAACAGCCTTGAACAGATGATGATTACATTTGTGTGCATACCCCCCAAACAGATGTTTTTCACTGTCTGAAGACCAAGTTGCACTAAGGGGATGTGCATATATAACGTTATCAACTTTTTGGTATTTTTGGACCCCCTCCCCCCCCCTTATGATATCATATGTTATCATCCCTCGACCCCCTCCCCCCAGTAATGATATCATTATTATAATAATACAGTGAAACTTCTTTTAAAGGTCACCCCTATTCAAGGGCCACCTCTATTAAGGGCCAATATTTTTAGGAACAAAAATTTTTCCCATAGACATAATGTTAAATTTACTCCTAATAGCGGCCGCACCTACCCCTCATAAAGGTAATCGTTTGTTCACATGCGCCTTAAATCCTAAACAGGTGTATTGAATTATTGAACCAAAAGATAAGAGTTCAGCAAACAACAGCAGTTTCAACAAAGAAGGCAGGGGCAGAGGGGGAGGATTTAGTAACACAATGAAGGACCACAAACTTTTCCGCAAGTAAGACAAACAGGTGTTCCTCACACTTTGTTTGAACTTTCAACCTGTAGGGATGTGGTTGGAAGGGAAACTTGACCCTTTGTTGTGGGCGCACAAAGGATTATAGGTTATCTACAAAAACTGATTCCACATTTACTAAATGAAACTGTCAGGAAACGCTAACAGAAATAAATAAACTAATATCTTATTCTAAAACATTAATAAATGATGCAAATTTAAGCAATTTGTTCGATAAAGTAAAAGAATCATTAGAGACGAAAATTGTTTGAGAAAAAATTATGAAAAGTAAACAAACTTCAATGGAAAAATTTTTCAGTCATGTATAGAGTTTGAAAATGTTAATAAACAGTTTTTTCATCTAAATAGTTTTGATTTCCTTATTTTAGTTCCTTATGTTCCTTGTTTTTTTTTTTTTTGTCACTCCTACTCAAGGGCCACCCCTCATAAGGGCCAATTTTCAATGGAACGGCAGGTGGCCCTTACAGAGAGGTTTCACTGTAAATAATAAAAATGTATAAAAATTCTTTAGATTTTTGGATTTTTTTTTCTTTTGTTTGGAGTGATATACAAATATGTTACATTTATTTTTCTTATACTTTATTGATTCAAA
This sequence comes from Maratus speciosus, assembly GCA_963932465.1. Classification (NCBI taxonomy): domain Eukaryota; kingdom Metazoa; phylum Arthropoda; class Arachnida; order Araneae; family Salticidae; genus Maratus; species Maratus speciosus. Next base: position 333,412,286 of record OZ010799.1, read on the forward strand.
TGAAGAGAAGTCAATAAAATATCAGTTTATATATGAAACAACTTTATCTCAAATGACACTTAAAAGAAACAGACTGTTTAAAAGTATTTAATAATAGCTTTTCGTTGCATAATGCATTCAACAGTAATAATGTCTTTTTGAACTTGCCCCCTCACGGGGTGGGGCAGACAGAACTTCTCAACTTCAACAAAACAGGCGGACAATATTCTCTTTTATTTACTTGTTAAATATAAGTATAATTTCAAGCATACTTCGCATTATACTTTTGTTGAACACCGGATTATATATGCATACACGTTGGGGTATTCCATATTTTGAAACTGAATAATTTTATAATCATTTAATGATTTTAATAATAACTTTTGTATTTTCAGCAAAGTAGATAACATACTAAGAAATATAACATACTATTTTGATGTAAAGACCAAGTTACAAATAAGAAGAGAAAATTCTGGTTGGATCAAAAATGATAACGATATCAAAACACAACCCCCCTTTCCCCTAGAGATATCTTACGATATCATGTGCTAGACCCCCCTCCTCTCTATAATGATAACCTTATATATGCATAGCCCTAAACTTTAAAAAAAAAAAAAAAAAAAAAGGAACACCAATTCCCCTATATTGGAAAAGTAGCTAAATTAATGTACTTAGAATTGTATAGAAGAAACTTTTCTTGATAGCCACAGAATACTATTTTTCTCCACTTTAGTTTCCTTTATGGGGACGTAGATAGTAGGGATAAAGAGTTTCTCTTTATCCCTCTGTAAGATTAAAATATTTTAAAGATAATTATGAGCATTTTAAAATTTGTGTTAAAGTTTTAAAAAATTCAAAAAAGTATAAAAAGTACTCTTTACTCGTTTTTAGCTCACAGGCTATCAAAGTCTGAGAGCTAATGTGCCCGCCGATTCTGTATGTATGTATGTACGTAACCGGATAACTCTTGATAGAGATATCCGATTTGCTTCCCATTTTTTTCTAGGTTCATTCTCATATGGCGCTTACCTGGTTGGTTTTGGGGGTTCATTGGTTAAGTATAAAGAGGGGACGGGAGCTAGCCCCCGCCCACCTTAACTTAGATAAATGGATTTTTCATGCAAAATTATCAGATTTTCTTCTAATTTGGTATACCGGTTAGTTCTGATAAGGCGCTTCCCTTATTTGATTTGAAGGTTCATTTTTTAAGTCTAAAGGGGGGGGGGGGGGAAACGGGGGCTAATACCCCCTTAATTTAGATAAATGGGTTTTTCTATCCGATTTACTGCAAATTTGATATACCGGTTTATTCTGATAAGGCACTTCCCTTATTAGATTTGGAAGTTCATTGGTTTAATATAAAGTGGGGAACGGGGGGCTAATACCCCTTAATTTAGATAAACGGTTTTTTCTATCCGATTTGCTTCAAATTTGGTATATTATTTAAATTATCGGTTATAAATATTATCGGTTTATTTCGATAAGGCCCTTCCCTGATGGCATTTGGAGGCTCATTGGTTAATTTTAAAGAATGGAAAGGGGGGGCTAAAACCCCCTTAATTTATTTTTCAAGGGGCATTATTCTTTGAAATAAGAGTATAATATACTATTAGTGTGAATAAAGCTCGATGGCATCAGTTTATCTGGGCATTTTTCTTTTTTATTATTAACTTTGGGCTGGAAAAAGATATCCCAACAAAAAGTTTTCGGTAAAAAAAAAAAAAAAAAGCGCCAAGTTCTCCTTAATGTTTCGGCCAGAAAAAGTAGTGATATCTGATGTTCGCACAAGTTAAAAGCCAAACGTCCCAAATCTTTCATTGAAAATGGCTTCCTGCGACTTGGCCGTTAAAGCCTTCTACAGCATTTCAAAATTAATGATTGGAAATTACGCTTTTATGAATTATTTAAATATTAAAAGTAATATTAGAATGCAAAGAGGCAAATTCACATAAAGACATTAAATAAAAGATTTCTGATAAGTAGAATTCAATTTCAACAAACAATAGTTTTGATTACAGATCATTTAGTCCACTTGCGGTTTAATTGCCATTTTGTACGGTCTAAAGCTAAAGTCACTAACGTAAAACCGAAGAATTAAAACAAAATTTACTTACTTCATATCTCACAATATGTTACATTATATTGTATTGTATAATATTGAAATCTTGTGTATTGACGAAAGAGATTTTTTTTCGTTTGAACATTTATTATAGTTTGTTTGCAAACATTAAGAGGTATTCGATTTATAAACTGTTAAAAGATGATATTAATTATGTTTTAGCAATTAGGGATATTATCTCCTGAATACAAGTATTTTGTTATTTTTAACTTCTAAGCATTTAAATAGACTGAAGTTGTTTAAATGCTTTTTTCAAATGTGTATTTTATTTCTGTATTCTGTGTCACAAAATGCCTAAAATAATCAAAAAATGTAGTTGGCATGTAGCTCATTTGTACATATTTTAAAATTTGAAAAACTTTCTCGAAGGCATTAACGGCCAAGTCGCAGGAAGCCATTTTCAATGAAAGATTTGGGACGTTTGGCTTTTAACTTGTGCGAACATCAGATATCACTACTTTTTCTGGCCGAAACATTAAGGAGAACTTGGCGCTTTTTTTTTTTTTTTTTTACCGAAAACTTTTTGTTAAGATATCACTACTTTTTGTATGTTTTTTCAAGTTTGTTATTCTAAACTATATTAATATGAAAAAACTTAAATTTCGGTACTTTTATGTTAGCCGGGAGCAAATCTCCTCATTAGCCTTTTGTTTTTTCGCCAATAGCAGTTTTCATTTTTCACATGTGTAAATTAGAAACAATGCTTTGATTTTCAAATAAAATATTTTGGTTTATGTTATTATTTCTTATTTATTTATTTCTATGTTAAATATTCTATTAAATAAAATGAGGGAAATGCATCTATTTTAAATGAGATGACTGAAAAGTATATATCTTTAAATGAAATGAATGCAATATGAACAATGGAGTTGGGAACAGTATTTGGCGATTTGCCACTTGCGCCCGGCTAACATAAAAATACCTAAATTTATTTTATTGAGCTTTACCAATTTATACTTCATTTCTTTTTATATTAAAGTACTAGCCGCCTCTAGCAAGCAGTATTTACCGTATTACTTCCATGTTAAACGTTGCATATGTTACTGTGATTCATAATTTAATTTACTTGCCCATTCTTTCGCCAATTCGGAAGCTTTTGATAGAGAAATCAAGAACTCTTTGCGATCATGGAAGCACATCATATATTTTGTGTTGTTATGTATTTCATCTTTCGTGACAAATATCTCTTAACTCACTTACGCATGTTTCCTTAGCAGTTACGATTCGTTCTCCAATGCGGAAATTTTTAATCTTATTAAGTAATCTTTTCTAATTGGGCTCACTGCCAATTGTTGTATTTTAACTGATACGACTTGGTACAAGTGAAATGGTTCTTATGAAATCCTTTGACAATATCTGTATTTGCATTAAGCCATATTGATGCTAATATCTTTTTGTTTCACGTTAACCTTTTCAATAGACTCGATTACGGAAGAATAGAAGGTCTACCGGCTCACTGCCATGATCCATTTGAAAATCTATCATTCTTCTCGTCTGATCTTGTTGAAGAATTAGTTAATGTGCCATGGTTTTAAGATTTTAGCTAATTTTACTCGAAACCTGAAAACGAAAATGCGAGGAACCGGATTATAGAAAATTCATTCTAACGTACATATTGATTAACAGGTTACATATTATAGAATTATAATAATCATAAGGAGAACTGGCAGTTTCAATGCTTTAATAGTTTCCGTAAATTCTCTTTATATAATACAGAAGTTTTAGCGGTGTAAAGGTAAAGGTTAACAATATAGTCACAGTAAGTATAATAACAGTACAATATAATAACAATAGCAGAGGTTTTGGGCAGTGACGAAACTATTAGCACTTTGGAAATATTAGTACGTTATATCATTTAACTATTCAGATGATATGCGGAAAAATAAAAATAGATGGCTCGCATTAATAATTAATTCATTGAAAAATAGCCTTAGCGTCAAATATTCGCCAAGCTTGGCGACATTTAGCAAAGTTTCGCCAAATTTGGTAATACATCATGTCAATTCTCAAATTTGGCGACAAAAAATGTTTTGTTTATTCTGACGTCATAATGATGCATATGTATTATGTATTATACATATACCTATAATATGTATGATGCAAATGTATTACGTATTATATGCATGTGTATAATATGTATGATGCATATGCATAAGTTCCTTAACATCACTAAAACGCTCTTAAAGGAATAGTGTTTCATAAATAGTAGGGATAATTGCCAGATTGACCAGAGTGCTATTGAAATTAGAATACCGACATTTATAATAGACGTCTGTATACACCAACACCTCATCGAGTTTACAGCTGAAATTTTAGGATTAGTTAAAACTAGATTAGTACATTTAAATGCAACTGGTCTGTTAAGTCATATCTTGTTAGAAACCACCTGAAGACCTAATTTTAGTGGTTAACTGATAGGTTTACTATTGTATTTTCCTGCATCCAAAAGTTTGGAAACGTGGAGTAATGGGTGCAGGAAAACACAATGGAAAATCCACCAATTAACCCGTAAAATCGGGTTTGTAGGTGGTTTCCACAAAGATATGACTTGGCAGACCAGTTACATTTCAATACGCTAATCGATATTTAACTAATCCTAAAATTTCAGCCGTCAACTCGATGAGGTGATGATCTGTGCAGACGCCTCCCGGTCTTTAATAAAATTTGTTTTAAGGAAGTAAAAGATAAAAAGATGGACAGATAAACTGAAAGATTTGCCTTATTAAGATTTTTGTAAAAGCATATAAAAATTCATTCAACTTGAAATCATGTAACACCTTTATAACTCAGGCTAATTTTCTGTAATCGGGTTTTGGCGACCAACATATCTTATCTATAACTATAATCTTTCTTTTACAGATTTAAAATTAACAATAAATTAACAGTAAGTAGGCTAATAATACAATATAATAACATTAGCAGAGGACTTCGGACGCCGCATCTGTCGCACATCGTTAAAGATAGTTTATTAGTTACAAATTTCATTTAATTAAAAAGAGATTTTTAAACTTTCATATGGAATTAGGATATTTTTCCACTATAGGGACCTTGGCATTTTTTAAAAATCTTGGCGCAATTCGGACTTCAGAAACTGAGATATGTTGCCAAATGATATAAACAACTATGAAAACAAACCTGATGAACTTTTTATATATGTTATTTATATATGTATTTATATACATATAAACATTTTATTTATACATGTATAAAATATTACTTTTTATATACAGATTATTTATGTTGGTATATAAAATTAAATAAACGGGTTCCTTACATTAAATAAATTGTATACATATGGAAAAAATTGCTTGTGTATATGACACAGTAAATAGGTTGCCAGAAAATGCGTTATTATCAAATTTCTTTTCTCGTCAAGGCTATTTTCTGTATTTCGCCAAGGCTACTATATCGGAAACGTACCGAATTGCGGTTATATTTTGTTAAATGTTTTATTGTTTTAATATCGTAAATATATCATAACCTATACTGATTAAAATTTTTAGGTATATTCATTTTTTCTATTTAACAAACATCTTTGGAAAAGCATATATATAAAATGTTATTCTGCTTGAAATCACGTGATCGCCTTCAAAGCTCTGTCATCGAGTTTTGGCGACCAACATTGGCACAATTGAATGCGTAGGAACTGTTTACGGCCAAATGAACACCCCCTGTATGAAGGGTTTAGAGGCGGAAATTCTGTGTTTTCAGATTTTTCTGGTTGATTGTGCTACAAATCCGACTTACTTGTGAAATTTCATGATTCTACGAGTTTTAGAAGTACCTTAGTTATTTGATGATGCGAAGTGAGTCAGTGACGAAAAAGCGCTTTTTCGGAATTTAATATTTCGAAAACTACTAAATATAGAAACATGAAATCGTGGAACCTTAGTTCAGTTTGACCATACGAACATGTGTATAAAAGAAAAAATTCTATATCTCTCCCTAAAACGACGTTATGAGGGGGTGAAAAGTATGCCGAAATGGTTCAGGAAAAGGTAGCTTACGGCTTGTGCGAACTTGGCGGACGCACTGCCGTGCTCCCAGATAAAAATTTATAGCTTACAGAGGGATAAAGAATTTTCCTATCTATGTGCTGAAAAAAAAATATTGTTGCAATTTCTAAATTTGAATAAATAAGAAGGATAAGTATTTTTCCCCATAGGATAATATGGGATTTCACTTTTTTCTTCCCTACCAGATAAATCCCCTTAGGTACCGTCGCAATTGATGCCACCCTTGGAAGAGGGAGAGAGGGTTCGTGAAATTATGTTATTTTATTATAAGAGGGTGCGAGGGGTAAGAAGAAATGTGACATCACACATTTTGGTTAAAATAACAGCATTAAAAGTCAGCAGATTAAATTTTGAAATTAAAGTATTCTGTGTTCATAAAGTAAAGATAATATTTAAAGCCAAATATATTAAATTCCATTTTGAATTCCATGACACTACCGTTTTCAATTGCTCTTTCATATTAATATTTTATTACTATTGTATATCAATTATATTTATGTTGCAAATCTTAATCTCATTTCATGCAAAATAAGTACACGAATAATTTTTATTGTTGTGCTCGCAAATGTCAGTAAAGCACATAGTTAAAGATTACAAGTAAAATTTGTAATATGATTTATAATGTAATGCTTTGTTTCTGAACTGCAAGCGTACATTTATGTAATATAGCGTCACAAGGGGGGGAGGGGGTATGGTGAAGTGTGACAATTTTGTGACAAGGGGTTGAGGGGTCAAAAATATTGAAAAACGTATGACTTCACATATGGATAGCCCCTTAAAGTCTTTGCGGCGAGCGTCTCTTATATGTGATTTTTCTATCAATATTTCCATATACTAATTTTCCCATTGTATCATTTAAAAAATTATGAGATTAAATTATGCAAAATTTCTGTTCTGAAATACTGGTCCTAAATGATTAAAAATTGTGTAGGGGCGATGTTAATGAATGGGTTAATAAATATTAATCCTTAAGGGGTCTCAGAACTCTTAAAACTCTAAAATTTTCGAAATTTTAATTTTTTTAGATGTTAAACTTCTATGTTTTCTGAACATTTTGATATAATTGTTATTTTGAAATTGCCATTAGAACAAAAGTTATGGCATTTAGAATTATACTTGCACAATAGCTGAAGCGGTGTTTCCAAAACTTTGAAGTCATTTTTCCCCAAATGATGTTTTTGGGAATAACGCGCACGATATCTCGAAAACTTCTGAATATTTTTTCATGAAATTTTCAAAACATATTTTTCATGTTAGTCTGCATAAACTGAACCTAAAATTTCCTTTTTATTGTAAAAATAAAATATTTTTTTAGGGGTTTATATTGTTGAAATTTTCTAAATTTTGCATTAGCTAAATACAACTTTCTATTAATTATTATAATCTGAGGTATAAGTAGGCACCAAAATTTTCATTCTAGTCGCAAAATTTATTTTTTAATCGTGCGCATAAGCTGTTATGCCGATTTTCTGCTCGTCAAATGTCTGACAGTTTTGAGCCCCCTCTAAATGCTAGAAAGCAAGCAAGCTCTAAAAATTGCAAGATGCAGAATTAATATCCTGCATCTTGCAATTTTTCAAATATTTGGAATGAAAGAACATACTTGTACCTTTTATTCCCATTTGTCTTAATATCAAATACGTTTTAAGATATTAAATGTTGAAAATGGTCCTTTTTTTTTCATTTTTTTCCTGAGACCCCTTAAGAGAAAACTTTTTATTTTTATATACTGATTGCAGATGGCAGCACCAAACAATTTTTGAATGTCTTGGGAAGAGTTTTTTATTTTATTTTCCTTCGGGGTGTTCAAAGATCGTTTGTCACAGATATTGTGTTATGATATATATTTTTGAATTTATTCAACAATTTTTAACTTAGCCGTTCCGTTTAAAATAATTATAATAGATCACAGCACTACAAACTTTTATTTCATGCTGATTGTTGTGAAACTCAGACCAATGGTAATGATTTTTCCGTAGAATTTCTGCTCTATAAATACTCCAATCACAGCGGGCTAATTTAGTCACTTGTAAAGACACGTTTACTAATGTTAAACCTACGGAAGAAATTTATAAAGATATCTCGTTTGCCTTTCAATATTTTTAACTGTTTTTTTTTCTTTTTTTCTTCATTGGATAGCTGGAGTCGATTTGTACAAAGGCCGTTTTCTACTTCTACGATTTTGATTGCAGAGTTTTTTTAATGAGGATGCTTTCACTTTCGAAACCGCTTCCGAAACTGAAAGTGTTATCATTAAAAATGCCTGTAAACAAAATCGAAAAAGTAAAAAACAGCCTTTTTACAGATCGATCTCAGCTATCCAATGCAAAAAAATGTCATTTAAAACTATTGAAATTCAAACGAGATATCTTTTTTTAAATTTCTTCCACAGGATTAGTATTAGCGAGCGGGTCTTTTGGCTTGACTGAAGTAGCCTTTTCCCAGCTTCGGTACTTCCTTGTTTTCAGTAAATACAGAGGCGGGTTAACCATTAGGCTGAGTAGGTTGAAGCCTAGGGGCCCGGAAGGAAAGGGGCCCCTCTGCTAAGATTTTTTTTTTTTTTCTGGTTTTCTTTTCACATTGAGTTAACATTTAATGCAAAAGAGAAATAATGTGCGGTATTATTTGTTTCACTCATTTGTTGAATCTTGAAAATTATTAATTGATATAGATTGTAGTCCGAACGCTACTCTACTTTTAATTTCTTCTCTATTCATAAAAAGAAAGTATTGAATTCTAAAAAAAATTTGGGCTTTCAGTTAGGGAAAGGTTTACACAACGGCGGCCTAGGCAAGATTTTGACAGCACCTCTATGAAATATCTTTTAAAGAAGCTTTTAATTTTTAATCAAGCATTTGTCTAATCATAACTCCTTACATTTTAGCACACCCGACCTCACCCCAAACCCTCACCCCAAACTCCCTCCTTTAAAGCTAGACTGAAATTTACATGTTTTGGGATATTCTGAATATGTTTTGATTGTATTTGTAAAAAAAATATGTGATAAAATATGTGTGAAAGTACAGTACAGACTTTAGATATGGCATTTGTTTTAAAAGAGTCAGTATACATATTAAAATGCGAAATTTTATATGGTCCCTGCAGAGGTAGTACTGTGGTCCCAGGTGATATTTCAGCACGTACTTTTTTCGATATTTCAGGATAATTTCAGGACGCATTTACCCAGCATAATACTTTTTTTTCCGCGACCATTTGCGAAAGTTCGTGATTTTTTTTCCGCGATCCTTTTCCGAAATTCGCGATTTTTTTTTTGCGATAGTTTGCGAAATTCGCAATTTTTTTCCGTGATCGTTTGTCATTCTTAATTTTACCATTTGATCGCTTACCGAAATTCGCGATTATTTTTCTGCCATCGTTTTCCGAAATTCGCATTTTTTCCACGCGATCGTTTGCCGAAATTCGCGATTATTTTTCTGCCATCGTTTTCCGAAATTCGCGTTTTTTTCACGCGATCGTTTGCCGAAATTAGCGATTTTTTCTACGATCGTTTAATTTTTTCCGCAATCGATTGCCGAAATTCGCGATTTTTTCCGAGATCGTTTGCTAAAATTGGCGATTTTTTTTCGCGATCGTGTGCCGAAATTCGCATTTCTTTTCCGCGATTGTTTGTCAAAATTCGCGTTTTTTCCTTCGATCATTTGCCGAAATTCGCGATTTTTCTCCGCGATCGTTAGTGAAATTCGCGATTTTTTTCGCGATCGTTTGCCGAAATTCGCGATTTTTCTCCGCCATTGTTTGGCGAAATTCACATTTTTTCCGCGATTGTTTGGCGAAATTCGAGTTTTTTTTCAGTCCTCGTTTGCCGAAATTCGCGTTTTTTTCTTCGATGTTTAGCGAAATTTGCGGGGTTTTTTCCGCAATTGTTTGCTAAAATTCGCGATTTGTCTCCGCGATCGTTAGCTGGGATTTGCGATTTTTTTTCCCGAGATCTTTTGAAGAAACTCGTGATTTTCTTTCACAATCGTTTCACGAAATTCGTAATTAATTTCTGCATTTGTTCGGCGAAATTTGCGATTATTTTAAGCGACTTTTTGAGAAATCGAGAGTTTTTCCGCAGTTGTTTAACGAAAGTCACGATTTTTTGCTGAATGATTAGCCGGAATTGGCAATTTTATTCATAGATCGTTTGACGAAATTCTCGGCGCAACATCATCAACAAACATCAACGCGATTTTTTTTTTCGACTCCTCGGAAATCGCTTAATAATCGATTAACAAAATTCGCGATGCTTTTCTTTCCTATCCGCTTGACAAATTCCCGATTTTTTCCTGTGACCACGTGACGAAATTTATCAGTTTTTTTTTATCATTAGATGACAAAATGTTTCACTACTTTCTGGCTCATATTTTTTTTTCCCTCCTATGCACTTATTATTTCCAAAATACTGATTTTGTGGAATTTCACAAAAATAAATGATTCGCGGGATTGAACTGGAATTTACGGAAAAATAATGACTGTTATTGCACGAAATTTTAGGGCAGGTTACCATATTTTAGGACTTTTTTTCATTTTTCAGGAATTTCAAGACAAGTAATGTCTCTATGTCCTAAAAGAATGTTGTCCTCCATCTAAGAAGAGTATTTTTTAAAAATTGCATTCTTTTACGACTAAAACTTACCAAATTACAATATTTTGAATTTTATGAAATTTCGATGTTTGCCGTTTACCTGTACTAAATAACACTTCTTTTCGTTTCTAGTGCTAGAAAACACTGAAGTTACACAAAATCCATAATTTGATAAGTTTTGGTTGTAAAAGAATAGTTTTTTTATTATTTTTTTTTGTTTTGTTTATCTTAGACAAAAAAAAAAAAAAAAAAAAAAAAAAAAACTTTTTCTTAATATAACCTATAAGACCCAGAGATTGTATCAAAATTAAATTTAGAATTTTAATAGGTAAAACAAACACCATATCTAAAAACTTTACTTAATTTCTATACTTTTTGTGAATAGAAGATAAGTACGTTTCCTTCATCAGTGGTTTATGAGTTATTTGAGCAGACATGTGTATTGAATCATCTGGTCTATATCTCTTTGAAAGAGAGGAGGGGCCCCGCAAAAGAGTCAAGCCTACACTGTTAAAAATTTGCAGCATTCTGTCCAGTCATTTGACCGTTTTTTCCAAAAACGATTACATGACCGTAATTTAACACTATTCTGACCATATTATTGGCCATTTTATGGTCAGAATATAGTTAAATTAAGGTTATGAAACCGTTTTTTTCAAAAAAACGGTCAAATGACTGGACAGAATGCTGCAAATTTTTAACAGTGTAGGGGCCCGAGTAGTGGCTAATCCGCCTCTGAGTAAATATTTAAATTTTTGTCGAAATGCACAAATCGTGCGCTCCGGAGCCTAGTGGAACAGCACTATCAAAAAAACTTTTTCTCCTATCTCCAATCCTTTGCGCCCTTTCCTACCAAAAGGCTTACATCTGTGGACGTAGCATGTCGCATGCGTTGGAGCATACTCCTACCAAGCGCTCGCAAGTATAGACTCGATTATTTTGTCTCAATGGTTTCAGAACAGTGACGGGGAATGCCAAAATTAACTGCAACCGTATCTGTCAATCTGTCATTTTTGCTTGTGGTCGTGTTATATGTTTACACGTTGTTTTTTGTTCGTGTTTGTGAAACATTCTTATGGATCAACTTTTTAGCTTTACGCGGTGCTTAATTTGCACTGAAGTTCACAGGAACGCAGCTCCAGTATTCCTTTATTTTTACTATTGCCATTTTTTTTAATAACAACAGAAAAAAAAAATCGTAATTAAAATACGCGCTATTTTAAAAATATATAAATGAATGATTTCTGGTAAAAAAAATAGAGCTATTATAAACTATTTTTAATTTTAAGTATCCGTATTGATGTTGCAAACAAATAAAGTCATGTGAATCATTAGATAGACGATTTTTTTTATGGAGTTTACGACATCGCTTTTTGCTAAGTCTGTGTATTATTCCGCGATATTGATGTCCTATATGCATACTTTTCTATAGATGTTGTTTAAGACTGTATTGTAAATGTTGAATTCTTCAGTGGATGCAAATGACGTCGTTTTATGTAAAATAAATGCGTGTATTATAAGTCTTAAAACTGAAATAAGTTTTGTAAATAACACAATTGAAATTACACACTGATAAAACGCAAAGTCTTACAAACATTTAGAGTATCTTTATAGAAGAGCAGTGACCTTTAGGTTAAATTAATATTTACTTGCGATTTAGACTAACCAATATAAGATGCTTTTTACGTTGTAACTAATTTTGTAGGTTCATTATAAATTAATTCGACGGATTCCACCTCGTAATAATAATAATAATTAGCCCTATTTCTTTCTCCCAGCTTCTTTTGTGTCGTCTCCAAAATATAACGTTACGTTGTATAAGCCAGCCGTAAAACAAAACAGATGTATCATTGTACAATTAAACACTCTATAGCAATTTTTTAAACTTCTAAGCATCGCACATTTTCATTTTTCATACCTTCGTATTGGGAAAAAAAAAAAGTACTTTTAAATGCAATTTATTTGAAAACTGTATATCCATTTATTTTTGAAATATAAATTTTTTTGTTGTGTTTAGAGCCATTTGCTTAATACTGGCAACAGAAGTACCATTTCTATAGAAAGTAAAGGAAAAATAGTTAATTATATATTTTTGTTGCCATTTCTCATAACAACCGAAAGAAAATGTAATTAAAATGCGTGCTATTTTGAAAAAATATAAACGAATGATTTCTGTTAAAACATGGAGCTGTAAACTATATTTAATTTTAAGTATCTATATTAATGTTACAAATAAATGAAGACCTATGAATCATCAGATAGCCGTTTTTTTTTTCTATTTGGGTCGAGTTTCTTTAATGACGGCATCTTTTTGCTGCACTTGTGTATTATTTTGCGATAGTTATGCATGCTTTACTGTAGATGTTTAAGAGTGGATCGTAAATGTGGATTTCTTAAGCGGATGCGAATGACGTCATTTTATATAAAATAAAAGCGTGTGCTTTAAGTCTTAAAATGGAAATATATTTCGTACTATTTATATATACATATATATATTTTTTTCATCGACGGCGACACTAAATTCTGAAAAAGCAGAATTCCTGTTTTCTAGATTTTTTCTTTTTCTCCTCCTGCTTGTTAGCCCCACGATATGCTATTTCTTTCGGCCAACAATTAAAGAGTCTTGTCTAAAAAATAACGTTCCGTTATTTAAGCCAGCCGTAAAACAAAGCAGAAGTATCATTGTACGGGATAATCTCTACTGAAATTCTTTAAACTTCTAAGCATAGCACATTTTCAATTTTTAAGCCGTCATATTGGGGAAAAAAAAGTACTTTTAAATACAATTTATTTGAAAACTGCATCTCAATTTATTTTTGAGATATTAATTTTTTAGTAGTTTTTAACACTGTTTCTTTAGACTTGCCAAATGAAGTGAAGTACTCCATTTCTGTAGAAAATAAAAGAAAAATAGTTGTAAAATATTAATTATATCTTTTTGCTGCCATTTTTTCATAACAATCGAAAGAAAATGTAATTAAAATACGAGCTATTTTGAAAAAAATATAAATGAATGATTTCTGATATAACATGGAGCTATTATAAACTATATTTAATTTTAAGTATCTATATTAATAATACAAACAAATGAAGACATATGAATCATTAGATATCTGATTTTTTTCTTGTCGAGTTTCGTGTTGATTTCTTTTTGATGGATTTGTGTATTATTCTGCGATAGTGACGCCCTATGCATACGTTACTGTAGATGTTATTTAAGACTGATCGTAAATGTGGCATTCTTCAGCAGATGCGAATGACGTCATTTTACATAAAATTAAAATGTGTGTTTTTCGTATTAAAACTGAAATTTGTTTTATACTATCTATCTACACTATATGGCCAAAGGTGACCGGCCACTTGGATTTTAGACGTTTTCTTAAATATCTAGAAAAATACATGAGGAATTAACCTGAAACTCTCGGTGTGTAATAAACATATAGTATAGGTCATATATTTTCATGAGGATTTTTTTCCCGAAACCCCATAGGTGACCGTCAACAAATTGACAAAGAACGAATATCTTTTGGATAACCCTGTCAAAACTAATATAGCAAATGCTTTGAAACTGGAGACTATGATTAAGTGGCTTATTGTAATAATTTGTGTTCCTTTTTATGAGGATAGCATGTATACTCGAAGAGAAATTCAGGTTTTCATAAACACAGTCTCAAATTTTGCCAAGTTTTTTATTTATAATTTGTGAATTTCTTAATATAAAAAAAAAAGTTCTTTTCAAAACATATGACAAACAACATTGTACACAATACCCTGTAGTCAGAATTAAAATATAGTAAAAATTGTATGAAAAATGAGCAGGTTTACTAAATAATGTTTCATTGTGCATGCGCGAACGCAATCAAAATATAATGTGCAAATGTGTTAGCTAAATATATAGAGCAACTTTTGTAAAAGTCTCAAAAACATAGCTTGAAATTTTTTTAAATTATCGTTGAAAGAATAAGCTCACAGTCTGTTGTTCTCAAAATGAAGCAAAAAAAATGAGGGGCTGTATTCATTAATCCATTGATTAGAGCTAATATAGCATACACAGTATTGCACGCACTACTGTATTTGGATACAACCCCTCATCTTTTTGCTTCCTTTGGGAATAATGGATTTTGAGCTTATTCTATCAACGATAATTTTCAGACTTTTCAAACTATGTTTTTGAGACTTTCACAAACGTTGCTCAATATATTTAGCTAACACATTATGCAAATTATATTTTCATTACATTCGGGCATACGCAGTGAATCATTATTTAGTAAACGCGCTCATTTTTCATACAATTTTTATTATTTTTTTTAATTCTGATTGCAGGGTATTGTGTAAAATGTTGTTTGTCATATTTTCTGAAAAGAACTTTTTTCTTTTGTATTAAGAATTCTGCAAATTATAAGCAAAAACTTGGCAATATTTGGGACTCTTTTTATAAAAACTTCAATTTCTCTACAATTATACATGCTATCCTCAAAAAAATGAACACAGTTTATTAAAATAAGGCACTTAATCATAATCTACAGTTTGAACGCTTTTGCTACATTAGTTTTGACAGGGTTATCCAAAAGATATTCGTTCTTTTCAAATTTGTTGACGGTCGGCTATGGGGTTTCGGGATAAATCCTCACGGAAATGTATGACCTGTACTATTCGGTTTACACACCTGGAGTTTCAGGATAATTCCTCATGTAGTTTTCTAGATATTTGACAAAACGTCTAAAATCGCTAGTGGCCGGACACGTTCGGCCATATAATGTTGCATTATATATATTCGGGAGTAACACTAAATTCTGGTTGGTTGTGTTATAACGGCCAATTATCAGCACGAGGGATATAGGCCCTAAGGGGGGGGGGAGTGCCCTCCGTGGGGGGTCTTTCTAAGGGAACCTAACCCGTATTTACGCTTGGAAAACCAAGGTTCGAAGAAAACCACGAACACTCCGAACGATTAGGCCGACGGGCGCGATTGGGATCGAACCCAGCACCTCCCGTCTACCAACTTCGAGAGCAGAACCTCTCGGCCACTGGTGGGGGCCACTAAATTCTGAAAAAGCAGAATTCCTGTTTTATAGTTTCATTATTTGTTTTGCCAAGCGTTGTCGTTATTTTTTTAAGCAAAGGTTCCCAATGAAAAATCAAGAGACATGTTTCTCTCGAAATAAAGCTTTAGTTTAGTTTAAAATGAAGTGTTGGCTAAAATCTTATTGCAAATCACACAGCGAGTCAGGTGATAGAATATGTGCGAAATTCACCATGAGAAATTTCCGTTCCGAATGCAGTTTCTTGCATTTTTATTTTGAATGTACTTTTTCTTTCTCAATTTTTAACACATTCCAACATAGTTGAAAAGTGTTTATGACTTTGCTTTGTCTATCTGCTGGTTGTTCGTGCTCTAAGTCGCGTAAATATACTCGGATTTATATGTAATTAAGGCTGTTCTCAACTGCTCTGCTCAACAAGCACATAACGTTTTGCCACATTTACAAATTAATTTTGTAACGGAAAGATATAAAATTGGAAAGCCTTGCCATGGAAGCAATTTGGAATTGAACTGTGTTTTCCATTTTTTGATTAATAAATTACCTATTGAGTTATAAGTGATTTTGATCATTTGACAAACACGTTTTTCGCTCTTTCTTGAGTGATTATTCTACTTTCGCGTGGAAATTCGGCTCAAACGCCTATTTTGACACTGTTTTCTCAAAGATCTATTGCGTTTGTAAAAAAAAACTGGAAAAAACAGCTCGATGACATAGTTTCTGAACAACAACAACTACTTGTTTCATGCATTTCCCAACAAAAATAAATTAAAAATGATGTCATAAAGTTGCCCTTTTGGATTTCAGAACAGTCTTAATAAACGTTATTGAGCTTTGCCATAGCATGTTCGGTATTGCAAATGAAATGCGTAGCAATCATTGAAATTAAAAGTTTGTACAGAACATAACAAAAGGTGTAATCCAAGCACGTAACTGTACTTTAAAAATTATCAATTTATAAAAATTATTTTTTTTGAAACAGTAAAAATCGAACACACTTTGCACAAATCCCACGGTTTCAAAGTGTTGAATCCATTAAAATTTATTTTTATTTTCGGAGCGCCGCGAAGCCCATGGAAAGTTTGGGAATCTCTGGTGTGTTGTATTAAATGTTACATTTGAGTAAAAAGTGAATAAATTTGAAAAATCAAAAAACCCGACTGCGTAAAAAGCAAACTAGTTAATTATGTCTCATCAATGTGAAACTATTTTTTATATTACTTACCTATTTTTTTCTATTTACTTGTATTAATGACTTTTAAGTTGTGTTTAATTGTTAGTTCCTATCTATAAACACTGTTGTTTTGATGAGGCCTATAGATCTCTATGAAGGTTAGAGTTGCAGTTAAGCGAGAGATTCTACCCAGGGCTTAATTTCTAACAAAAAAAGTACCGGAGCCTAATATTCTGAGGTACAAGTACAGCAACTGTACCGTTACCCCTCCCCCCCTGTCACTCCAATCTGCATATTTATATTTCGTGCATTATTTGCAAAATTTAAAGCATTTTTTTTCTTAGCTGTCAACTATTCCACTTTTTAGTTATCACTCCTTCTGAATAGTAAACTTACCCTAGTTTTAACGTTAATTAATTGCAGAATTCTGCGATTAAATATGGCAAGGATTGTAATTAGGAAATAGTGTTAACACAAAAAAGGGATAGTTCACAGCTATGCATTTTTAAGAAAAAATGAATGAAATTTACAGAAATTAATATTTATATGCTGAAGAATGGAACAATATTTCAAATGAAAATCAAATTTCAAATTATTTTTTTGCTTAAAAGGCGCAAAGACCAACTTAGTGAAAAATATTCCATGCCGGGAATCGAACCCGGGTCATCAGTATAGCGCACTGACGTTCTACCGCTAAACTACATGGAACGATACCCAGCCTGGAACTTCTCACTATTACAAGTTGGCAAGGCTACAAACGCAGCACAAGATGGAATATTTTCCGTGAGCCACCAACATGGGGCAAACACAGACACTTAATTAAATCCAGCATCGATGAATCTATATTAATATTTGGAAATTTTTCCAGAGAGAAACATTCGCCTTGAATACAATATTTCAAATGAAAATCAAATTTCAAATTATTTTTTTGCTTAAAAGGCGCAAAGACCAACTTAGTGAAAAATATTCCATGCTGGGAATCGAACCCGGGTCATCAGTATAGCGCACTGACGTTCTACCGCTAAACCACATGGAACGATACCCAGCCTGGAACTTCTCACTATTACAAGTTGGCAAGGCTACAAACGCAGCACAAGATGGAATATTTTCCGTGAGCCACCAACATGGGGCAAACACACACTTAATTAAATCCAGCATCGATGAATCTATATTAATATTTGGAAATTTTTCCAGAGAGAAACATTCGCCTTGAATACAATATTTCAAATGAAAATCAAATTTCAAATTATTTTTTTGCTTAAAAGGCGCAAAGACCAACTTAGTGAAAAATATTCCATGCCGGGAATCGAACCCGGGTCATCAGTATAGCGCACTGACGTTCTACCGCTAAACCACATGGAACGATACCCAGCCTGGAACTTCTCACTATTACAAGTTGGCAAGGCTACAAACACAGCACAAGATGGAATATTTTCCGTGAGCCACCAACATGGGGCAAACACAGACACATAATTAAATCCAGCATCGATGAATCTATATTAATATTTGGAATTTTTTTTTTTTCCAGAGAGAAACATTCGCCTTGAATACAATATTTCAAATGAAAATCAAATTTCAAATTATTTTTTTGCTTAATAGGCGCAAAGACCAACTTAGTGAAAAATATTCCATGCCGGGAATCGAACCCGGGTCATCAGTATAGCGCACTGACGTTCTACCGCTAAACCACATGGAACGATACCCAGCCAGGTCTTTGCGCCTTTTAAGCAAAAAAATAATTTAAAATTTGATTTTCATTTGAAATATTGTATTCAAGGCGAATGTTTCTCTCTGGAAAAATTTCCAAACATTAATATAGATTCATCGATGCTGGATTTAATTAAGTGTCTGTGTTTGCCCCGTGTTGGTGGCTCACGGAAAATATTCCATCTTGTGCTGCGTTTGTAGCCTTGCCAACTTGTAATAGTGAGAAGTTCCAGGCTGGGTATCGTTCCATGTGGTTTAGCGGTAGAACGTCAATGCGCTATACTGATGACCCGGGTTCGATTCCCGGCATGGAATATTTTTCACTAAGTTGGTCTTTGCGCCTTTTAAGCAAAAAAATAATTTGAAATTTGATTTTCATTTGAAATATTGTATTCAAGGCGAATGTTTCTCTCTGGAAAATTTTCCAAATATTAATAAGAATGGAACAATGTTTTACAATTTCCTACTAAAGGTGCATATCTTAAACTATAATCGATTCCTTCCGCATAACAGTCTTTTGTGATGAGTCCCTGAAAATTAGATTAAATTAAAAATTTGACACCGTTATCGGAAAGAATCGATGCTTTTATAGAAAAAGGGGGAAACACTGCTCGATTGTTTTCTATCAGAATAACAATAAACGCAATTATATCTACTTACAAATGAAACTGACTTCGTAAATGTGCAGAGCAGAGCCTTAGCATGGGTACCGTTCATGATACAAAATAAATAGAAAAATTACTAACGTGATTTTTATACTCGAATGCAATAGAAGACAAAAAAACCTCAAGCTGATGCTCGTTGGCTAAAACAGAAAATATTCTTTTCAGGTTAGATATCTAAATAAAACAAAATAAAACCAGCCTATAAAAAATTATCCTACAGTCACAAAAGAAACTCGAACTGAAAGCAAATTCATTGTTCAGTCCCTTGAGTGGCGCCGTATCAACATGTCGCCTACATAAATTTAAAATAGAAAAACACGATTTCTATTTCCCCTTCATTCTGATCAAAATAGAATTACAATGATTTCAAATAGATTATAGTAAGTAATTTTAAAGGAGGAAAAGATTTTTTTCTATACATGAATAAATAAAATTTTAAATGTAATACAGATTGAGCTTGAGTCAGTCCAAGCACAAAAAGTGATAAAAAAATTGAGTCCGTTTTATCTCCATCGCTTACATGTGCGACATATTACGTCACATAAAGTGTTTTGGTAAAAAGGAATTAAAAAGCTTGGAGATGGGGAAGGAAAGGAAAAAGGTAATTTAGGCTTCGGTTTTTCGAAAGCGTTATTGCACTGGGCTCCGGAGCCCTGTATTTATGAGCTCCGGCGAATTGCGGCTAATATTTAAATATTTACTTAAAACAGAGAAGTGCCGGAGCCGGGCTCCGGCGCAAATTAAGCCCTGATCCTACCTACACAACTTCCAGGTTGTGTACTATTTAAATGGAGCTTCTGACTGTAGAATAGTCAATGAAACTGCGTCTTTATTTTGAAAGACCTATCCAATGATATGCCACTCAATATGCTGTGTAAAAAAATTTCTTTTCGTCTCTACCGCCATTTTGAATATATAAAAACAAAACATAGCCTATAACCATCGGACGGTTAAGACGAATTGATAGAGACCTCATTCATTAAAATCCATCCAGCCGTTGGGATGTTTCGAGGGTATAAAGAAATCCACATACCCAGATACGCGTGAAACACATAACTCTTCTTGGCAGCCGGGTAAAAAGAATCATAATAACAATCTAAAGTTTAAATATATATATATATATATATATATATATTTTTGCTTATTGTTGCAAATATATCGGTATTTTTTTTTTTTAATGTTTTGTAATAATAAAGTTGTTTTCAGCAAATAAATAAATAGAATGCTAAATTCATCCTTGAAAAGTTTAAAAATTACTTAAAAATTACACTATGTGCAAAATTCTTAAAAGATGACAAAAATATTTAAATAGATGTTAAATTACTTTAATTCTTCTTAGTAATTTCAGCTATAAGCATAGCGTTCGTCAGAAAATACAAAAACTGTATTAACTTTATTATTTTTTGTATTCTCTGATGAAGGCTTTGTTCATAGCTGACCGTACTAAGAAGAATTAAAGTAATTCAATATCTATTTAAATATTTTTGTTATGTTTTAAGTACAGTAAACTCTGTCTAAGGCGGAATCGATCGGGATTGAGAAAATTTTCCGTAGTAGACAATATTCCGCCTTAGGCAAATTTTATTCTATACCTATGGATTCAAAGGAACTTGAAAATCTTTCCGAGTTAGACAGATTTCCGTCTTACACAGAGTCCGCCTTACAGAGAGTTTACTGTATTTTGCGCATAGTGTAATTTTTAAGTTTAAAGTTTTTCTGTTTTATATGTATTAGTTCGCATAGCAATCCGATATGCTGTACTGAAATTGCGTACGATGATTCTTTCTTTCTTTTCTTTTTTTCTTTTTTTTTTCTTTCTTTCTTTTTTTTTTTTTTTTTTTTTTTTTTTGGCTGAAAAGAAATCTAATTTTATTATACGTTTAAAGCTAACTATTATATTATTTTTATTAAATACTGAATTTCAAAAATAAATCATATTTACATTATAACGTTAAAGGTTATTCAATAAAAATGCACATTGCCACTTCTTCATTTGTAAAAAGCATTACGTTCTTTTTTAAATTTGACTCTTTCTTTCGGAGCTGATGAAATGAAAATGAAATTAATTCGACGAAATTATACGAAGAATGACGTCTTTTGGATGAACTTACCGCAAAAATTTTCAGATTTATGAATTAAATAATTTCTTAGATAAGGTCATTTTTCTTGCTCAATTATTCCGCTTTTAGGGTCTTGTGAAAGGTTTTAATCGCAATCTTTAAGAAATAATTAGTTTAAAATCAGTGTTTCTTCTTTAAATATATATTTATTCTAAATATAGGTTATTACTCTATTTATTTTTCTAATTATTTATTCTAACCATTCTGAACTCTCATAAGTGTGACAATAAAATAAACAGAAATGGCGAAAAACACCTTCGTAGATGCAAAGCTAAACAAACGATTGCGGTGACATTTTAATAATTGTGACGTCACGAGAAATTGTCCATTCTTTAGTTATATGCAAAGAACTTGATTTTTATTTTTATCTTTTTTTTTTTTTTTTTTTTTTTTTTTTTTTTTTTGTCTAACCTCCCTGGTTGAATTAAAATTAAAAAAACTACGATCTAATGATTTCTAGATGGCAACTTTTCGACAGACGATTTTTTGTAATTTGGAATAGCTGCTACATGAAGATTCCATAAAGGTATGCTTTAATTCCTTAGAACTTTTTTGATAATGTAATTTATTCCTCATTTTTTCACAATTTGTTTAAATTTAAAAAAAATAAATTTGTTTCAAGTTTAATGAAAAAATTACGCGAATTAAAAAATAATATAAAAACCTGGGTCATTTCCCATGCCTACGAAAATGAAGTAATTTAGTTATTACAATTACAGAAATGTCATTAAAAATGAAAAAAAAAAAATTTAACATTTTATATGATATCCTCGGGTTCATACGAATAAATGACGTTGGTTTTATCAAGAAATTTGCAATGTTGCAGGAAGAGAACTGTGAAATTCAGCAATCATATTTTAATATAATAGGCATAATGTGAATTTCGTTATGGAATATTAGCCGGAAACTAATATAAAGAAAATATATAATATATATATTCCGGGAAATATAAAAAAGAATTTTTTATATTGTGTTATGTGCAAAAGAGTTTCGTAAAAAGTTTCGATAAGGGCATACAGGGTTCCTACATGTCAGGGAAAAGTCAGGGAATTCGAAAATTTTGGCAAAAAGTCATGGAAATGTCGGAATTTTTTTAATATTTGAAAGGTCAGAGAAAAATCAGGGAATTTTTTATATACTACTTCCATCAGAATTTCTATTATCGTCTTAAATGAAGAAATTTTGAATTAATTATTCATCCAATCTAAAAGTTTTTTATAAAATTTATGCAAACTATATAACAGTATGAAAAATAATTTAAAAAATCGGAAATTCATACAGCACATACTTTTTTCTAGCATTTATTTATTTTAAAGTCCATTGTGGAGGGTTTTACAACAATATATAAGCCGAAATTTTACTGAGAAAGGCCAGGGATATTTTTGAATAAAGTGTGGGAAAACCTGGAAAAGTCTAGAATTTTTTTACCAGAACTGAACATCTTATGCTACATTTTCTAAAAAAAAAATTTATCTTTTGGATGAAAGCGTTATGAGGTATCCAATCACATGGTGAAGCTAAAATATTAAGATTCTATTTAGTCTTGAAGATTTAAGACCTTATTCATTAATATTTAATATTTAATAATGTCAATAATATTAGTAATTTTTAATATTTGAAAATTAAATATGAATAAGTTTTTCGGGAGAGTTTAGTACCATATCTGTTAACATTTTAAACGCATGGTATCAAACAGAAAATAAATCATTAAAATTGACAGCAAAAACTTTCACTTCAAATTTCTTCAAATGTAATTTTTGTTACTTAACATGTTCTTCCACTTAGCTCTTCAATTGTGTAGGAGCCCTGGCGTAACGCGATATATATATATATATATAGATATATATATTTTTTTCATTCTTGAAAATCTATCAATCTATCTATATTATATAAAGGACCAAACATATCTGTGCGTAACGCTGACGTCATTCTGCGAATGACAACACTTTGAAATTTAAAGTGAAATGTCGGTTTTGCAATTTTCGCTATAGCAAAAATTTTCAACTTCTAAACATAGCACATTTTCACTTTTTCTTTTTCGTATAGGGAAAAAAATGTACTTTTAAATGCATTTTTTTAAAAAATCTGTATCTCAATTTATTTTTGAGATATTAATTTTTTTTATTGTTTTTAATATCAATTTTATAATCATTCCATTTCTGTTTTGTTGCATTTTTCTTATAAAAAGAAATTGAAATTAAGATATAGGCTATGTCAAGAATATCATCTGTTATAAAAACCACTGAATTTTGGTTTTATTTCGTTTTTATTTATCAGTTAAATGATTTTTACTTCATTACAAACTTACTTTACAAACGATACAGCACTTTCTCTTTACAAAATGCATTTTAAAGAATATTTGTATGACTTATTTTATCCACATTTATTTAATTCGTGTCAGAAAGCTGAAAGAATGCAGTTTTAGTAATCCGTGTGTAATAACATTTTCCGAATTTTGAAAATATATAAATAAATGATTTCTGATAAAACATGGAGCTATTATAAACAAAAAAGTGAAGGCATATTAATCATTAGATATCCGATTAGTTTTGCCAAGTTCTTGAATGAAGACATTGCTTTTTTAAGGGTTTGTGTATTACTCCGCGATAATGACGTCATATGCAGATATGCATTCTTTTCTATAGATATTGTTTAGGACTGCATCGTAAAAGTGGAATACTTTATCGGATGCAAATGACGTCAGTTTATATAAAAAAGCGTGTATTTTAATTCTTAAAACTGAAAGATGTTTTGTGGAAGTGCGTCATTTCACACCAGCTACTTTGAAATTCTTCACAAGTGAAAAAACTTACTTTTTACTTTCTTCTATCTTTACAAGAAGAAAGTATTGGATTCGTAAAAATTTTCGAATTCCGGTTTTCGACGTATTTACACGTTTTAGGGGTCAGAGATCCCGAAAAACATGTTTTTACAAAATGTCTGTCTGTGAGTCTATCTGTCTGTCTGAGAGTGACACAAATTTTGTGGGCGCTCTATCTCAAGAACTAATAAACAGAATTTAATAAAATTTTAGATTCAGTTAGTTCGTGATATAAATTGGTGCTGATTACTTTTTGGTGTAAATCGCTTAGCAGGTAGCGCTGCTAGGCTGCATTATTCATGATTTCTGCAATAGCTATCCTAATAAAAAAGTCCTAATAAAAAATAAAAATGTTTTTCGCTCATCCTAATAAATAATTTTTTTACGATTAAAGAAAAATACCAAGTACAAAAATTCTTTGATTTTTATTTTTAAAAATTCTGAAACCTTTATTTCAGTTCTTCACTAAGAATGAGCTCTAGGGACCTAGACCTTTGCGGAAATTCTAATCTACACACATACACACACGTATATATATAGAATAGATTTAAAAATGGAGAAAACAAATTCAGAGAACCTCAAAATATTAAAATAGGCCAATATTTCCATAATCGGGTTTTTATCATGTTTTAATACGTTTTTTCAAACTCATATGTCGTTATATATTCACCTGCTGACGTCCATTATATTTCCACTATGACGTAATATTAACTTTTTTTTTAATTCGTCAAACTATTTATTTCATTTTCATTTTTCACGTGGAAATTCTGAAATAGAAAAATAATAGTTGTGGTAAGAATTTTAATGTGGATTTTTAGTTATTGGCATCTGCGATAACGAAAAATGTTTTAATTTGATAGGAAATTGCTGTTAAATTCGTGTTATTTACTTTCTTCTGTCTTTACAAGAAGAAAGTATTGGATTCATAAAAATTTTCGAATTCCAGTTTTCGGCGGATTTACACATTTTAGGGGTCAAAGAGTCCAAAAAACATGTTTTTACAAAATGTCTGTCTGTGAGTCTGCCTGTCTGTCTGTCCGTCCGTCTGTTTATCTGTATGTGACACAAATTTTGTGAGCGCTCTATCTGAAGAACTAATGCACGGAATTTAATAAAAATTTATATTCAGTTAGTCCCTAATACAAGTTGATGCTGATTAGTTTTGGGGGAAAATCGCTCAACAGGTGGCGCTGCTATGCTGAATTTTTCACGATTACCGCAATAGCTCTATCTCAAGAACTAATCCACGGATTTTCATCAAACTTCAGATTTAGTTAATCCTTGATATGAGTTGATACTGATTACGTTTTGGTGTAAGGTGTAAATCGCCCGAGAGGTGGCGCTGTTAAGCTGAATTTTGCAGGATTTACACGATTTCCGCAATAGCTCTATCTCAAGAACTAATGCACGGATTTTCATCAAACTTCAGATTCAGTTAGTCCATGATATGACTTGGTGCTGATTACATTTTTATGTAAATCGCCCAACAGGTGGCGCTTCTTTGCTGCCTTTTTCATGATCCCCGTAATTGCTCTATCTATAGAACTATTAGACGAATTTTCATCTAACTTCAGATTCAGTTTGACGTTGACACAAGATGTTGCTAAGTAGGTTTTTGTGTTAATCGCCCAATAGGTGGCGCTACTAGGCTGAATTTTGCTGGATTTAGACGATTTCAGCGATAGTCATATCTCAAGTACTAAACAACGGAATTTCATATCTTTAGAATCCTCATGAGAGGCATAGACTGACATTTAATTTTGGCAATGTGATAGCGAATTTTGAAGTATTAACATCTCTGAGATAGGAGAAAATTTTGGGATGGTACATCCGAATAATTTTTTATTAATTAAAACAGGGTTCGTACGGGTGCTTGAATTTTCCGACTAAGAAATTCTTCGGTGCCAGTATTTTTTTATGGAAAATCTCTCCTGAAATAAGGCGAAATTTCGTCTCTTTAAACTAGATTTATTTTTCTATCAAAAAATTCTGATATTTGGCCTTGAAAATAACGGTACCCCAGTGATGGAACAGCTGCGCCAATTGCGCCAAATCGATAATACTGCGAACTTCTGCGCCAAAACGATCATTTTCCAACAAAATTGCGCCCAACTGCGCCAATTCGATAATAATTCTTGAGCTAAATCTTTCATTTTCCACCCGAACTTCGTCAAAAAATTGCGAATTTGGTCAAAAGATCGCGAAAAACACGCGATGTTTGTCAAATGATCACGAGAAAAAAACGTTAATTTTGACAAAGGATCGCCAATTTAGTCAAAAAACGAACAAAACGCGATCGAAAGATCGCGAAAAAACGTGATTTCGTTAAAAGATCGCGAATAAAACGCAAATTTCGTCAGATGATCGAGAAAAACACGCAAATTTTGCCGACAGATCGCGAAAAACTCGCGAATTTTGTCAAAAGATCGCAAAAAACACGCGAATTTAGTCAAAAGATCGCGAAAAACACGCGAATTTCGTCAAAGGATAGCGAAAAAAACGTGAATTTTGTCAAAGGATCGCTAATTTCGTCAAAAAACGAATAAAAACTGTCAAAAAAAATGAAAAAACGCCAATTTATTTAAAAGGTATAGAAAAAACCCGCAAATTTCATCAAAAGATCGCGAAAATAACGAGATTTTCGTCAAAAGATCGCGAAAAACACGCGAATTTCATCAAAAGATCGTGAATAATGCGATTTTCGTCAAAGGATCGCGAAAAAAATGTGAATTTTGTGAAAGGAGCGCTAACTTCGTCAAAAACCAAACAAAACACGGTTTAAAGATCGTGAAAAAAAGCTACCTTCATTAAAATATCGCGAAAAACCCAACAAATTTCATTAAAAGGTCGCAAAAAACACCCGAATTTCCTCAAAAGATCGCAAAAAACACCCGAATTTTGCCAAAGGACGGCTAACTTCGTCAAAAAACGAACAAAGCACAGTCAAAAGATCGTGAAAAAACGCTACTTTTGTTAAAATATCGTGAAAAAACCTGCACATTTCATCAAAAGGTCGCAAAAAACACGCGAATTTTGTCAAAGGATCGCGAAAAATACGTGAATTTTGTCAAAGGATCGGTAATTATGTCGAAAAACGAACAAAACAGTGTCAAAAGATTGTGAAAAAACGCGAATTTCGTCAAAAAATCGCGGAAAAAACCCCACAAATTTTATCAAAAGGCCGCAAAAAAGCCGACAATTTTGTCAAAAGGTCGTAAAAAACATGCTAATTTCGTCAAAAGATAGCGGAAAACACACTGATTTCAACAAAGGGTCCGAATAACATGCGAAAAATATACGAATTTTGTCAAAAGATTGCGAACAATACGCAAATTTTGTCAAAAGATCGCGAAAAACATGCAAATTTCGTCAAAAGATTGCGAAAAAATGGGAATTTTGTGAAAAAGTCGCGGAAAAAACGCGAATTTCGTTAAAAAATCGCAGAAAAAAGGCGAATTTTGTCAAAGAATTGCAGAAAAAAAACGCGAATTTCGTCAAAGAATACAAAAATGATATTTTGATGCTCCAAAATGAGCATTCTTGCTGCTCCAAAATAGTTATTTTCTGCTCAAAGTGGCTTTTTGTTGCTCCAAAATAGGTATTTTTTGCTCCAAAATGAGCATTTTCGCTTCTCCAAAATGGCTTTTTGCTTCTCCAAAATGAGGTCCATGCTGTTCCATCACTGGGTACCCGTACGAACCCTGTTAAAAGTTAAGTATAAATTATTTCGATTTCGGATTACTTTAATTGCCTCGACCGTGTTTTAATACATCACATGTACGTAACACTTCACAATTCTGCTTCCAAACTGTGGATTTGTACAGAATTGCAGACAGACAGACAAATTTTTATATATTAGATTTGAATTTTAGTTCAAGTACTGTTGTAAATATTCTCCTGCAGTGACCAGCTTGATGAAAATTTAATATACGCTTTTCCAATTTAATTTAGTTTCTTAAATTTTCACCAAAAGAGGAAAAACCAGCAATGGCAGCAAGAATATTTTCCGTCGGTAGCATTTCGTATATTTTTTGTTGGTATGTAATATTCAGCTTTCCAATACAAAACTCGACAAAAACATATTTATTTCAGCAGTGATGAACAAAATTGTTTGCTTCTATTGTAACGCGCCCACTTACGTGTAAACTTTTAAGGGTGTAACTCAAATCCAAACTGTTTATTTTCTGACTCATTTTTAAATTAATTTTTGCCCTCAAACGCATCTGGCAGATTCTCTCATTAAGAAACTAATATATAATGTGCCGTTTTGGCCGGATTTTTTTTTTCTTTCTTTTTATTATATATAAAGTCAGAAAATATTTCAAAAAATTCTGTCAAAGCGGGCATTTTGAACTGAATTTCCCGAAGCGATAATGCTGAAAACGAAAAAAATGGTCGTACTGAGAAAATATTTGTTTGTAAATCAAGTTTTAATTAATTGAACGAAAAATAAAGTACACAGGTCGCTTATAAATCTCTTCAAAAATCAAGTCAGCCAGTTTCACGTTTTTATTTTTAAAAATTAGTCTGAAAATGGATCAGAAAATTTCGAGTTGTTGAACGTGAAAAAATATTTTTTTAATACAGCCTTAAATCTACAACGAAATGTCGTATTTTAGAAAGGATGGTTTGGCGCAATAGAGTTTCTTTTGTAGCAGTACTTTAACATTATCCACATTCACTTTAAACCATATTCTTTCGAGCACCTTTCATGCTTGTAATCACATAGTTCTAGACATAAACCTTACTCTTTTAGTTTTCAGAAAAATCTTTCTTTTTTTATTGCGTAAAAGATCATTCGAGTATAATAGGCAACGAACTGGCAGATCGATTGGCGAGCTCAACAGAATAACCGGGAATATTAAAATGAATGAATTTTTTTAATAAATTTTCTTTCATGCATTATGAAATATTGTTGCTAGGTAACTATTAAAGAATAAGAGGAAAAGCGAATTAAGTAATTTTCAAAATCTAAAATTTAAAATTTAAAATGCTTTATATATTTTTTATCGACCCATAAAATTCCATCAAAAAATATATCGATAAAATTTCTAACAAACGTATTGACAAAATTTCAAACTAATTTGAGTAATTTAAGACCTTTGGGAAACATCAACATTCATAATTTAACGTTTAAACCAATTATTCCAATGCACTAAATTTCTTTCAATGAATGTTAAAATTAAAAAAATCGTCTGAATTAATATTGGCATTTTGACTAAAAGAAAATGTTCTATTTTTTTTTTTTTTTTTTTTTTTTTTCGAGCAAATGAACCAAACGGAAAATTATACTGGCAATTTCTGTTATCTCACCAACGTAATTAACAAATTATCTAGAAAATTCGATGCGATTTGCAATAGTAATCGTAGGACAAAAAAACAGGTACCAAAACTTTTCGGGTTTCCACAGTTAGCCTCACTGATGTTTCGTCAATTAGATATCATTCGCTCTGCTGTTAACTGGATTTCACTAGATGTTATGTTTACATTTGATTTACAGTTTGAATGACTCAGTGTAAACAGTAACTAAGTAGTTCTATTATCTATCATGAAACATTACGTTATTTGATAATTTACTAAATCTTATTACGAATTGTTTATACCGGATGTCCTAAAATGAACTAATTTTAAAATTCAATAACTTGCAAATGGTGACAGCTATTTAAATAAAATCTTGCAGGAGGGTTATGAAAGATGCCAAGAGTTTTTTAGAACTATTCTCGATTTTAGTTTAAATAGCAGCAATAGACGCTAAATCGAGGCCCGATTTTTAACATCTCTCTTCTCTTAGTATTGATGCAAAAGAAGGAGGTTAAATATATAGAGTGGATCTTAAGAGCAAAATTGCATTGGCGAATGAGAACCACTCCATATATTTAACCTCCTTCTTTCACATCAATTCTGTGAGAAGTGAGAGGCCAAAAATCTAGCTCCTATAAAGCGCCTATTGCTTGTACCACCATCTATCGTTGCTATTTAAAACTGAAATCGAGAATCGCAAGAAAAAAAAAACACTCCTGATGTCTTATATAACCCTACTGCAAGAATTTTTAGCTCACAGGCTATCAAATCCTGAGAGCTTATGTGCCCGCCGGTTCAGTATGTACGTGCGTGTGTACGTAACGCGATAACTCTTGATAGAAATATCCGATTTGCTTCAAAATTTTTTTCTAGGTTCATTCTGATAAGGCGCTTCCCTGATTAGTTTTGGGGATTCATTGTTTAAGGATAAAGGGGGGCTAGTCTCCCCCCCCCTTTAATTTAGCTAAATGGGTTTTTCATGCAGAAATATTCTATTTGCTCCAAATTTGGTACACCGGTTTATTATGTTAAGGAGCTGCCTTGATTAGATTTGGAGGTTCATTAGTTAAGTATAAAGGGGGGGGGATGGGGCTAATCCCCCTTCATTTATTTCTTGAGAGGCATTATTCTTTGAAATAAGGGTGTAATATACAATTACCGTGAATAGCCTGTGAGCTCAATGCCATCAGTTTAACTGGGCACTTTTATTTTTATTTTTAATAGCAGTCACCATTTGCAAGTATTGAATTCTAAAATCAGGCAATCCATTTTAAGACAACCGTTTACTAATATCGAAACCCTCAAGCGTACAACGCCTTGGTGAAAGACGGAGGGTGCCAAATGATTTTGAGAGAAGAGTGCTTTCCGCTCATGAGCTCATTGACATTGACATCATCGACAGTGCATTTCAATTCCTGTTGATTCAAATGTTATTCTATTTTCAAAACCGTGTTTAGATTGCTTTAGAAATAAAGATTCAACATTTAAAAAAATTATTTTTTTTAATAAGAAGGATTAGATAACCATTCAGATTTCTGGAAATCTACAATTTGTTCGCCTGTAATAAATGTATTAAAATGATTTATGTCACACACACACATGTAAAATGGAAATGGATATTTTAAAATCACAAGTACAAATTGGTAAATCTGAATAAATTTATTTAAAAATAGTATATGATCATTGAATGCTGTTAATCAATGAAAAAAGTAAATAACAAAAATTCAATATTCGATACTAACAGTGTACTGTGTTAATAAACAATGAATTTATTAACATCTTTTTAAAGAACGGTGAACTTTGAAAATACGTAAGCATTTTTTTAATTAAAAGGGGTTACCAAATTTCTATTTGATTTAATTACTTTTTACTTTCTTTTATCTTCAATAGAAGAAAGTATTGTAATCGAAATTTTTTTCGGCTTCCGGTTTTCGACGGATTTATACATTTTAGGGATCAGAGATCCCCAAAAACATGTTTATAGAAAATGTCTGTGTGTCCGTGTGCCTGTCGCCATTGTACCATCAAAAAGTGTATTAAGTTATGCATAGAATTGAACCTTTTTTTTTTTTTTTGAAGTTTTTGGCTATGGCAAGCACGTTTTCTGTTAATTTGATAAAAAAAATCCGCCGAAAGGGAGCGCTGTAATAGCGATTTTGAATATTGTACCATCGAAAAAATATGAAGTTATGCATAGAATTGAACCAAAAAGCAGATATTTTTTAGAATGACACTTTCATTTTCAGAACCGGTTTCGAAAGTGAAAATAAGTTTATAAAAAAATATCTGCAACCAAAATTGAAAAAGTAAAAAAGGAGTAATATAGAGACGGACCTCAGCTATCCAATGGAAAAAAAATATTTAAAAATGTCGAAATGAAAACGAGATATTTGAAAAAAACCTCCCCATCAGGCTTAGCATTAGCGCGAGTGTCTTCGCCTACTGGGACAGGAGCCTTAAGCCGAAACCCCATTGCATCATCAATCTTATGCATGCTGCTAATTTATTTTCTTTATCTGGAGGTAAGTTAACAGGATTACCAGGTTTATGAATTAAAATATGTTGCTTTCCTTGTTCTATGAGTAGAAAATGAAACGCCTAAATGTCAATCAACTGCCCGAATACTTGCAATATTTTCCTTCATGTGTGGGCATGCTTGTTCTAGCTAGACGCTGTACTCTAACTTTAGGTAATGTTCCACCTATTTTATTGTAGTTACATATGTCCTTAGCATTCTGTTATTTTATTTTTGCCTAAAAATGAAAATGAACATCATTTTAGAACTTGTTTTAAAAACATCGATGTGAAAATCATGGTCAAGCTTAACCGTTTATATAAACATGCTTTTTTTTTTTTTTTTTTTTTTTTTTTAAACAGGATTTCAATATATTAACAAAAATAAACTGTAACAGGTGTTTATTATCTAAATATACTGATTAAATTTTCGAACTCGCTCCAATACCTTTTGAAGAAATGGATAAACAAAAGTTTAGATATGTCAAATGTGGCTGAAAAAATCAAAACAATGTGTTTCACTCTTAAAGTGTTGCCATGTAAACCTAAAGAAACTTTTTCATGCAGGTGCTGCCATCTAAAACGAACAAATATTAAGCATTTATCTACTATTTGTGAGTTTATTAGTAATTGTTAAGCTAAAATTACATGACTAAGAATCACTAATATTCACCCCATGTTGACCAAGAATCACCCCATGCATATTGGGTAATGTTTAACTCTCTTTTTCTATAATTTATGTACCGATACAGTATTCATATGCATATTTCTCTTTCTATATAACCCTTCTACATCATCATATTATACACTCATGTCCAAAATTAAGGTCACAAACATAAAATCTGTGAAAACTGATGAACTATTCACTGTGTTGCCACGAAGTTTGGCACAGATTTATATTATAATGGGAGAAAGAATATAGCAACATAACAACATGGAAAAGATTTTATTTCTGAATTAAGATACAGGGTGAATCAAAAAGTGTTAAATCATGAATCAAAGATAAAACATTTATCTCGGGAAAAGTCTGTCTAATATGGTGTGTGATCACCGTGCACTGCTATACAAGCCTCACAATGAGCTCTCATACTATTTATGAGGCTATCAATAAATGTTTGGGGCAATAAAGCCCATTCTTCCAAAAGCGCGGCTTTTAATTCCTGGTGGGTCCTAGGGTGTGGGGGGTTACGCTGTGCAATGGCTCTTCCTAGACCAAGGTCCGGAGACCTCGAGGACCAATTCATACGGCGAATATTCTCATCTTCAAGAAAATCATCAACAATGTTCGGCTTCGCATTATCGTCCATAAACATGAAGTCCGGGCCTACAACACCCCCGAACAACCTCACATAGGCTTCAAGGACCTCATTCATAACCACTGGCGTCCAGTCATGTGTGTCCCTTTCACTGCACCCAACAGGTAAGCCCGGTTGCTTTTTCAAGAAGGCTCACGTTTTCAGCACCAGCCTTGGCGAGTTGGCGAAAGAGAGAGCGTTCAGCTAGCTCTAACGCCAATCGTCGTCTTGTGTTTTGTTTTGAACCGAAATGGCGGAAGACGAACTAACATATTTTAGTCCTACCTAAATTAAAGAAATATTTTCAGTTATGTGTTCTAGATAAAAAGAAATCTTCTTCGAAAGAAATTGTATTACGAATTCTTATACTCTGTTTTATCGAAGGCCTTTATTACTTTTGATGATATAGACTAAAATTTTGATTATTTGATCCCCCTCAAAAATCTAAATTTTCATTCAATTGAGCATTATTAATTCCATACCTCTTAAACAAAAACTCATTACCGTCATATATTTGATATTTGATTACATATAAAGATGGATTTATGGGGATCATGAATTAATGCAGTTTCAGTGCATTTTGATGTACATATAAATACAGATTTTTAAAAATACCTGTGGCAGAAAATTACTATATTTTCTGATTAAATTACTATATTTACTATATTTACTATAATAGGACAGAAAATTACTATATTTTCTGCGATGAACTTATATAATTAATTTAATACCAAATCATTCTGCAGAAACAGCCCCCAAAGTCGAGTGAAAATAGGCCAAACCAAGAAAGAATAAAAAAACCTTTCACACCCCCAAACAGGATGTTTAGAAATTGCCTTTTCAATGTGAGATGATATTCTTAAGGGGAGGTGGGGTAGAAGGAAGATTGAATGACTATCTTTTGTTACTTCAAAGTAACAAATAAAATCATTAGAGAATTTTTTTTTAACTGTATATGATAGTGAGGGGCTATAGATTTAAATAGTTAAATTTATCAATTAACAAATAGAAAAAACAAACCAAAAAATTAAAAACTTGGAATATTTAACTTTTTTTTGGGGGGGGGGGCGCAGAATTTGAATAATTGGTCTTTTACTTATAGTTACTTCAAAGTAATAAATAGGACAGAAAATAAATTTAAAAAACTGTAAAGAATTAAAAAAAAAATGAAAGCGTGCGCACAAAAGGTTAATCCTTAATGTTATTTTTAAAATCTTTCATTCTATTTGTTTCCTTATCTTTTTTTATGGTAAATTATTTATTTGTTATTTAAAAATCAACAGATAGGGCAAAACAGTAAACTTTATGCACTGTTATGGATAAGCGAAGGAATAGTTAACATTTCAGACGCAATTTTAACTAATTTTTTCTGTAAGGCAACAATAAATTTTAAATGGGCAAAAAATAGTGTGATGGAGGAGAGGGGGGTGGGGGAGGTGGGAAGAGAAAATTCGAAATGGGAGGTTGCCTCAGACGATTGAGCATTATTTTATTGCCACTTCAACTTAATAAATAGAGCAATATGTGTGCAGAATGACGAAATATAAAGTGTGTGTGGGGGGGGGGGATTTCATTCGAGAGAAGAATTTACATGATTTATTCAAATATGACCAATTATTATTTTTAAATAATAAATAAAACAACTAAGGCGAAATAATATTTAAAAATATGGCAAAAATTTTAAAATAAAAAACTGAAGAATTTTAAAGATTTTTAATTTTGTGCACTAGGGACAGACCAATGTCTTTTTCATAAAAACTCAAATAATGATAAAATTTTAACAATATTAAAATGTAATAGTAATTGATTTAATTCCATGCAGTTATTTTAGCTGATAGATTTAATTGCAGGATACGGCTAAATAATTTATGCTTTATCGTTCAATATAATTATAATCGAATTGATTTTAGTTTCAACTTCCTATTAACTTCTAATCGCAATTAAATAAAAAACAATTAATTTTTAATGAATTATTTCAGTGTTAATTAAATGTGTTTTATTAATGCAATCAACACGTCACATAATTATGCCGCTTAATAATAAAAAAAAACTAAATTAATTCAGTAATAATACTAATAAAACTATGTTCAATTGTGTCATAAAAACATGATTAATACAATTATATTTATTAAAGAAATTTTTTACGTCTGTTTTTAAAATACGTTCTCAATTTCTTCGAACATATAGCGAATTAATGAAATAAATGAATATTATAGAACTGAAAAAAATAACTTATGTTTGAATTTGAATTATATATATTTGTGCAATTAAAAGTTATTTTAATCCGAAAAAGATCTTTGTTTTAAGCAAGGTTCTAATTGCAAACCACGGGGAAATAACATTTCGTCTAGCTTTTTACATTTGCGGAAAAAACAAATGGAAAAAAGCACATCTCTTCCTCTCAGCAAAGAAATGGTGTTGCTGTTCGCTACGCGTAAGACGTCACAAACAAAAAAGGGGGCGTAGCGTTGAATTCATCCCCGCGCCAACCCTTACTCTGGCGATAAGGTGCTCAAAACGTGAGCCTTCTTGAAAAAGCAGCCCGGTTGTTGTGGAGCCGGAGCCATCAATCTTGCACAAAACAAAAATGAGGCGTGGTCTTTTCAGCGATGAGTCGAGATTCACCACGCAGAGTGATTCTCGTCGAATTTTCATCTGGAGAGAACGTGGAGCTCGCTATCGACAGAAATCGATAGATTTGATGACAAACGAATCCCTGTCTGGGGCAGCATAATGTTGAGCAGTCGTTCACCACTGCACGTCTTTGATGCGGGTACTGTCAACGCACATCGCTATAGGGATCAGGTGGAGCCCAATCGTCCCCGAAAAGTGAAGACAGGGGGTGCTAGCTGATGACGTAGAATGGTTCTCATAGTGTGATGTGAGGTAGGATTAGGATAAGGGAAATCGTGGTTTTCAATCTATTTAGTCGTGTTTTGTTTGAATATATCAAATTTAATATGAAAAGTAAAACTTTTAAAGAAGATTAATAAGTGAATTGGACTTTGAATGATTGGTTTTGTATTTTGAATACATTGGGATTTTTTTTTTTTTTTGCAATACAAAATCATCTTAAACAGATTTAGTTTATCTATCGTTAATATCACAATAAGCACACTAGAGATGCACCGAAAGGGATTTTTGACGAATACCGAATGCTCGGTTTAATTTTGCACTGGAAATTCGGTATTCAGCTAATGTTTAAATTTAAAGATTAACATTTCTGTCGGATGCAGACGGATTTTAAAAAAGATTGGCGTATACTCAATATTAATAATAATAATAATAATAATAAATAGAAACTTCATTTTGAAAATTAAGTGTTATAAAAATAAAATACAAGTAATTTTAATATGAATTTTAAACTCTAGATAGAAATACAATAAGTTATTTCTAAACATTGAACTTAAAAAAATAATTTGAAGGCTTTAAAAGCACCAATTTAAAAGAAAGAATATTTTTTTCTTGATTTTGATTATTATTATTGTCGCTGTTGTTAATTTTTAGACTTTGTAAACAATCTTTCTTAATTCTATAGATAGATATAAAATCTTTGTTCTACGTTTTAGAAAAGCAGCCAATACATGTTATAAAATTTCATCTAAAAAAAAAAAAAAAAAAAAAAAAATAGATATTAAATCATAACTTAATTGTAACACTTCTACTATTAAAAAAAGATAAATTTTTCACCTTTGAATTATAAAGGACTTTTATACTAAATTTAAATTCAATGAAAGTAAACTATTTTTGCTGCAAGATAATCTTATAATATCAATTACATTAAATAAGCAAAAATAAAATATTTTTTATTACAAATTTATATACAGTCAAACCTCGTTAACGTGAACCTCAAGGGGAATTAAGTTTTTGTTCATGTTATCCGTAGTTCATGTTATCAGTAACAAAAAATCCAGATTAAAAATATTGAGAAAAATACATATAGATGAGTCTGTGGGTTAATGGAACATGGGAGCTAACGGGACAACAGGGTTTTCTCGTAAAATATAACAGTCAAAATTTATCAATAAATGCCATTTCCAGGGTTACATAGCACTTATTTCTATTTTAATGATTATACTTTTAGTTATGTATATTTTTTTTTATCCATTAACAGAAAACTGTTAGAAGTAATTGTGTAAAAAATAAAAATAAAAATAAAAATATAAAATAAAAAAATAAATAAAACTACACTGTACAGGTGAATGGTTTTGTAAATTCATACGCGTAAAAGAAGTAAATAAAAAAGATAAAAAGACTGAACGCATGCTATCTTTCATATGAAAGTTGCAATACCAAACTGTAAATTCTCCACATGTGAAGAAAGATACAATGCATAAAAATATTCAGTTTAGGTAGCAACCTTCCCTAATCCTGGTGGCATGTAAGTTGATGACACTTATTGTATTGTCCAAAAGTGAGAACATGCTAATGGCAATAGTAGTCGTTTTCATCGCTCTAAAAATAATCTTTTCATGAAGGTCTAAATAATAACCCATTGTTCCCTAGGAAAAAGGAGCTTTCACACTTTTCTAGGCATTTTCGTTCACGTTAAGCGTCAAAATCTCTCGTGGGACATCGAGAATTGTTCATATTAAGCGAAATTTCACGTTAAACGTGTTCATCTTAAAAGTAGAAAAAACACTAGAATCCGTATTCATTTTGACGGGGACAGTGGGAACTGTTCATGTTAAAAGTAATTCACGTTAAGCGTGTTCACGTTAACGAGGTTCAACTGTATATATATATATATATATATATATATATATATATATATATATATATATATTTAAACTAAGGTGCTCTGCCCCTTACGACTTCGCTCGCCAACCCCTGTTCACACACCGCAGACTCTAAAAACACGATAATTTGATTGGCTTTTAAAAGATTACGGAAGATTGAATTATAATTTAAAAAAACCAGTGGCGATCCCCCTTAGAGGTCTGCACGGGCCCGGTCTTGGCCCGAGGCACGTACCCGGCCCGGCGAAATTTCAAATGGGCCTGGCCGGCAGATATAGGACAATTTTTTCGACGGGCCCGGCCGGGCCGGTATATAAAAATTTAGACGATACGGATAAAATATGAGCTATTTTCAATAAATATAACTTTCGCCAGAATAATTACAAAATGTGCGCCTCTATTTCTCTATAGCCCTCCCTGTATAGGGATGAGGCCCTTGAAGCCTATATGAGGTTGTTCCGGGGTGCTGTGGGTTCGGCCTTTATGTTTATGGACAATAATGCGAGGCCACACAGAGTTCATTTTGTTGATGATTTTCTTGAAGAAGAGAATATTCGCCCTATGAATTGAGCCTGGAGGTCTTCAGACCTCAATCCTATTGAGCATGTTTGGGATGGTCTAGGAAGAGCCATTGCACTGCGTAACCACCCTCTCAGGACCCGCCAGGAGGTAAAAGCCGCGCTTTTGGAAGAATGGGTTTTGTTGCCACAAACATTTATTGAAATCCTCATAAACAGTATGAGAGCTCGTTGTGAGGCTTGTATAGCAGTGCACAGTGGTCACACTCCATATTAGACAGGCATTTTCTCAGATAAATGCTTTATATCTGATTCATGATTTAACACTTTTTGATCTACCCTGTATATTAATTCACAATTAAAATCTTTTCCATATTGTTATGTTGCTGTTTTCTTACTCCTATTGTAATGTAACTCTGTTGCAAATTTCGCGGCCACACATTGAGTAGTTCATCAGTTTTCACAGATTTTATCTTTGTGACCTTAATTTTGGACATGAGTGTAGCTTAATTTCATATTACAGTCACTTTATGAAGATAAGGCATGATTTTGAAATCTCTTATTTTTTGCTCGAGTTTTATTATGTCTAATTCCAATTTTCCTTCTCATCAAATTCTACTTTGAACCAAACAATTGTT
This sequence comes from Maratus speciosus, assembly GCA_963932465.1. Lineage (NCBI taxonomy): Eukaryota > Metazoa > Arthropoda > Arachnida > Araneae > Salticidae > Maratus > Maratus speciosus. Next base: position 333,451,522 of record OZ010799.1, read on the forward strand.
TGTGTTAATGAATAATCATGAATGCGTCTATTATCCAGTATTTTTTTTCTTTTGATTCTATCATTAGTGTTAACGAAAATTTAATTGACCAATAATCACTCCACGTTACGGGTGACCAAGAATCGCCGCAGTCTGCCCTAATATTAAATTATTATGAGCTGTAGATGTATCATAATTAAATAAGAGGTAAACAGTTATTTGTTTGTTTGGTGCAAAATCATTTTATTTACAGGAGATTAAAGTCTCAACTGTCACTATCAAGTTTTTATTGATCTGTCATAGCTTGAAACTGCAGTATGTAGCCATTCATAATGCAACATATCTAAAATGTATCTCTCTATTTTTAAAAAAAGTAACTTACGCTGTCGCCGCCGCCGCCGGTTTTGAATTTTTTGTGACCGGAGGTCTTTCTCCGTTATTATTAAGAAAAATATTGCATACAAAAATATGAAAATCGGCGGTATTGTAGAGAAATGTTTGATAAACACGCTAGACAGTTTTCAAATCGAAGAATTATTTTAAGATATATTTAATGCTAAAGTTGGACAAAATCGTTCCATTAAAAAAGTTTTATAGGAGCAAAAACTATTCATGGGAACTATTTCATTTTTAGATCATTTTATACGTTAGAATTTCCCGGTGTGCAGACTTCATTTATTTTTTTAATTTGTCTCATTTTTTGAGGTTTTATTTCTATTTTAAATTCAAAATTTTCAGCATTTCCAGAGATATTTTTTACTTACTTTAGAAAATGGTATTAATTTAAACTGTTGCCAAATATATAAACAGCGCAAACAATAATGTTTGCTTCAAATTAAAAATTTATTTAGACGTGACTATTATAAAAAGAAAAAAACTTTCAAATTAGAATTAAATAAAAAGCAGGAACGTGTAAAAAGCAGGAACTTGTTAAAAATTATTTCATAAAAACTATATTTACACGTGAATTTTAAAAGAGAAAGGATATTGTAAAATAATAAATTCATTAATATGCGTTAGAAGTCTTGAATAGGAGAAATTACGTCACATTTACGTCATATTACACTTATTACGTAAAATGAACAAAAAATAATATTGCAAAACAGTTTAAATTTAAAAATTGAGCGCAAATAATATTTCATTTCTAACAAAAGTAGTTTCACGTGAATATTAAAAAGAGAAAGAAAAGTTTGGGGAAAATTATGTCAGATTAAAAACGATAGATTTAAAATGTGTTATTTAAAAGAACTTTCTTTTCGCTTTGTTAAAATATACCGGGAGACAAAGACTCTGTTTACTTTATTCATTTTATATTAGCTTATTTTGAAATGTTTAACTGATTTTATTTAATCAAAGACGAAAGCAGCCATTGTATCTTTTAACAGCAGCTGATTTTTTCCTTAAAATTCCCCAATCAAAGGGAAATGAATTGAAACCCGTTTATAGGGAGATCGCCACTGCTTTTTAAATTATAATTCAATCTTTCAAAATCTTTTAAAAGCCGATCGAACTAGCGTGCTTTTAGGGACTGCGGTGTCTAAATGGGGGGTTGGCGAGCGTAGCTCGTAGGGGGCCGAGCCCCCTAGTACTATACAAAAACATTGAAAACATTTCACGTAACCGTATTTTATCTGGATATCCGCTTGAATTGAGTGTAACTATCTATCAGAGGCGTTCCTATGTTTTTATTGTTCTTTATAGGCCATAAACGGCACGGCACTATTTAGCATAAAATAATCTCTCATGGCTGCACGTGCACGCTGTACTGTCCGCCATTATGTTGAACTGATACCGATTTGAAAATAGTGCTGCTGAGCGAAACAGCTCTCTTCCGTCTAATCAATTGGAACTCTTGACTTTCTGTTTTAGCCTAAGGTGTTAGTAGTATACAGAGGTCTACGTGCGACGGAAGTGACGTCATAGGGGGCGTGGCAGCTGTCAATCAAAAGGGGGGTGAAACCGGAAGTGGGGGGTGGGTCACGTGACGGGATCGTATAGGAGGACGAGGGGGAAGGTTGAGTTGTTTTTTTTGCTGAAGGTTGAGTTGTTTTTGCTGAATAGGCTAGGGGAGGGGGAAGGGGGGTCGGAAAGGGGGTCACGTGACGGGATCGTATAGGAGGACGAGGATTTTAGGTTGAGTTGTTTTTTTTGCTGAAGGTTGAGTTGTTTTTGCTGAATAGGCTAGGGGAGGGGGAAGGGGGGGTCGGAAAGGGGGTCACGTGACGGGATCGTATAGGAGGACGAGGATTTTAGGTTGAGTTGTTTTTTTTGCTGAAGGTTGAGTTGTTTTTGCTGAATAGGCTAGGGGAGGGGGAAGGGGGTCGGAAAGGGGGTCACGTGACGGGATCGTATAGGAGGACGAGGATTTTAGGTTGAGTTGTTTTTTTTGCTGAAGGTTGAGTTGTTTTTGCTGAATAGGCTAGGGGAGGGGGAAGGGGGGTCGGAAAGGGGATCACGTGACGGGATCGTATAGAAGGACGGGGATTTTTAGGTTGAGTTGTTTTTTGCTGGATGTTGAGTAGTTTTTTTGCTGGATACTTTGAGGGGTGGAAAAGGGGGGTGTCACGTGACAGGCTTGTATAGGAGTACGATAGAAGGGGGGTGTCCACCTGTCAATCAAAAAAGAGGACGTGTCCGAACATGAACTGTAACATGATGGCTAATATTTTTTGTCTGTAGAAGGCACGTGTGGTGTTTTAGGAAGGGAAGGAAGTGGGGTATGCCATTTGTTTACGTGCTAGAGGAGAGGGTGTGGATTTAAGTTTCGTTTTTCTGGAGGTGTTCATTGTTAAAGTATGCCGTAATCAGTGGATTTTAATTTTCATTTTTTTTGGAATGAATTTTTAATAAGTTTTGTTTTTAAGATATTTATTTTTCAATTGATTATTTTAGATTTTTACATTTATTAATTGATTATTTTTAATGTTTTATTTTTTACATTGATTATTTTTAAAAAGTGGGAATCCTGTTTCATTTTTTTTTATTTTTTCATTTGAGCAAAATTATTTTATTTTAGAATTTTAAAATTCATTATTTTCAGATTTTAGATTTGGGAATCATGTTTGATTTTAAACGAATTTAATTTATTTTAAAATTATTATCGTAGAATTTTAAACGGAAAAAAAACACAAGATTTTCGGTTTCACGGATGGTTTCTTGAATGACGCCATCACACTGAATAGAAACAAGTATCATCTTTAAATATTCCTTTAACGACGTGATGTCATGGCGCAATTGTTAGAAGAACAGACAAATAATTGTTCCTTGACATCATTTTTGACGGGTTCAAATCCCACCTTGACTTTTTGGTAAAATAAAAAATACTAAAATAAATTCAAACGATAGATGAAGCACCAAAAAATCTTATGTATTTCGACTTCGAAATAATTCTCTATGATAATGTAATAACGCCTGATTTTTAAAAAAATTATATTTGTTTTATAATTAAAAAGTAATTATATTAATACTTTAAATTATTTTAATTTAATTGTGTAATTTACCCTAAATTATATTCATACTTTTAAAATAAGATATATATTAAAGGATTTTCTATAATGATTTCATTTGAAGTAAAACTTTGATGCGATAAACATCGTGTTAGCTTTGTAAACGAAAATATAAATGAATGTTAACTTTCGTTTAGACCATAATCATTGTTGCAATGGAAGTTTTGAATCAGATGTATCGGGATCCGGAGTTACCAGGCAGTTTTGGTGGTATCAGTGCTTTACAGCGTGTTTTAAAAAGTCGCGTAAAAACCAAAGACATCAGGAGTTGGCTGCAAACGAAAGATTCGTACACTTTGCACAAGCCTTTGCGACACAAATTCCCGAGAAACCGTGTCATAGTAGGAGGCATAAACGAGCAGTTTCAATCTGATTTAGTAGACATGCAATCTCTCTCTTCTTTGAATGACGAATATAGGTTTTTACTGACATGTATTGATATTTTGTCGAAATATGCATGGGTCATACCTCTAAAAGATAAGAAAGCTCCAGGTATTAAAAGGGCTTTCGAAAAAATATTTTCAGAACGTAAGCCACACACTCTGCAGTGCGACGATGGGAAAGAGTACACGAATAAGCTTGTGCAAGATTTCTTAAAAAAGCAGAATGTTCACTTTTTCACAACCAATAACACCACAAAAGCTTCTGTAGTAGAACGCTTTAATCGTACACTTAAAACGAAAATGTGGAAATACTTTACTGAAAAGAATACAAAGAGATATATAGATGTAATCGATAAATTAGTACACAGTTACAACCACACATGGCATCGTAGTATTAAAATGACGCCTGCGTCAGTAAACATTGATAATCAAAGTCAGGTTTGGAAAACATTGTACGCAAACGACAAAATCTCTCCAATGAGATATGACTTGAATGCTGGTGATACCGTTCGTATAAGTAAAGAGAAACTACGTTTTGAGAAAGGATACGAGCAAAATTGGACAAGAGAAATTTTTACTATTCATAAAATCATACATCGAGTGCCTGTTGTCTATAAATTAAAAGATTTAGCAGGAGAAATCATAAAAGGAACATTTTACAAGCAAGAATTGCAAAAGATTTCGGATTCAGGTTATTATCCTGTGGAGAGGGTTTTGAAGAAAAGAAAACGTAATGGAAAATTTCAATATTTTGTGAAATTCCAAGGCTATCCGGAAAAATTCAACGCATGGGTTAAAGATATTCGAACCATATAAATAGAGAAGACATCATACTTACCATTCATTTCATCAAAAGATGTCGTTCTACATCACACTCATCAGCGACAGCTCTACGAGCTTTTTCCCAAATAATAAAATATCGCAATTTACAACTCAGCTGCCCACCCCCATCAATTTAAAAGGTGAATGGGAAATGGCTTTGGTCGATTTCATTTATCCTCATACATGGTATAACGTTAGAAATGATAATAATTTGTTTGGTTTTGACTTGGGGGATGGAAAGTTGGAAGGTAGGAGAGTTCCTTCTGGATGTTACGAAACCATACCAGACCTCATTAAAAGTATGACGATACCATCGCATAAAAATAAGATTGAATTTCATTATCATCCAGTTACGAAAAGAGTTACAATCAAGACAGATAAAAAATCGAAAGTAGTTCTTTATGAAGGTCTAGCAGAACTTTTAGGGTTTGAACCCGGGGGATTTACAGGATTGCATCAAAGTCCTTTTGTGGCTGACCCAAACTCATCGTTTCCCGTGATGTATGTGTATTGTGATCTCGCGGAGCCTCAAATCGTCGGCGATGTTCAAGCCCCTCTTCTAAAAATTGTGTCTGTCGAAGGAAGCGATGGCGAAATTATTAATGCTCATTATTCGAGACCCTTGTACGTACCAATTATTCGTCAACATTTCCAAACGGTACAAATTGATATCAGGCTTCATTCTGGAGATTTAGTACCTTTTGAAAGAGGTAAAGTTTTTTTAACGTTGCATTTTCGTTTACGGCAAATCATATAAAAGAGCCTTTCGTTTTAAATTAATCTCATTTTCCTTTTTGATTGCGATAAAGAAAGATCAACAAAAAATGTTGGTGCCTTATACATGTTGTACACAAAAGTTCGAAGATTATTATGTAGGGCAAATAGGAAGAGGTTTACCTTACTATCGAGGAACAGTTTTGCAGAGAGGATACGGTATAGGCGGTTTTTTTGCTAAATTGTTTCGCAGTGCGATGCCTTTTTTGATAAGTGGCGCCAAAACAATTGGAAAAGAAGCATTACGAACAGGCACTATGGTTGCGAATGATGTATTAACAGGTGAAAATTTTAAATCGTCTCTTAAAACACGATCAAAAGAAGTCGGAAAAAAATTAGCTAGAAAAGCAATTGAAAAAGCAGATGAAATGATTGGCCATGGAAAGCTTAAAAGGAAGCGGAAACCTGCGAAACACATCATTTCATCAAAAGCACGGAAGGTGCAAAGACGTGATATTTTCGATTGTTAATATACGCATTATACTATGGCTTTTCTTTTAAAGGACTCTCCCGAATGTGCTAAATCCGAATTAGAATTATTTCATCTCCCTCCTACTCAAACAGTTATTGAAAGAGGCCAGTGGGTTGAATTTCACCCGCTTTCCAATGTTTCTGATGGAGGCCCTGTAGAATTTAATGTTTCTGGAAGCGGAGAAGATTATCTTGATTTGTCCCAAACCCAGTTATATGTCAAAGTAAAGATTTTAAAAAAGGACGACAAACCCATTCCGGATAAATGTAAAGTTGGACCCGTCAATCTTTTTCTGCATTCCATGTTTTCCCAAGTTGATATTAGCCTGAACGATAGACTCGTTTCTTCAAGTAATAATACTTATCCATACAGAGCCATGATAGAGAAATTACTGAATCACGGATATGATGTAAAAACTTCTCAACTTTCCGCAGAATTATTTTTTAAAGATACTGCTGGTCGTATGAATGTTGTAGATCCTGCAGATGCAAACCCCAATGAAGGGTTTAGTAAACGTGCAGAAATGACTAAACTCAGTGCTTCAGTGGATATGATTGGACGATTGCACCTGGATATGTTTCACCAAGAAAGACTGCTCCTAAACATGGTTGATGTAAAAATTAAACTGATTCGTAGTAAACCAGAGTTTTGTTTATTGGCGGGTGAAGGGGATTTTAAGGTTTTCCTGGAACATGCTTCCCTATTTGTTCGTAAAGTACGAGTAAGTCCTGGTGTTGTCTTAGGACACGCTAAAAGCTTAGAAAAAACAACAGCCAAATACCCTATTACTAGAGTGCTTTGTAAAACATACTCTATTCCTGCAGGCAATATGAGTTTTGTTCAAGATAATATTTTTACAGGCCAGATGCCCAATCGCATCGTAATCGCCTGTGTGGATAATGACTCATTTAACGGTGACTATAAAAAGTCCCCTTTTGAGTTCAAACATTACAATATTAATTTCATTGGCGTCTATGTGGACGGACAACCCGTTCCTCACAATCCACTACAACCTGACTTTGAAAACAATTTATTTATTCGAGCTTATGAGAATTTATTTTCGAATGCTGAAAACAAAGGCTTGTACCTTTCAAGATCAGAATTCTCACAGGGGTATTCATTATTTTGCTTTGATCTGTCACCTGATTTATGCGATGGTACACATCTTAATCTCATTCGTCATAGCAATTTAAGATTAGAAATTAAGTTCGGAACAACTTTGGCGCAAACAGTCTCTTTGCTAGTGTATGCTGAATTTGAAAATTTAATCGAAATCAACAAATCTCGTAATATTCTGTATGATTTTGGAAACTAATGAATTCATCGCAAATTCATAGAATTTTATCACGTGATCCTGTTTCGGCGAGGTATTTTGCAGGTGTTTTCCCTTCCGACAAAATACCTGATATTCGACACTTTCCCTGTGTATTAGTGATCAATACCGATAAACATGACGAAAAGGGATCCCATTGGCTAGCAATTTACGTTCAAGATAAGAAAACTCAGGACTTTTTTGATTCTTACGGACTTCCTCCCGAAACCTATGGAGAAGACATAACAAGATTTGTGAAGAAGTATCACCGAATTCGTTGGAACAAGGCAATGCTTCAAAGTTTAACGTCCAATGTCTGTGGACAATATTGTATTTTCTTTCTTGTAAAACGATGTCAAGGACTTTGTATGAATTCTATTACCAATGTATTATCCAGAAAGAAGAATGATTTTCGAATGTATCAATTTGTCAAAAAACGATATGGTGTAAACATGATTTTTAAAAAATAAAAATATACATTTCTCTTATTTTATGTGTGTTTATTTATTTATTTTAATTCATCATGGATAGTAGATTACATAAAAAAAAAAATTCATTTGTTTTTTAGAAAAAAAAAAGTGCATGTATAAAATTTGTCCTTAACAAGATCATACAAGTTATTGTGATATGTATATTTACAAAATAATAACAATAATAATAATAATAATAATTTCGCCGAAAATAGTCAAGAAACTATAAAAGTTGAAGCTTTCATTCATTCTTGTCATTTAAAGCATGGAATTACTCAAGTTAGTACATCCTTCTACTGTTCTTATCAGCGGGCCGACAGGCTCGGGTAAAAGCTTTTTTGTTAAAAAATTAATTGATTACAAATATTTTCATCCTATGCCCACAAGTATAATATACTGTTATGGAAGTTATCAACCCCTTTTCAATTCCATGAAAGGTGTACAATTTGAAGAAGGTTTACCCTGTAATCTTAATTCTCTAAAAAACGCTTTAATTATCATTGATGATTTGATGTCAGAATTAGCTTCTGATGTACGATTGAGCAAACTTTTCACGAAAGGCAGTCATCACCGGAATCTTTCCGTTATCTTTATAACTCAAAATTTGTTTCATCACGGCAAAGAAATGAGAAATATTAATTTAAACTCTCATTACATGGTACTATATAAGAATCCTCGAGATAAAAGCCAAATAATGTATTTATCCAGACAAATGTTTCCTGGTAAGTCTAAGGCTTTTCAAGAAATCTTTAATGATGCTACTGCATTACCTTTTAGCTACTTATTCATTGATTTAAGGCCCGATTCTTGTGAAAGTTTGCGCATGCGCACTAAAATCTTTCCTGGTGATAAACATTATGTGTATGAACTTCGATAAACCATTTTTTCCAGGGAACGCCAAAATCTTGAATCTGAATGATTTTAACTGCTCCAAGATTAATTTATTAAATATTTCAGAGTTAAACTGCCCAAGTCACAAAACCCTGTTTTAAACATTGTGTTTTAAAGAAAGCTTTTACTTACGGTAAGCATATAAAACAAAGAGATTAAGCTCAACGACCATCATTTGAACTCAGGATGTCGACCGTGGAACATCTGAAATTGTTAAGCAAGACAAAGAAAAAAACGGCCTTTCTTAAAAAGTGTCCTAATAGTATTATAAAAGGTGTCTGTGAATGCGTCTTAAATCTTTTAAAGGGTAACATACCTGTCTCTAAACGTCAGAAAAATAGATTAATAACTTATAAAAGAACATTGCGACGCCTGGGAAATAAAAAAGTACCTCTGTTTAAGAAAAGACGACTTCTTGTTCAAAAAGGAGAAGGGTTTTTGTCTATACTTATTCCAGCTGCAGTATCAGTGCTCAGTACGTTGATCAATGGAGTTCGCTCGTAAATTCAGACTTATTCCAGCTGACAGAGATCAAGAGTTTGCCGATGAGCATTTAAGTGATTTAGATAGACAAATTCAGACTATTTTGAAAAGAAAAATAGAGGACGATGAAAAAGCGAAGCTGTATACACAGATTTTGCAAAAGTTTGTATCATTCCCAGATATGAATGCGGTCAAAGCCCCTGAAGAACAACTTCCCCAGAAACCCCTGGAAAAGTCTGATGTAGAAAATGAAATTCTAAGTTCTATTCCTGTAAAGCAAAAGAAAACTGCTGTTAAAATTATGGATTTTTTTAAACAAAATAAAATTTCCTGTACAGAAAACAGAGAATTGAAAATTGATGATACTGTAATTAATGGTTCAAATATTGTTCAACTAGTCGGTTTTTTGCTGAGAGATAGACGTCAAAAACCTATTGCCTTTGATCAGTTTCAAGAACTTTTAAAGAAAAACAGCTTTCCCCAAGAATTTATAAAAAATAAGTATTTGAAGACTGAACAGAAAACTATTTATGCAAGACCTGAACCCTATCATAGAAAACGAAGGTTATCTAAGCACGCAACTTTACCAATATCACCAATACCATGGTTGAAAATGTAGAATATAATGTTTTTTGCAAATATAATGTATTTTATGAAACAAATAAATATGTTTATAGTTCAAAATATATTTATGTGTGTGACTGTTTTTTTCGTAATATTGCAAAAAAAAAGTAATCGTTAAGATTGCTTTTTCTAAAATTTTTCTTTAAGAAAGGAATTTTTTTTTTTTTTTTTGAGAAATAACGTTTTCAACGAAACACAAAAAATATGTTCAGTAAATAAAAAATTATGTTGCAGAAAAAAATATTATGTTTTAGGAAAAAAAAAAAGTTTTTTTTTTGTGTTGGAAAAAAAAAATGTGTTTTGGAAAATAATATTTTGAGTTTTGGAAAAAAATGTTTTGGGTTTAGTGTTTGGAAAAAGAGTTTAGGAAAATTATTTTTAAGAAAAGTGTTTGTGTTTAGGAAAAAAAAGTTTGATGTTTTAGGAAAATTATTTGTGTGTTTTGGAAAAAAGTTTGATATTTAGGAAAATTATTTTTGTGCTTTGAAAAAATGTTTGATATTTTAGGAAAATTATTCTAAGAAAAGATGTTTTATGTTTTGGCAAAAAAAGTAATGTATTATACAAAAAAAAATATGCATTGGAAAAAAGATTTAAGTTCAGTAAAAAAAAAAAAAAATAAAATAAAATAAAAGTTATGTGTTGGAATAAAAGATTTATGTTTTGGAAAAAAGTAAATGCATTGTAAAAAAATAAGTTTGATAAAAAATATGCACTGGAAAAAGTTTTAAGTTCAGTAAAGAATTCAGTTCAGCGAAAAAGTTATGTATTGGAAAAAAAGTTTTATGTTTTGGCATAAAAAGTTTGATGTTTTAGGAAAATTATTTTAAGAAAAGTGTTTGTGTTTAGGAAAAAAGTAATGTATTGTAAAAAAAAAAAATCTGTTCGATAAGAAATATGCACTAGAGAAAAAAAAATCTGTTCGATAAAAAATATGCACTGGAAAAAGATTTAAGTTCAATAAAAATAGTAAAAGGATCAAAGTATAAAAAATATATTTTTTTATTTTCTGAACACAAACTTATTATTTTTAAAGAAAAGTTTTTTTTTTTTCTAAAGTCCAACATTTTCTTTTTTTTATTCAAACCTGAAACATTCTTATTAATTTTATAAAAAACAAGACTAAGAAAACAGACAAAAGATATTATGTACATATACATTTATTCAGATCTAAAATTTACAATGATAATAGTAAGAAATCATTTTCTTCTTGTGATTGTTGGTCTGCTCCAACATACATTTTTTGTACAGATTCCAATAATTTTGGGATAATTAATGAATCAAAAAATTCTTCTTGACCAAGTACATATTTAAAGTCAACAGTTAAGTTTTTTTTAACAATGTCTTTTGCAACATCACGCATGTTGATGGAATAAAGTGCACTGTCAGAGAACTCTAACCATTTTTCAGTTCGTGTTTTCGTTACACAGTCATGCATAAAAGGTGCTTGATAAGACTCACGACATCCGAAACAGTTTATCAGTTCCGAAATTTTGATAGTCATGGCAGCAACCAAACACTTAGTCAGGGAATCAGCGAGTTCTAAAAACGCGTCGGGATTAGATGTTGGGTTAAACTGCAAATCGGTGTTGTCCAGTTCTTCATAAATATAGTAAGATATTGAGTATGTGATTAGTCCATCTTTCAAACGATCCGTGATATTGCACATGTTATCAACTACCTTTTCAAGCTCAGCAAGTGTTAGTACGACGTGTTCAGGTACGAATTGCATACTCATATTTTTTCTTTGGAAAAGTCTTTGGAGAACGTAAAGTTCCACACCATCCTTCACTTGCTTTGAAATGCACAAATCTGATTCAATAATTGTCATCTTTTCTGAAAATTTGGGATTTAATATAGTCTTGATTTCACGACACAAGGATTGCCAGACTTTGGGAGTTAGAGATACACCATCTTTAGTAGGCTGTAATTCACCGTGGGGATCAACAATATAGCGTCTAATGTGAACTCGGGTTTGCCCCAGAAAATAATTCACGGAAAGAAAGTTTTCTCCACCTAGGTATTTCATGTCCTTCGAATTATGCCATTTAACCTTTTCTACAAATGATTGAACCTAAAAAGAAATAAAGAGAGAGACCCAAAATAAGTAAACATAATAAAAAACATTTTAAAACTTTATTATTATGAATTGAAAAAAGTATTGATTTAAAAAAAATCAATTAAAAAACTTACCGTAGTTTGGTAATTCTTCGTTTTCTTGTTGCTTTCTTTAATTTCAACAAGTTTGCGCTTGCTTTTGTTGGTTTTAAGTCCGTCTTCCATAACGAAAAACAATAAAAATAACTAAAATAAAAGCGAAGATAAATCACAAGACAACAAACGATGCTACACACTCTTGAGAATAATCTAAGCGAATGACAAATACAACTGATGCCATTTGTTGAATCAGAAACTTTTTTCAGAATCGGTTATAGTTAATCGGTTTCTAAACAACTCATCTTGATATTTTGCTTACAGTTTAACCTTAAAAACAACTCAACTTTGCAAACGGTCCTCGTAATTGCTTGTCTAGGGTGCAATCATCACATGACGTCACATTCACGTTCGAACATAATCCGTTTTTGATTGACAGGTGGACACCCCCCTTCTATCGTACTCCTCTACAAGCCTGTCACGTGACACCCCCTTTTCCACCCCCTCAAAGTATCCAGCAAAAAACTACTCAACCTCCAGCAAAAAACCCACTCAACATCCAGCAAAAAACAACTCAACCTTCAGCAAAAAACAACTCAACCTAAAAATCCCCGTCCTCCTATACGAACCCGTCACGTGACCCCCTTTCCGACCCCCCTTCCCCCTCCCCTAGCCTATTCAGCAAAAAACAACTCAACCTTCAGCAAAAAAAACAACTCAACCTAAAATCCTCGTCCTCCTATACGATCCCGTCACGTGACCCCCTTTCCGACCCCCCCTAGCCTATTCAGCAAAAACAACTCAACCTTCAGCAAAAAAAACAACTCAACCTTCCCCCTCGTCCTCCTATACGATCCCGTCACGTGACCCACCCCGCACTTCCGGTTTCACCCCCCTTTTGATTGACAGCTGCCACGCCCCCCTATGACGTCACTTCCGTCGCACGTAGACCTCTGTATACTACTGGTGTTGTATGCCTGAGGGTTCGAATATTAGCCATCATGTATGTTAATACAACTTTAGCCCCATAAAGTGATATTATTTATTTATTTATTTTTCTTTAGTCTGTAACATATTTAATGTAAGATATTAAATTACAAGTGTTATTTACAATATATATATATATATATATATATATATAGTCGTAATTATTTTGTTTACTTTTTTGCAGAAGTTGAGTTATTGAATAAAAGTTGATAGAAGTTTTTTAGAAGCTGAGTTATCATTTTTTCTGAAGTAGGCGTTCTTTAATCTATTGACGTCAATAACAAATTTGTTTAAAGATTTGAAAATCAAGTATTCGTAAGAGTGGGAAAAGAAATGGCAAAGGCGGAAAATGTATTATTTGATATAAACACCATTTCTATATCTTCCGGTTTAGAAAACCGGAGATACTGGAGCTTAAGAGAAATTCTACCTGCCTCATTTAAAAACTATTTAAATTCAACGGCTTATGATTATAGCACTTTCTCGCCAATGGAGAGAATAAGATATACTTCAAATTTTAAACTTCAAAACAAAATGTGGAGGATTTCACTTTACCATGATAGTAGCCGTGGTCCTCTGTACCTTACAATAACTCTTCACAGTATGGATGAAGCAACTGCTGTTGATCAGTTCAACGTGTTAATGGGCATTGTTAATAAATCTGCTGAAGAAATTGCTGTGTCAAGAACAAACGTGCGATTTTCAAGTTTCGAGGTCATTGATTTGATTGATGGTCCAATAGTTGATTCAGTTTTGAAGTCAAATGAAGATTTTTGGGTTTTTGTGGAAATCTACAAGAAAGACTTGGTAAAAGAACTGAAAACTGAGGAAAGAACGGAAAATAAAGAAATGGAAAAGGAAACAAAAAATTGTAAGTAATTTTAATCTTTATAATGAAACGTGCAACTATTTTCATAGCTATAAATATAAAAAAAATCTGGGAAAACAAACTCAATATGACAAAAGCTTGCCTGGCTACTTTTTGACTCTTTTAAAATTCTCCATTTTTACTTTCTTCTATCTTTACAAGAAGAAAGTATTGGATTCATGAAAATTTTCGAATTCCGGTTTTCGACGGATTTACACGTTTTAGGGGTCAGAGATTCCAAAAAACATGTTTTTACAAAATGTCTGTCTGTGACTCTGTGAGTCTGTCTGTCTGTCTGTCTGTGTGTATGTGACACAAATTTTGTGGGCGCTCTATCTCAAGAACTAATGCACGGAATTTAATAAAAATTTATATTAAGTTAGTCCCTAATACAAATTGACGCTGATTAGTTTTTGGTGTAAATCGCTCAACAGGTGGCGCTGCTATGCTGCATTTCCCGCGATTTCTGCACTAGCTCTATCTCAAGAACTAATGCACAGATTTTCATCAAACTTCAGATTTAGTTAATCCTTGATATGAATTGGTGCTGGTAAAGTTTTGGTGCAAATCGCCCAACAGATGGCGCTGCTATGCTGCATTTTGCAGCATTTACACGATTTTCGTAATAGCTCTATCTCAAGAAATAATGCACGGATTTTCATCAAACTTCAGATTCTGTTAGTGCTTGACATGAGTTGACGTTTTGCACTTTGTGGTGTAAATCGCTCAACAGGTGGCGCTGCTATGCTGCATTTTTTGTGATTTCCGCGATAGCTCTATCTCAAGAACTTATGCTCGTGTTTTCAACAAACTTCAGATTCAGGTATACCTGGATATGAATTAGTGCTGTTTATGTTTTGGTGTAAATCGCTCAACAGGTGGCGCTGCTGTGCTGCATTTTTTGTGATTTCCACAGTAGCTTTAGCTCCAGAACTAATACACGGATTTTCATCCAACTTCAGATTCCGGTATACGAATTATTACTGTTTGTGTTTTGGCGATTCCGGTTTACGATTCAGGTATATGAATTAGTACTGTTTGTGTTTTGGTGCAAATCGCTCAACAGGTGGCACTGCTATGCTACATTTTTCAAAATTTCTCCTACAGCTCTATTTCAATAGCTAATGCACGAATTTTCATCAAATTTCAAATTCAGGTATACTTTTATATGAATAAATTGATGTAATTTATTTTACTATTTAAATGATTTAATTGACGTGATTTATATAGAAGAAAGTTTTGTGATGGCCACAACATACTAGTTTACTAATAGCAAAGGATCTTTCAAAATAAGCTGTTAGCACCTTGGATTGATTTTCCATGACGCGTATTATGGAAATGGTCGTCATCAATCAGCAATCGATTTGAAATCAAATTTCACTAGCAAACCCCGCGGCTTTGCTCGCGTAATACAGTTGAAATATGCCAAGTGATATTTGTATGTCTAATTTTTATTAGAAGAAATTATACTTTTAGGAATAATTACTAAGGATAGGATACTTAGGAAAAATTACTAATTAAGCTACAGCTTGACTAAACTTCATTATTACACTGTATTTGGCAGAAATAAGATTTAAATTAACAAGAACTGAAACTAATTCTAAATAAGTGATAATTTATAAAGTATTTTGAAGCTTTTGTGCTGATTTCATACGCTTATTTCAGTATTCATTTAAAGTTTTGAATTTTTTAGAAACCATCATCTTCTTAGTACGCATTTACACCTTAAAACTAACCATCGTATCAAATTCCAAGATTCTTGTCTGACACTCTACCACCTCTCTGGTGGTAGTGGCACCAATATTAAATGCCTATGTTGAAACAGGGACTGTCACCATACGTTTGTAACATTAATTTTGAAGGCGGTTTGGTATTTCCTAATATTCCATAGAAAAAGTAATTTAGAAAGTTTATAAAGGCTTTTTTAGAACGTTTGTTGTTCCTGCCAACCCGAAATGGTAGTGGCACCGGCATAAAATATAGCCTGTGTAGGATCAGAAACTGTCACCATTGATTCGTAACCATTACTTTTGGAATCGGCTCATTATTTTTTGAGATTGCATAAAAATCGTAATTTAGAACATTTTTCGAACGCTTTTCACTCCCTCCCTTCGCTTCACCACTTTTGAATTTCAAATTTGTTTTCGACTTTGTAGAATGCTTTTTGCTCACTTCATTCTTTTAAATTTCGAATTTTTTAGAAACTGTTCATGGAGAACATTTACATCTTATAATTAACCACCATGCCAAATTTCAAGTTGCTATCCCTCGCAGTATAACAAAAATCGCAATTTAGAAAGGTTTTTTGCTCCTGCAACCCCCAAGTGTTAGTGACACCAACATGAAATAGAGCCTATGTTAGAGCAAGGGCTGTCACCATCAATTTCCAACGGGGACTGATTACTGCACAGGCCAACTATGCCATGGCCTTGGCCCGCTGCTGATGAAGGCCCTAAAATGATTAAAATAATTTAGAAACGAATTCATAAAAATGCACTTTTCTCAAAAACTAAAAAAAAAAATTAGTTAACTTAGAAACATATCGTATTATTTAATAAATTCGAAATTTCCCCCCCAAAAAGGTCTACCTATTGTTTTGATTTTGATGGGCCCTCGAAAAGGTATGGACCTTGGGCCCCAGATATACACGTAACCGGTCTCTGATTTCCAACCATTCTTTCAAAATCGGTTTGATATTTCCGGCGATTTCGTGACTTCCTGAAAAATCGCCATTTAGAATGTTTTTTAGAACGCTTTTCGCGCATTTTCATCCCTTTTAATTTTCGATTTTTTTAAGAAACGTTCTTAAGAAGAGATCATTCATATCTAATAAGTAACTACCATACCAAATTTCATGTTTCTAGGCCTTTCAGTAACACAAAAATCGCATTTTTAGAAAGTTTTTTTTTGCTCCTGCACCCCCTTTGGGGAAGTGGCACCGACATAAAATATAGCCTATCTTGGAACAAGGCTGTCACCATCATTTTGACACTATTATTTTTAAAATCTCTTTGGTACTTCCTGAAATTGCGTACGTTTTTTGGAACGCTTTTCGCGCATTTTCACCCCTTTTAAATTTCGATTTTTTTAGGAAATTTTCTTTGAGTCATTTATATCTTATAAGTAACTACTATGCCAAATTCCATGTTTCTAGACCTTCATTAACACAAAAATGTATTTTTAGAACCTTTTTTGCTCCTGAACTCCCTTTGGGTTATTGGCATCGGCGTAAGATTATAGCCTATGTTGACACAGGGACTAACAGCATCATTTTGATACCATTACTTTTGAAATCCAGAGATTACTCCCTGCAAGTAAACAAACAAACTTTACTTCTTTATAATATTAGTATAAATTTATGGGAAAATTTAAAAATGCTTCTTGAATCTTTTTTTTTTTTTTTTTTTTTTTTTTTTTTTTGGCGCGTAAATAATAATATCTTGAAAAATTTAACTAAATAACAAGGTTCACTTCATTTAATGTCTAAGTACAAAAAGGAGTTCAAGAAAGTGTCAGAAATATTAGTTGCGGAAAAAAAGAATTGTTACAGGTTAAGTATTATCTATTTATTTAACAGACAAGGCTGTTTTTTTAGTCAACTGGTTTGCGCTTTCTACTGAACCAATTTTGATAATTATTTTTTAAATAAAAGCCCTTTATTTGTAAATGTGGCCACACTCTCTGTTTTTTAAAATAATCCCATTTTTATATTTTAATTTTAATTTTAAATGTCCTTTGTGAAATTTCTTAACATTGGTGGCAGCCGGGTTACTTACATTGTTGAAGAGAGAAAATAAATAATGGGCTAATAATAAGCTAGAAACAGCAGGAGTCGTTCTTTAGCTTCATCGTCCCAGACCCTCCCTTTCAGCCGTTCGGTGTCTTTAATTTGTGCAATTTCCCTTTTAAATTTGTCCGGTTTCAATTTTTGATTTTTTTTTCAACCTGGCTTTCGCTAGAGTGTCTTTTACTCGGGACGTGGCTAGGGACCTACGAACCTTGCTTTCGCAAAAGAGTCGGAATAAGTAGAAGAATAAAGGGCTGCGGACGAATAGGGGCTGCTCGCTGCGGCGGTGTCTTTGATTTGTGCAATTTCCCTTTTAAATTTGTCCGGTTTCAATTTTTGATTTTTTTTTTTTTCAATCTGGCTTTTGCTAGAGTATCTTTTACTCGGGACGTGGCTGAGGACTTAATAATAAGCTATAACTTATAATAATAAGCTATAAGTAATACTTACCATACCATTGCAGATGCCATTTTCGTCATACAATTAAAAATAACTTTTAAAAAAATTTTGAACAGAAAATGACATCACGATTTAAAATAATGCATTTTTACTCCTAAAGCTGTTAAATTTCAATATTTTTTTTTTAATTATTATTCTGCTGATACTAAGATTGAGAAGCTAAATTCAGAGGGCTTCAGTGGATGAAAATGATGTCATAGTAAAAATGAAGTGAGTACTTTCTTTGATAATACTAAATATTTTACTACGAATGTGTCTAAAAGTAAATTTTTGGATTTCGCCGGCACTCAGACTAGAACCTCAAGTAAAGAGTGCGAATGTTTACAGGCAAAATTGTAACTGGCAATCATGACATCAAACTTGGGAATATATACCGGATGTCCCAAAAATGACTGATGGATTTTAAAATTCAATAACTTGCAAACGGTGACAGATATTAAAAAAATTCTTGCTCGAGGGTTATGTATGATGTCAGGAGTTTTTTTAATGTGATTCTTAATTTTAGTTCGAATTTCAAACATTAAACGGCACTGAGAGCAATAGGTGCTCAGTCCAGACCGGATTTTTGGTACTTCGGGATTCATTCAATACGTTTTAATCTACTTTTTTCGCATGGAAGAAGAGAGAGGCTGAGAAGAGAAGAGAGGCCGAAAAATCGAACCTGGATTTAGCGGTTATTGTTTGCAGCGCCCTCTATCGATGCTATTTGTAACTAAAACTGAGAATCGCAGCATAAAAACTCCCGACATCTTACATAACATTCCTGAAATAATTTTTTTGATATCTGTTACCGTTTGTAAGTTATTGAATTTTAAAATCCCTCAATCATTTTTGGGACACCCGGTATATATTCCCAAGTTTGATGCATATAATAATAATTTATTGCAAGTTAAAATAGTTTTAAAATAGTGAATATGAATATGAAAAGTATGCATGTAAATTTTGCGATAAAGATATTATATTTAGATTTTGTTAAAAACAAAAATTATAATTTTGTCACTGTTGCGCAATTGATTTTTCATTACGTAATATCAAAGATCAAAAGCTCAATTAAAAACTTCATAATTTCACTATCTTAATTGCATGTTACTGATGACGTATAGGAATTAAGTTTAATTTCTCAATAATTTGAAAAGTTGAAATTAAACTTTAGTTAAAAATAATATTTGTTTTAAGGGTTAGACTAAGCCAATATAATATTGATTAATTTTTGTAATTATTTTTGTTAATTCTTTATAAATTCAGTCAGTCAGTTCTTTTACATTTTATTTTGTCGCATTCGACGGGTTTCGACTTGTTAGGTGCGTTCGTAATTATATAAATACGTAGCACCTATAGTCGTCGCTCAGTCCGTCTCTCTGTCCGTCCATCCGCATATAACAGAGCAAAAACTACCCAACCGAATGGTCTGAAATTTTAAATATATAATTGTTGCAAAATTTTGTCGCGTCATTTCAAATTTTATGGAAATCGGATGTAGAGTTTAAATACGGGGACAGTCAAAAGTTTTCCGTTCCATGACGGTCAATGGGAAAAAATTATTTCAAGTGCATTTTAATGATGTTACAGCTTTTCAAAGAGAATGAAATGGATAGACACTTATGAAATGCACTAAAATATACATTCAGTACACTATGCGGAGCGAAAAAGATTTATAAAACTAGTTATAGTACGAAAACACCTCATTTGCCACGTTTGACGTGCAGTTTCTAATTTGTTTTTATTTATTTTCGTTAGAGACAAAACCCTAGTTTTTTATAATTCTTGCTGAAAATAAAAATCACAGATACGCGAGGGTTTGCCTCTTAAAATGGAAGTCTTTGTAAAACGAATATGTTGCACCTACCCCTTAAGATTCTGTGTTAAAAAGTTTTACTGTAGTATAGAATACGTTGTACAGTGGTATACCTTTTCCAGTGTAGGCGCCTTGGTGAATTAGAGAAAATGATCTTGGCGAGAAAACGAAATTTGGGCACCATATTCACTGTTTCATATACACAATTTTTTTTTTCAATATTTATCCAATTTATTTTATATAAAGAAGCTTTTTATCTATTTTTTACGTACAAATAGAAGTAAATTGTATAATAAACAAGTTGGAAATTGCACGTCAAACGTGGCAAATGAAGTGCGTTCGTACTATAACTAGTTTTATAAATATTTTTTGCACCGCATAGTGTTCTGAATGTATATTTTAGTGCACTTCATAAGTGCATATCCATTGCAAACTGTTCGAAAGGCTGTAACATCATTAAAAAATGCACTTAAAATAATTGTTTCCCATTGGCCGTCATGTAACGGAAAACTTCTAACTGTCCCTGTCATTAAACTATACATCCAATTTTTATAAAATTCGAAATGACGCGACAAAATTTTGCAACAATTATACAGGGTGTTCCGTTAAAGGGGTCCAATATTAATAGGGGTAATAGAGGAGATCACATGGAGCATAAATCAGTATATAAAGCCTGGTCGGATCTCAATAGTTTTCAAGTTACAGCAAATAGAATGAAAATTCGGAAAATTGTAAAAGAACCCTCATTGCTAAACTATCGATAATGCTACATAAAAACGAAGCACATATTTAGAAAGAGCAGAAAAAAACCTACAAAATGACATCAATTGTATTAAAATAGCAATATTTATTGACGAGTTACAAGCCCTGAAACAGTGAAAAAAGTACGAAATCCAATATACATCAAAATAGTTAATCGTTAATTCCAAAAAGACAACTCTAGCTACAACAAGGAAAATGTAGTAAAATTTGGTCCATTCCGAAAACTTTCGAAAAAGCTTACAATGAACCATATCGGTTTAATTGTGTGAGAGAAATTAATCAGTTTCTTAGTTACAACTCCGCTTTCTTTGACACTAGCAAAGGTTAAACTCCGCCCATCACGATTGGAAACACCGCCTTTTTAATTACTCTCAACTATACATTTTCGATCATGCTTCTTCTGAGATGCAACATTTTTAATTATTCAAGAGTTGAATGAACCAAAATAACTTTACAATAATAGTCTACATTTTAACCCTCCGTCTACCAGACGGGTCCATTGGACCCGACAGGTACATACAAAATATTCAATCAAACCAGAAATTTCTTTAAAATAAACTAAGTATATAAACCAGACAAAAATAAGGTAAATAAATAAGTTAAATAGTTTTAAATAAAAATTCTGGTGTAGAACATTTTATTAAAACTTGAATAAAATTCCCGGTAGATCTAGGGTTAAAGTGGTCTTTTATTGATATAAAGCTTAAGTTAAATTCTTTAAAATTAAACTGGGGGTGAAAATTCGGAAATAATTAAAAATATTGCGATTTGTAACTATGCAAGAAGTTTCAGTACATGTTTTACATGGACAATTATTGTATGTATATGTGCATCATAATTTATGATAGGAAATAATAATAACAAATAGCATAATAATTTTATTAATTATAAATTTAAAAAAGACACTAAATTTTAAATTAATTCATACAAACTTTGTAATTTACAATTTGAGTACACCACAGTCTGTGACTTACAAAATACTGTGCCAAAAAGTGTTGAAAATAAAAGAAAAATGACAAATAAAGAATTACATTCCACGTACTTTATGACATATGTGAAGCATAGTCTTCTGGCCTGCGCTGCACAGTTCAATGTCGGAAGGCAGACGAACGGACATTATTATAATAGGTGTTCGAGGTTGCGCCCATTAACAGAATCGCACAGCCGACAGCGACGTCGTAAAGATTGGCGAACACGCCGAAAAACTCCGACGGAGTTGGGAATGTCTCCTGCAGCGACAACGATTCGCGCTAGTAAATCCTCCGGTGTATCCACAGGCGTTTCATACACCAGCGATTTAAGGTGTCCCCAAACAAAAAAGTCTAACGGATTGAGGTCTGGAGAGCGTGCAGGCCAAGCAACAGGTCCACTGCGTCGAATCCATTTCCCAGGATATGTTGAATTGAGGTGATTGCGAACACCTATGAAAAAATGTGCCGGTGCGCCATCGTGCATAAACCACATATTGTGGCGCAATGTTGCTGGCACATTTTGCAGTAACTGCGGTAAGATATCCCGTAGGAAAACCAAGTACGTACTGCCATTGAGTACATCTGGGAGTAAATATTGTCCTATGAGATAATCGCCGAGGACACCTGCCCATATGTTCACACTGAACTTTTGTTGTGCGTTCGACGGGAAAACAGTGTGCGGATTTGTATATGACCATGTGTGCATATTGTGCGTGTTTACCACGCCCTCTCTCGTAAATGTTGCTTCATCAGTAAATAAAATATTTTCCAGAAATTGTGGATTATTTTCTGTTACATTAAGCAACCAGCGTACGAATTCTGTCCG
Organism: Maratus speciosus; assembly: GCA_963932465.1. Taxonomy (NCBI): domain Eukaryota; kingdom Metazoa; phylum Arthropoda; class Arachnida; order Araneae; family Salticidae; genus Maratus; species Maratus speciosus. The sequence goes on from OZ010799.1 coordinate 333,473,847, forward strand.
CTGAGCACAATCTGTTACTGATAACAGTTGTACCCGCTGCACATGAAAGGGGTGCATGTTTTCTGCACGCAGAACACGCCACACACTTTGGTGAGAAACACCGACTTCAGACGCAGCAGCTCGTGTACTCGTGGAGGGGTTATCTTTAAAAATATTCAGTACATCTTCTTCCATTGCAGGTGTTCGTACATGTCGAGGTTTCCCTGCATCAATGCTTGCTGTATTAAACGATCCAGTCTCCCGTAATCGTCTATCGATTTTTATGAAGAGTTTCGAACTTGGGCAACGTCTCCTTGGAAATTGCTCACGGTACATGCGCTGTGCTAGACATGCATTTCCATGAGCTTGCCCGTACATCAGATGCATGTCCGCATATTCTTCGTTAGAGTATTCCGGCATAATTATTATACATCAACTTACTACAATCCCACTTACAACAGCCTCCCTTTAACATAACGCCCACTGGTGACTGCTGTTTTATTACACTTTTCTTCCTATACACATAGAAAATTTGCATAAAAAGTACTTCTTCTTCATCATCCTGAAAGTTCATGGAGGAAACGCAGCAGTCTCGGAGTTTGCTTTAAGACAAGGCGAGAGCTGCACAATATGTCATTCACTTGACCAGACTGAATAATGAAAGGGTATTGATAGAGGTTGATCAGAAATGTATAATTGAAAGATATTAAAACGGGGTGTTTACAATCGTCATGGGCGGAGTTTCGCCCTTTCCGAGCGTGCAACAGTACAGAGTTGTAACTAGGGAACTGCTTGATTTCTCCCATACAATTAAACTTATATGGTTTATTGTCAGCTTCTTCGAAAGCTTTCGGAATGGACCAAATTTTATAATATTTTCCTTGATGTAGGTAGAGTTGCATTTTTGGAATTAACGATTAACTATTTTGCTAAATATTTGATTTTGTATTTTTTCACTGTTTCAGAGCTTGTAACTCGCCATTAATTCTCAATATTCTAAAACAACTTATGTCATTTCGTAGGATTTTTTCTGCTCTTTCTAAATATGTGCTTCGTTTTTATGTAGCATTATCGATAGTTTAGCAATGAGGGTTTTTTTACAAATTTCCGATTTTTCATTCTATTTGTTGTAACTTGAAAATTATTGAGATCCGGCCAGGCATTATATACTGATTTATGCTCCGTGTGATCTCCTCTATTACCCCTATTAATATTGGACCCCTTTAACGGAACACCCTGTATATTTCAAATTTCAGACCATTCGGTTGGGTAGTTTTTGCTCTGTTACGTGGACTGAAGGACGGGCAGACAGACGGACCGAACGACGACTATAGGTGCTACGTATTTGTATAATTACGAACGCACCTAAAAACAATAATAATATATATGTATGTATAAATAAAATGTTACATAAATACATACATAAAGAAGCATAAAAGTTCATCAGGTTAGTTTTCAAAACTGTTATATCAATTGGCAGCAAATCTCACTTTTTAAAGACCAAATTGCGCCGAGAAAAAAAAAAAAAAAAAAAAAAAAAAAAAAAAAACGCCAAGCCCCTCCCTCCCCCCCCCCCCTTTAGCGGAAAAGTAAGCCTTTCCTTATAAGAAAATAGTGACATGCCCATTGAAATCGAAAATAGATTCAAAGTTTTTCTCAACATTATGGCAGCCCATATTATAAAAGGTGGCGATGTTCACTTAAAGGGGTTACCTGCGGAAAAGCAATTTTTATAAACTCAACTTTCCAAATATTACTTTAGCGACAATAATGGATTTCTTATTATCGCCATGTGTTGATTTATACAAAAGTAACTCGGGCAATCAATTTATTGCCCTTATGACGCTTTATGCAAAAATAAGTAAATAATAATAATAAAAAAGCAATTTAATAAATTACAACGACCATTTGGAAAATGATTTTGTCAAAGACTAAAATTTAAGACATAAAAAATCGCACGGAGTTGATCATACATTACGTACGCCATGTATTAAACATTAACATTCCTGGACCCATCATGAACAAATTTTAAAAGAAATTTCAGTTTTACAATTTTCGGTGCTGTAAAATTTTAAACTTCTACGGAGTTGGTCATACATTACGTACGTCATGGATTAAACATTAATATTCCTGGACCAATTTTAAATGAAATTTCATTCTTAAACTTCTAAACATCCCACAATATTACTTTTTACACCGTCGTATAGAGAAAAAAAATGTACTTTTAAATGCAATTTGTTTGAAAGCTGTATCTCATTTGTTTCTGAGTTATTAATTTTTTTTTTGTAGTTTTTATTACTTTTTTTTCATAGTGGCAACAGAAGTATCCATCTCTGTTGAAAGTAAAGGGAAAATATAGATTACTGTATAGACCCATCAGAAAACGAATAAAATGCGGGATTCAACTAATAAAACGCTTCAGATATATTTTTGATTTCCTACCCTGACCGAGGACAATAACCCTTTTTCCAAATGGTTAATAAATCTCCAAAACAAAAATTAAGCACAAATTTAAAATAGATGGAGCAATTTAGCGGGTATCCCAAAAATTACCGATGATTTGAAAATTCAATAACTTGCAAACGGTGACAGATATTTAAAAAATTCTTGCAGGAGTGTTATGTAAGATGTGAGGAGGTTTTATGCTGCGATTCTCAGTTTTAGTTACAAATAGCATCGATAGATGGCGCTGAAAGCAATAATCGCTCAATCCAGGCTCGATTTTTCGGCCTCTCTCTTCTTCCATGCGAAAAAAGGGAGATTAAAACGTAATGAATATATCCCGAAGCCCGAAGTACCCAAATCGGTTCTGGACTGAGCACCTATAGAGAAACTCCAACTTGTAAGAGAAATGTCATGAGCGCAAGTGCGCATGCTCTGTGGAAGAAAAGTGTCCCATGGAAGAAAAAATCATGCAAACCTCATTTTCAACGATTGGCGCATTCTCGCGCTTTGGTTACTTTTATTATTATTATTATTATTATTATTATTATTTTAATGCGCGTTCTTGCGAAATGGAACAGGGTAAAAAAAAATAATTTTTCTCATTTTTTAGGACGAATCAAAATATTGCAAATCGTGGGTTCATTTCTGCTTTTGCGCATATTATAACAAAAGTTGCTCTAAGGGAAATTTCTCTATTCATAAACACATTTAATATTGATTTTAAATTGATTATTTAGAATCTAACAATAGATATTTATTTATTAACTTTCTCATTAGACTTTTTATAAAAATATGGTAAATCAAATCACTCAACTCATCGAATTGAATAACTGAAATTACACATTTCAGTACTATTTCACAATACATTTTTTAAGGAATAAAAAGGAAGGAATCCATGCTCTTATGCAAATTTTTAATCAATAAAATTTTCCTAACATTTCTTCGCTTGCGGGAAGGGGGTGGAGATATGGTTTATCGTTAATTTTCTAAACCTTTTGAATTTAACAACCATCTATGTTAACTTTTGTGAGTGTGCGAATCTATTTGGGCCGAAAAATACAAAATATAAATGTTAACCCCATTAAGTATTGCATTAAAAACAATTATTTTTTACATTTCTGTATATAGCATACATTTTAGAAGAACTCAAAAATTTAATATCTCCATTTAATTGTCTCCATCCAGTGGTGGGATTCAAATAATTTAACAACCGGTTCGCAGCACCAATGATTTCTGATGTATAAGCAGGGGTGGGGAATTTCTAAAAAATCTTACCATCCAAGGATTTATTTTACCTGCCAGCAAAATGCAACGTACAGTTGAAAATTATTATGACAAAAATTACGCAACTGTAAAAATAGTTGTTTACTATTACTGCGATGCATTTTCATAATTTTTTTCTATACATTTAAGAAATATATAAAAGAGAAGAATGTTTAATATACAATAAAACTTAGTACCATGTTGCGTCGCAGTAATTTGAGAAGTTGCAAAATATAGCTAACCAGTCAAAAAAGATAAAGTATTCGGAATATCTCTATTGTTTGCAGTTTTTGAAGATCACTTAAAAATTCACTCGTCCTGTCAGAAACTTCACTCGCCAGTGGTGAGTAAAATAATGAATTTCCCACCCCTGTATAAGCATGAAAGGAAAATGAAGCATCCGACATAGATTATTAAATACTTTCTAATATTAGAAGAACATAGTTAAAAAAAACTTTGATCTTTTGGTATAGTGAAAAAAACAATTCCTGAAACGTATTTCCCTGTAAAAAGACGTGTTTAATTTTATAATATTCGCCAATCATTAAACCCTGATAAACATTTCTATCAGAAAATGCATCAAGACAGTATATTATAATAAGGATAATACAAAAATAAGGAAATGTAAGTTTAAGAATTAACTCAAGTCCACGATCTAAAATTGCAATCGAAATCTCTAATAATGTCAAGTTTTTGAATATCAAGCATTCCTATTTGTATCCTTGCTTTGAAGAGAAATTCTGGTAATTTCTTTAATGTTAATCGTGATAAATAGGCTTTTGTGAACGGTAGCTGGGCTGCCACTGGCGACTATTTTTTAATTCTCTGTCGAACCACTTTTTCAAACCAGAAATTTTAAACTACTTTATCATCATGTGCAAGAGAAACATACCATAAAATTTATTTAAAAAAAATTGTTGTGGAATAAAATATAAAAATAGTCACCAGTGACAGCCCTGTAGTAGGTGCTTGATTTCTGGATTTTTTTAATGCGTGTTTTATGTTAAGTTTTGTCACCAAAGCAAATTTCACCGATAGATTTGACAATTTCGTCAGCTATAATTAGTCCCAAGTGAATCTAAAATTATTTTTGTAATAACAATAATGCGCACGCGAAGAAGATACATCTGGAAATTTTGTATAAATAATAAAATTTAGTCCAGTTTAAAATCATGCAAAACCTTTTAAAAACCTTTCATACAATAACTACCATGGGTAACAATTCCTGGTGAAATACATCAGCACACTATACATTTTCGAACTGATACCAGCAAAAATAAATTCGAATTATTTTGGGTGTCCTGTACTGAAAACAACTTTGTGATGGTGAAAAGTTTAAAAAGGTATAAAAAAAGTAGTATATTAATTCACATATTTACTCCATAAATAAAATAATAAAGGATAGAGAAAAAAACTATATTATAGTATAGAAAAGAGTTTTAAAATATTAAATAATTTGTGTTATTTGAGATATTTACATATAGCTTCTTGACAAGCGTCCTCACTTTCAATTTTCTTTGTCGTTACTCGAACATTATCGGATGTGTGATTCTTTCTTAACATACAGGTACGAGTATATTCCTTATAAAAGTAAGAATCCATTTTTTAGAGGGTTTTAGGCCAATTTTAGACTAATCGTCATTATGTTTAATACATTAGTTAATCAACTTCACTTCTCTGACCATATTATGATTATCTTTGAAAACCCCTTTTCCAATCGTGCTGAACTTGCAGCAATTTTTCTGACAATATTTTTATCCTTTTGAATATTTTTAAAAACTCCATAGTTTTAGAAAAACATTTCAAATATAGTAAAAAAACCCTCTATAATCATTAATGTTAAGTATAAGCATCCTTAAATATAAAGAATACTTCTTCAGCTGCTTTCTGTTGAAGTATTACTTCCCAGTATTCCAGTAATCAGACAGAGAATAAACTGCAGTTTGTTCCTGTATTCAAGTTGACTACAACTTGAATTTGAATGTTCAGAATTCAGTAGCCTATCATTTTTAATTAATTCGTTACGTTGTTTTTGAAAAACCTGTTCCTGAACTCACTAAAACATTTATGATCTTCTACAAATTTGAAAATTTTCCAAGTTTCTAAAGTAATAACCGACAAGTCATCGACCTTCTTTTGTATGTGCTTTTTTCTTCTAAAGCACTTCAAACGTTTTAATAAATTAATTTTATCATAAGTTTTCATCCTTTATGATGCTTATACTTCGTTTTTATTGTGATTTAGAAAAACGAGCAAGTACATTATGCAGTCATTAAGTCTTTATCGGGCAAGTCAATTCTGTGGCTGAATTGCTGAAAAGATTCACTGTCACCAGAATCTACAAACAAATATTTTCATCATGTGCATTATAAAAACAAAATATTTTACTAGAAATTCCGGTACGAATTGATCAGTTTTCAATAAAAATTAAATGGTAAGTATATTACCATTACCCGATAAAGGGTTAAGGCAATATCAGTCATAAAATATGTAGGGCGTCGCTTCTGATGGCTGACCAAGAGCTAATTGATAAATAGTTAAATTTAGAATACTTCTAATAAAAAAAAATATTTCAAATGTTGTTCTTCACCACCTCAAACAGCGTTTTTACTTTATAAAAAAGTTACAAAATTTAAATTTTTATGCTGTCCTTTTGATCTTATAACATATTTAGAAAAACATTATCTGCGCTATAGCTTGGGAGACCAATTTTTGCACGTCCAAAACTTCTCGAATTATGATATTTAGGATTCTAAGAATTTTGACCATTTCTGACTTCCAGACCAGACAACGCTGAAAATTTGTAAAATACGAAGTATCATAGCTCGGCAAGTTTAGACCATACAAAGTTTTTTTTTATTAGTTAGAGCATAGAAAATATTTTTCTAAATGTAACTTTTAGGACTCAGAGATCTTATAAAAATTTAGAATTTGTTACATTTTTGAAAATAATTACTTTGATTTAAATGACTTCTAAAATATGAAGAACAATATTTTAAAAAAATTGCAAACTGTACCACGAAATCTAAAGTTTTAACAATTGGCAATTGAACTAGATTAATTTTAATACAATTATTCTAATTGATAAATAAATCATAAGAGTTGTAATTTTCTAACTGGACGAAAAATGTCCGGGCTAGGAATCGCATCAGTGATATATTGGCTGAAGCTGCCAATGCTCTGCCAACTGAGCTATCTCGGACGACGAAGCTGGAGGACCTAATTCACCCAGTTCACCTTATTGGTCATAGCATCTGGTCTGATATATGAATCAGCTCAAAAAATCTACTACAGCAGCTTCAGCCAAGAGATCCCTAGCTCGAATCCTGTCCCGGACATTTTTCGCCCAGTCAGAAAATTATAACTCTTATGATTTATTTACCAATTAGAATAATTGTGTTAAAATTAATCTAGTGTAATTACATATCCAGCGTTTAGTGGAGTTCCATTAGCTGCGACTGTTGAGCTGATTCATATATCAGACCAGATGCTATGATCAATAAGTTTAACCTTGTGGATTAGGTCCTCCAGAATCGTCCGGAATAGCTCAGTTGGGAGAGCATTGGCAGCTCCAGCCAAGAGATCCCTGATTCAAATCTTGGCGCGGACATTTTTCGCCCAGTTGGAAAATTACAACTCTTATATATTAGCTAATGATGAGCGATAACAAGGAACCTTCCATGCCAAAGCAAAGTACATTTTATTTGAATATAAATAGTTATTGTAATATCGAATAAGCATGCCATATAACTAGGGTTAGCCTAGGCTGCCGATTTGGATTCCAGAGTTCTTCAAATCCTCAAAATTTCATTTTTTTAATGTTGATTTTGCTTCTTACAGGACTGATGAAGAAAAAATATATTCTTTCTGTAAATGAAACATTATTCTATTAAATGAAATAAACCAGAACAGTGTTATGTTTTGAAAACGCTGTTGTTCAGATAAACATTTAAAGAAAGTAAATTAATATAAATGCTATTTTCGCATTTAAAGTATCATTTTAACAACCGGTTCGCCGAACTCAACACAAATTAACAACCGGTTCTACCGAACCGGTGCGAACCGGCTGAATCCCACCACTGTCTCCATCCCTATAATTTGCATTAAACAAACATATATTAAAAGAAATAGTATCACTAAGTGATCTTAGAAAAACAGAATTCATAATCGCATAATCAGTAACATTTTTTTAATATTCCTCGAACTTCGGGATTTTGATAACGAAATTTTAGCGTTTATTTTTAAAACTTTATAAATTTAGCGTCCTTCAACTAAAATGGATATTTTTATGAATATTCAAATTTAGAACATATCTCGTATATATTGTCCAAAATATAAAAAAACCATGAACATATGCCATTTAACAATGTATTAATAAAGGTGGTATAATTTTTTTTTCGGTATTGTGCCCCCCCCCCCTCCCAAAAAAATGCCGATCTCTTTCGCCAAACAATGGCACTGCGTTTTCCATTTTCCTAGAAATTTGACACACTTTCAATTACAATAAATTAGTCGACTATGACGAACTTTTCATGACTGTCGTGCCTTACAAATTGACAGAATGTGCAATTCTTATTGCCATTTTAGGAGAAGACTTTTCTATTTATCGAAAAACGGGAAAATGTATTCGATTTCTTACAACTGGAAAAGAATGTTTGCTAATTCATACACATTTGCGGATAAAAATAACTTCGTGAATATGGTAGAAAGTAATTAGTTAGAATTTGAGAAAAACCTTCAAAATTCCTGAAGAAAAAAGAAAAAAAATTGTGAAATACTTAAAAAAAATAATAATAATACTTGTATTCTATTTATATTGGTTGTCTCCATCGTTAACTTACTTAAGGGTGTTCTCAAATCCAAAAGAGCAACTTTCTGACATAAGTTTTAATTTATTTTTGTTCGGAAATGCATGAAACTAGCTGATGCTGTTGTTCAGAAACTATGTCATCGAGCTGTTTTTTTCTATTTTTTTTGTAAACGCAATAGATCTTTCAGAAAATAATGTCAAAGTGGGCGTTTTGAACCGAATTTCCGCGCGAAGGAAGAAAGAGCTAAGGTCAAAAAACGTGTTTGTCACGTGATCAAAATTGCTTATAACTCAATAGGTAATTGATTGATCAAACATGAAAAAAAAAAACAGCTCAATTCCAAATCGCTTGCACGGCCAGGCTTTCCAATTTTATACCTTTCCGTTAAAAAATGAATTTGTAAATGTGTCAAAACATTTTGGGCTTGTTGAGCAGAGCAGTTAAGAACAGCCTTAAGGCGATTCTCCAAAGAAGAATTCTCCATTGAACAACGCGAAACTTTCTGAATCATTTTTAAACATAAAAGCACGATTCTTGATGTACAATTATTAAAGAGATTTTCAATGTAACAGTTTTTTTATTTCTCTGATAAATGAATTACATCTTGAATTATAAATTATTGCTGTCTCAGAAGGCAACGTTTCCCTTTTCTGCGGTGTCGCATACGGAAATTCAGTCCAATGGTTTTATATGCCTTGCACTTAGATAAAATGTATTCACATATTTATGCATTTTAATATTGTTTCACAATATATTAAAAATATACCGGGTGTCCCAAAAAGGACTGACTGATTTTAAAATTCAATAACTTCCAAACGGTGACAGATATTAAAAAAATTCTTGCAGGAGGGTTATGCATAAAGTCAAAAGTTTTTTTACAGTGATTTTCGATTTTAGTTCGAATTACAAACAATAGATGGCGCTGTAAGCAATAGTCGCTAAATACAGGCTCGAATTTTGGTCCTTTCTGTTGTTCCATGCAGAAAAAGAAGATGGAAATGTATTATCCGGGCCACGAAGTACCAAAAATCGAGCCTGAATTTATCCTCTATTGATCGCAGCGCCATCTATTGTTTGTAACTCAAACTAAAATCGAAAATCACTGTAAAAAAACTTTTGACTTTATGCATAACCCTCCTGCAAGAATTTTTTTAATATCTGTCACCGTTTGGAAGTTATTGAATTTTAAAATCAGTCAGTCCTTTTTGGGACACCCGGTATATATTTCTATATCTTCAGGAGTTTTTTAGTGTTAATTTTAAAAACTATGGGAATTTAACGGCCATAAATATTTATATTTTTTCTTGGGGGGGGGGGGGATTTTGTGGTTAAGGTTTAGAACTTAGCTCATACATATATATTTGCATATACATATTGCTCATGCATATATACTCCATCCGACATTACATAAAAAACTTAATTTATTTCTTACACTCCTGAAATGCATAGGAAACAAAATGCAGAAAAAATGTATAATCCCCCTCTAAAATGTATATTGGTTATCTCCATGCACAATTTATTTTAAGGATGCCTATGAAAATAACAAATAATTAAAATAATTATATAAATAAATATATTTCACGAAGTCACACATTCAGGATCTCATTGTGTGTCTTAAAATACATGAAATTTGCAGGTAGTCATGCATGAAATTTTATATTCCAGTTCTTTAGAATCGAATATCGTTTTTAGTTTTCCTATAAATATATTACATTTTTAATTATAATCGATCGCTCCACAATGACAACTGACAACAGAGATTTATTTGTCGAATGGAGAGAGCAGCTTCGTTTAATTTTTTTAACTCCCTTTCTTTTTCTCTATTTGGTATTGTGCAGTTAGATAAGAAGAACAAAAAAATGATCTTCTAAATTAACACTTCACAAAATTTCCACCTTTAATCTTCTTTGACATCCCTCCCCTATCATATAAAATTATTTTTTTTTTTTTATTTCCAACTTAATACATACGTACCCATCCTCCCAAAATTGTTTTGAATTTACATGCATATTTGATGTATGAAGTATTATTCTTCTATACTTCCTATTATAAAGAGGAAAAAATTGTTTATTTGTAGGAGGTAAGCTCTGGAACTACCGAACCGATTCCAAAAGTAATGGTATCAAAATGATGGTGTTAGTCCAACTTAGAACATAGGCTATATCTTATTTCGATGCCACTACCCCAAAGGGGGTGTAGGAGCAAAAAACGTTCTAAAAATGCTATTTTAGCGTTACTGAAGGGCCTAGAAATATGAAATTTTGAATATTAGTTACTTATAAGATATAAATTATGTCTAAGAACAGTTCTTAAACAATTCGAAATTTAAAAGGGGTGAAAATGCACAAAAAGCGTTCTAAAAAAGGTTCTAAATGGTAGTTTCTACACAATCTCAGGAAATACCAAACCGATTTAAAAAATATTGGTGTCAAAATGATGGTGACAACGCTTGCTCCAAGATAGGCTATGTTTTATGTCGGTGTCACTACCCTAAAGGGGGTGCAGGAGCAAAAAAAGCTCTAAAAATGCGATTTACATGTTACTGAAGGGCCTAGAAATATGAAATATTAGCTACTTATTAGGTATAAAGGATTTCTAAGAACAGTTCTTAAACAATTCGAAATTTGAAAGGGGTGAAAATGCGCGAAAATTGTTCTAAAAAACGTTCTAAATGGTGGTTTCTACACAATCTCAGGAAATACCAAACCGATTTAAAAAATAATGGTGCCAAAATAAGGGTGTCAAAATGACGGTGACAACCCTTGCTCCAACATAGGCTATGTTTTATGTCGGTGCCACTACCCGAAAGGGGGTGGCAAAAAACGTTCTAAAAATGCAATTTTTGCGTTACCGAAGGGCCTAGAAATATGAAATTTGAAATATTAGCTACTTATTAGATATAAAGGATTTCTAAGAACAGTTCTTAAACAATTCGAAATTTAAAAAGGGTGAAAATGCACAAAAAGTGTTCTAAAAAAAGTTCTAATGGTGGTTTCTACACAATCTCAGGAAATACCAAACCGATCTAAAAAATAATGGCGTCAAAATGATGGTGACAACCCTTGCTCCAACATAGGCGATGTTTTATGTTGGTGCCGCTACCCCAAAGGAGGTGCAGGAGAAAAACGTTCTAAATTGCGGCTTTTGCGTTACGGAAGGGCCTAGAATCGTGAAATTTGGAATGGTAGTTAGTTATAAGATATCAATGATCTTTAAGGACATTTCCTTAAAAAATCGAAATTTAAAAGGGGGTCAAAATGCGCAAAAAGCGTTGTAAAAAACTTTCTAAATTGCGATTTCTATGCAATCTCAGGAAGTACTGAACCGATTTCAAATATAATGGAGTAAAAATAATGGTGACAGATCTTGCTCCAAGATAGGCTATATTTTATATCTCTTTCGACTACCCCAGAAGAGATGCAGGAGCAAAATGCGCGAAAAGCGTTCTAAAAACGTTCTAAATGCCGATTTGTCAGCAATATCTCAGGAAGAATGAATCTGATTTCAAACGTAATGGTAGGAAAATGATGCTGACAGCCCCTGCTCTAACATAGATGCTATTTTATTTCGGTATCACTATCACCAAGACGTTGCAGGAGCAAAAAAGCGCTCTAAATTTCGATTTTTGTGATCGGTAGGGGCTAGCAACTTAAAATTAGGCAAGATACATATTTATTAGATATAAATGATCTTTAAGAACAGTTTCGAAAAAATTGGAAATTAAAAAAGGTATGAAAATGCGCGAAAAGCGTCCTAAAAACGTTCTAAATTGCGATTTCTACTCAATCTAAGGAAATACTAGAGCTATTTCAAAAGTAATGGTTGCAAATCAATGGTGACAGTCCCTGTCATAACATAGGTTATATTTTATGTTGCTGTCACTACCATCTGAGGGTTGCAAAAGCAAAACATGTTCTAATTTGCGTTTTTTGCACAACTCAGGATTCTAACTCTTTGAAGTATGGCATGGTATTTACTTACAAGATGCAACTGCTTTCCAAGAACAGTCGAAAGAAAATTCCAAATTAAAAAAATGAAATGAGTGAAAAGCGTTATAAATTACAATTTTTAAGCAAACTTATAAATTACCAAACCGATTAAAAAAGTAATGATGACAAATTTTGGGGATAGAATCTGCTCAAACATAAGCTATATTTTATGTCTGTTCCACTACCACCAGAGGGTTGCAGGAGCTAAAAACTTTCTAAATTGTGATTTATGTGATACTGAAAAGGTTAGAAACTTTAAATATGACATGGTAGTTACTTATAAAATATAAATGCCCTCAAAGGAACGTCGAAAATAAATTCGAATTAAAAAGGGGTGAAGCGAAGGGGAGGCACGAAAAACATTCTAAAAAAGTTCTAAATTACGATTCTATGCAATTTCAGGGAATATAAACCGATTATAAAAATAATAGTTGCGAATCAATGGTAACAGTCTCTGATCCTACACAGGCTATATTTTATGGCGGTGATTCTACCACCTGGGGTTCACAGGAACAACAAACGTTCTAAAAAAGGGCTTTAAAAGCTTTTTAAATTATGTTTCTGTGAAATATTAGGAAATAACAAACCGATTTCAAAATTAATGTTGGCAAATTAATGTGACAGTTCCTGTTTCAACATAGCCCTTTATGTTGAGAGAGGTGGTAGGACTTGGAATTTGACATGATGGTTAATTTTAAGATGTAAGATGATGGTTTCTAAAAAATTCAAAACTTCAAATGAATACTGAAATGAGCGTATTAATTGAGCATAAAAGTTTCAAAATATTTTCTAAATTATCATTTATTTATTTTTATTTCATTTTATTAATTTAAGTCTCATTTCTGCCTAATGCAGTGTAATAAGGATGTTTAATCAAACTGTGTTTTAAATAGTAATTTTTGAATTATTCCTAAAAGTAATAAGTACATTTTAATAAAATAAAATATTACTTTTTAATAAAATAAAAACTTAGTTAGTACCTTTTAATAAAAATTAGACATATAAATATCACTTGGCATATTTCAAATATTACGCGAGCAAAGCCGCGGGGTTTGCTAGTAATTTAATAAAAATGAATGCTGCTACTTCTAATGATTAGATATTTTTATGTTATTAAAATTACGACATAAACATATTTTAAATGTAATTTTATTCGATGTTGTTGCATTAAAATATATGTTTATTTTTAATTATTAAAATATAGCCCTTGGGTGATATTAAATACAAAAACTTAGTTTCATTAAGAAGAACCGATTTAAAAAATTATAATATTTTATTAACTGATAATAAATTATCAAAAATAAATATATAAATAAATAAAATTAAATTTAGTTTTATTGGCAAGATTTAAAAAAAAATCAGAGTAACTGGTAACAAATCAATAAAGCTAAACAAAATTTTAAAAGTCAAAACCGATCGAACCCGCCACCTTTAACTTACTAGACATCTACAGTCGTGGAAAAAAAAAATAAACACCCCCTACTAACTCCTCAACAAATTATCGTAGAAGAAATTGACTGGTGCCGAACGATTGGAAATAAAGTCTACTTTTAAATGATGCATATAAAATTTGCTTAGGGGGCCATCTACATATTAAAACGAATCCAAACTTCATTTTTTTCAATGACAATACCCAATTTTAACAAGATATTTCAAATCTTCGGTTCAAATTATGCCTAGACACCAAATTTCAAGTCATTTGAGTGACAAGTTTTTGAATAATAAACATTCAAAATTTAGTGCTTCTAATGTTAAATTACATTTTCATATTTTTATTTATATCTCCAGAAATTATGCTCCTAATGTGCTAATTTTTTTTTGTAGCAATAATACTAATATACCCAAACATAAATACACTGAATTTGAAATTTTTATAATTTTATGATATGAATTATGAAATTAATATTCGAAAAAATTATGAATTGCAACCTACGATTTTTTTGATGGATTTAGATTGATTAAGTCCTGCTTTATGTAAATCCAAAATTTCTCATTTTTCTTCCAAGTAGTTTTCAAATTATGCTTAAAAAACGGCAAAATGGTGGTTTAAGGGGCCGTCTATGATAGAAGTGAGTAGATATTTTGAAATTTCTTCTGCTGTCCCGTAATCTAGCCGGCTTCATTGACTTCTTAAGGTGCCTTGATCAAGATGGGGGCTCTCTCGGTTAACAATCGATTTCCGAACTTCAATTTGGATACAGCCCTTACAATATGCTTGTTTTAAAATAATTAATTTCTCAGAAACTTGTGGTACGAATTGCATAAAAATTTGTTTTTAGGCTAATTGAAAGGTGCAGAGTTTATTTATGCTGTCAGAATTGTGTACTGCTATTGAAAAAAACAAAGTTATGGTTCGTTTTAATATGTAGATGGTCCCCTAAGCAAATTTTATCTATGTCATTTAAAAGTAGACTTTATTTCCAATCGTTCGGTACCAGTAACTTTCTTCTACGATAATTTGTTGAGGAGTTAGTGGGGGTTGTTTACTTTTTTTTTTACACGACTGTACTTTAACCATTACCCCAAATCATCTACGTGAAATGCAAAACGACTGAATTAGTCCCGAGATAAGTTCATAGGAGGATTTCGCGTTTGGTGAGTTTTCATTCTTCGCCAACACCTATTTTGATTACTGATGACAGAAAATAGGAAAAAAAAAATACTTGTGATTCGATTCTACTGAAACAAAGCAAGGATATATATACATTTTAGTCATAGAAATAAAAACAATCCATATTATATATATATATATTAAAATATAACCAGAAAAAGAAAGAATAAAGCTTGTTCTGACAGAATGAAAACGAAACTTAAGGAAGGAAAAAAAAATATTTGTTGAAGAACATTGCGAAATTCTTAGACAAAATTGTGTTTATGTCCATAATATAAACATTTCTGAGCCTGAAAATTGGTGTTAAAGATCTAAACAAGCATGAAAATATTATGAATTACATAAATTTAAAAATTCTCTATTTTCGTCCTGTGTAATGTCTATGGAAGCGTTGCAGTCGATCGCCCGCGGCGGTTGAAAACAGCTTTGGACCAATCAGAATTTATTGCCATCATGTCGTTTCTCTTACCCATTGTAGGTTCTCTAAGCACCTATTGCTCTCAGCACCATCTATTGTTTGAAATGCGAACTAAAATAAAGAATCACAGTAAAAACCTCCTGACATCATGCATAACCTTCCTGCAAGAATTTTTTTTATATCTGCCACGGTTTGCAAGTTATGGAATTTTAAAATCATCGGTCATTTTTGGGACACCCGGTATTTTAAATTTTCTAGCAATATATATTAGAACTAGTTGCTTACTAAAGAGGATAGAAAATAGAAAAAAATTCTAATGTGAACGGAAAAAAAGAGAAAAAGGCAGGTCCAAATCTAAAAATAGGAAGTGTCTGTCAATATGGAATATATAACAAATGCTCTAATGTTCCTCGATTCTTGCCATGAATGTAGTCAGTGTAATTTCTTCAAGGTTCACTCATTTACATACAAAATTTCACATTGTAAATATGTCAGAATTGCACTGTTTTGTTTTTAACGTTTTTTTTTTTTTTTTTTTTTTCAAATTTCTCATTTGCAATTCAATTTTTTTATTTATTAGCCCCCGGAATGCTATTTCTTTCTCCCAGCTTATTTTGTCTCCAAAAAATAACGTTACCTTACAGACGCTAGCCGTAAAACAAAGCATTACGATTAAATACTCTTTAGCAATTTTTAAAACTTCTAAGCATCGCACATTTTCAACTTTTATACCGTCGTATTGGAAAAAAAAAGTTCTTTTAAATGCATTTTGTTTGAAAACTGTATCCCCATTTATTTTTGAAACATAAATTTTTTGTAGTTTTTAGCGACATTTGTTTCATTTTGGCAACTCAAGTACTCCATTTCTGTAGAAAGTAAAGAAAAAATAGTTGAAAAATAGCAATTATATCTTTTTGTTGCCCCTTTCTGATAAAAACTAAAAAAAAAGTAATTAAAATACGTGCTATTTTAAAAAAATATATTAATGAATTGCTTTCTTTTTGCTTCATTTGTGTATTATTCTGAGACAGTGACGTCTTATCCATACTTTATTGCAGATATTTATGATTGGATCATAAATGAGGAATTCTTCAGCGGATTCGGATGACGTCGTTTTATATAAAATAAAATCGCGTGTTTTAAGTCTTAAAACTGAGCTACAGTAGAGTCCCGAATATCCGAGTTCCCCTTAACCGAGTGTCCGCTTTCACCGAGTTATTTTCTTTTGATGGACTGGTGGCTTCTATTATTATGAAATAGCCATTATAAATGAAGTGTTAGGTGAAGATGAAAGAGCAGTCGTAAAAAGTTAGACCTCTGATTTTCTGGTCAGAATGGGAAAAAAAAATGGGGCTGTTTCATAATAATAGAAGCCATCAGTCCATCAAAAGAAAATGAAATAATGGAAATGTCGGGGGCGACACTAAATTCTGAAAAAGCAGAATTCCTGTTCTCTAGTTTATTTATAAAGTCACTTTCACTTTCAGAATCGGTTCAAAAGTAAAAGTAACCTACATAAAAAAGGAGCAATCAAAATCGAAAAAGACAAAAGCAGTAGAGTGCCCGATTAAAGATTAACCTCATATCACTCATCTGCAAGAAAAGTGACACATCTCGCAAAAATTCATTTTGCGTTTTATTCCACTAATAGGTCTGTCATAGGTGTGTTTTGCTAAACAAAAAGCTTCATAAGTGTGGTTATACGGAAAATCAATTTGTTACGCTATTTGTCCATTTGTGACCACAGAAGAGGGATGGATTATGTGCGATGGTAAAACTATCCAACCCTATAAACCTCATCACATGTCTTCTTTCTTAAGTGTTTCACGTTTTTATGTACGTTTTTACTCTTGCATGCAGAGCTAAGTGCTCTAATTTCATGTTATAGTCAAATCATGGAAATTGTCCTTTTGCCTCTCCTGTGAAATTTACTTTTCTCGAGATGTGTCACTTTTCATGCGGGTGAGCGATATATCTGTACAAAGAAAAATAATAATAGTTTAAGATACCGATATAGAAACGAGTAGCTTGAAAAAACGATGCCATTGGTCTAATATTAGCTTGCAAGAGTCTTCGCATTACTCTCATAGGTTGTTAATGGTTTTCAAAACTTTTCTTATATGTATATCTTTTCTTTTTAGCTAAGAGAAAATTCCAAATGGATTATGAAGAACTGCTACTCAGTGGCAAACACAGTGATTGCATCCTAAAAGTGAAGCATATGAAATTTCAAGCACACAGGTTAATTTTGGCGGCAAGATCCGTTGTATTCTCAACCATGGTGGAGCATGAAATGCAAGAGAAGCGCATTAGCGAGATATCTATAAATCATGCAGATCCAGACATATTTCGAAAGTTTCTCGTCTATCTCTACACCGGGGATGGAGAGCAACTGGACAACTGGAAGACTATTGCAGAGCTGTATAAGCTGGGACACAAGTACTGCGTGGAAGATTTGAAACAGCTATGCGTGGAACGCATGAAGGCGATCCTATCAATGGAAAACTTCTTCGAAATTTTTATGCTTTCACAGCAGCCCAATAATGTGGAATTGTCCGAAGTCACAATCCAGTTTTTCTTAGAAAATTCGAAAGAGATAATCGGAAGTGAAAAGTACTTTGGGCTTATGAAAGACCATCCTGACGAGGCTTATGTTCTCATCAAAGCTTTCGTAAACAATAAATAAGATCAGATTTTAAAGTATTGTGTTGGTTTATTAATAAAACCTTTTTATTATGATACTTATGCATTCTAATTTGCCACATATTTCACTAACATTTGTCCATAAAGGCTGTTCTCAAATCCGAAGGGGCTACTTTTTTGACATATTTTTTAATTCATTTTTCGCTCGAAAACGCATAAAATTGTTAGTTGTTCTTATTTAGAAACTATGACGCTTTCTATTTTTTGGTAAAGGTAAAAGATCTTACAGGAAATTGTGTCAAAGTTGGCATCTTGATCCGAATTTCCAGACATAGTAACGCGAGAAAGGAGAAAAACCGGCCATCACTTGACAAAAATTGCTTATAACTCAATGACTAACTTATTTATATATATTAAAAAAAATGGAAAAAGCATTTCGAACCATTTCGTGTCAGAAAGTTTAGCGTTTGCAGAGCAGGGAACTTGAGAACCGCCTTAAGCAAACAGTTTTAGGTTGCCAATAAATAATATCTATACTTAAATGATGCTCATCCGAAAGAAAATCGGCACAATTACCCAAAAAAAAAAAATATTTTGCTTTTTTTTTACACTAATATGGTCTGAGGTATGTCTGGCTCAGGACTCGATCTAGCCAAGGAGTGGTATTCATCCCCCCCACCCTCTCCTATATTCTACTGTCACAAAAAATTAAACATTTTCTATCCCTTAGAATAAAAATATGAATACTTAAATAAATATTTACAAAAATATATTTTTTGATTTTAAACTTTTCTGTTCTAAACGTAAAAACGATTGAATACAATGTCAAAATAGATTTAAAGGTGCGATCGCAGTTTAATCTTCTTCTTGGCGCCATTTTCAAAAATCGCCAAATTGTTGCCATAGTGTTGCCATATTGGGAGAAGTCGGAGTAGCAGTCCGAAATACCGGGCTTGCCATATTTGCGCAGTTATCGCGGGAAAAAGAAAAAAAAAATCGCCTTGGCGAAGGAGAGTAAACTGCGATTTACCGGATTGAAATGTCAACTTTGCAATAATTGCATACCAAATTTGAGGGAGGAGGAATATAATGTCAAAATAGATTTAAATGCCAACTTTACAACACTGTAAAAAAATTTCCGGAACACTCCTAAAAAAAAGTGGTGGCATTAGGATGCCACGGCTTTTTGCTGTTACGTTTCACAGCAAAGAAGTGAAACATTCCAATTTTTCAGAAACGTTCCATAATATATATTCCGAAACCTTCCATATCAAAATACTAAAATATTTTGATATGAAAGGTTTCGGAGTATACATTATGGAATGTTTCACTACTTTGTTGTGAAACATAACAGCAAAAAGCCGTTGCATCTTAACCCTTTAGTGCGCAGCTTTGCATATATGCAAAGAACAGTGTTTTAAATTTAATAGATTTTTTTTATTCATATATACCTAATTCACACCAGAAAATTAAAACAGCAATATTTTCTTTAATTAATAACAGACATTCCTTATTTAAATAAAGCTAAATTAACCATTTAAACTCTCTGGTGTAACGTCAGATTCTCTGAACTGCGTAATTTCTAGAACGTATTCTATCATGGGAATTAAAGGGTTAAATGTTAAGTTTTATAAAATAAATAATTATATAAATTAAGGTATTTGGAGACATACTTATTAAAATATTTACTAATTTGCCATATTTTAGCGTAAAACAACCACACGACAGTAGTTTTTACTTATATTGCAGATGTGCAACAGAAGAAAAGATTGACGTATTATATGAAAAATGTATCTCTGATTTTTTTTCATTATTTTTCCAGCATAATAAACCTTTCAGAGAATGATATATAATTTTTTCGAAACAAAATAAAAAAATCGCGCATTTAAGGGTTAAGGGAGCTGGTCACTCAGCTTCGGAATTCTCCTCCGTAATGTTAAGTCTATGGACTTTTGATGCGTTCGTATATTCAAAATATCTTCTTAGGAAATTCATATTTTAAACATCTTTTTTCTGTGTACTCTTCTTAAAGGACGTCTCCTTTTTTTCTTAGTTTTCAAAATATTTCTAAAATCTGTGCTGAATTTAATATTTTAAGTGTAAAAGCGGACGAACTGTGAGTAAGATTTTAACACTTTTTATAAAATTAAGTCTATACTTTAGAAATATTTTGAGAACTAAGAAAAAAAAGAGAATTCTTTTAGGATGTGTACACAAAAAATAGAAGTTAAAAATATGAATTTCCCGAGCGGATATTTTAAATATGCGAATACATCCAATGCTCATAGACTTTACGTTAGTTAGTGAGGGAAAATCGGAAGCTGGGTGACCAGCCCCTTTAATACCACCACTTTTTTCCGGAACCTTCCGGAATTTTTTTTACAGTGAATAATTACATACTAAATTTGGGGGCGGATGTATAGTAAAGTGCCCCAGCCCTAGTCTTAATGCAGGGAAAGTGTCATAAGTGCAGTAATCCGGAAAATCGCTAGATTATGCTATGCATCATTTTGCCACAACAGAAGAGATGCAAATTGTGCGTGGGGGATGAATTTACTCTATATCTCTTTTACGTATAGAATCTTAAGGCTGTTCTCAACTGCTCTGCTCAACAAGCGCAAAACGTTTCGACACATTTACAAATTCATTTTTTAACGGAAAGATATAAAATTGGAAAACCTGACCATGGAAGCGATTTCGAATCGAACTGTTTTTTTCATTTTTTGATCAATCAATTACCTATTGAGTTATAAGCGATTTTGATCACGTGACACGGTATTTTTCTCCCCTTACTGACTGGATTTTCTTCTTTCGTTCGGAAGTTCAGTTCAAAAGGCCAACTTTGACAGTATTTTCTGAATGATCTATCACGTTTATAAGAAAACGTAAAAAACATCGATGACATAGTTTCTGAATAACAACACCTTCTAGTTTCATAAGTTTCCGAACAAAAATGAATTAAAACGTATGTCAGAAAGTTGACCCTTTGGATTTGAGAACAGCCTTAAAGAATTTACAATTTTATATACGTTTTTACATCTGCACGTAGAGCTAAGTGGCACAGTTTTATTTACATTAAAAAAAGTGCCAAATATTTCTTTTGTCTCTCCTACGAATTATAGATTGCTTTGTGTCACTTTTCTTGGTGCTGTACGATCTGTTTTATTGATTAAAGTTAATAAATATTTTTAATATGATACTGGTATTACAATCTAATTTGCCACTTATTTCGCCAAGGGGCTGTGCATATATAACATTATCATTTTAGGGGGGAGGGGAGGGTCTGGCACATGATATCGTAAGATATCGCCAGGGGGAGAAGGATTTGTCTTTTGATATCACTATCATTTTCGATCCAAACAAAATTTTCTTTTTTCAATTCCTACTATTAGTTCACACTCTCCCTATATTTATTTATTTATATATTTACTAGGGGGCTCTGCCCCTGCAAGCTACGCTCGCCAACCCCCGTTCAGACACCGCAGAATCTAAAAACACGCTAATCTGATCAGTTTAAAAAATATTATAGAAGATTGAATTATACGGAAAAAAGCTGTGCATATCTCCCAGTAAACGGGTTTCCATTCAATTTCCTTTGATTTAAAAAAATTAAGGCCGAATCAGTTGCTGTTAAGACATCCAATGGTTGTTTTCGTGTTTGATTAAAGAGAATCAGTTAAACGTTTGAAAAGAAGCTAAAAATACAAGGAATTAAGTTTGCAGAGTCTTTGTCTCCCGGTATTTTAAAACAATTTCTATAACAATAGCCAAAGTCATGTGACTATCATCAAGAGTTCCGGGCGAAGCACTTCGCTTTTTATATTCCTGGTACCATTTTGGTACTTTAATATTAGCCAGGTACAGGTGATAAGTCGCCAAATATTTTTCTATCGCCATCATTTCATCTATATTATAATAGTCCAAGTCATGTAACTGCCATAAATAAATACGCTATGATCCCTTCGCTTTTCATATGAAAGTTTGGCCCAGACATCATATACGGCCCCATATTGGCGCGATTTTTTACCGACGCTAATTTGGGGAAAAGATCAACAGGATAAACAACAACATCCGGCTTATCAAATCAAGCAAAATAACGATTCTACGGCACTAGTTAAGTACCCGTTGCGTATATGACATTGGCGTCAGAAAAAAATAGCGCCAGTATGGGACCGTGTGTGGCATCTGTGTATGGGACCGTGTGTGAACATCCGGCTTATCAAATCAAGCAAAATAACGATTCTACGGCACTAGTTAAGTACCCGTTGCGTATATGACATTGGCGTCAGAAAAAAATAGCGCCAGTATGGGACCGTGTGTGGCATCTGTGCCGAAAGTTTTCCATTTCGATTTTTAAAAAATCATTTTTTTTTTCCGAATAATACTACATTGTCCCAAAGAATTCTTGGTACTCTTACGCTAGCCGGGTGCAAATCTCGCCAATAACTATTTTTCAACTTGCCAGTTAGCATTTTTTTTTTTTTTTTTTTTTTTTTTTTTTTTTCGAGTGGTAAATTAAAACATTGCTTTGAAGTTGAAATTAAATGTCATCGTTTGTTACATCATTTAATATTTGGTCAGATACCATATACGCACTCGTTTTGGCGTGATTTTTTTTACGAAAATTTTGCGAAATCCTCGTTTTCGAATACCAGTTACATATGTATTTTTGGTACTACTTAGTTATCCCGTCGAACAAAAATCTATCACCAAACTATAAGATTAAATGCAAATAATGGTTGATAAATGTCACATTCACTTGACTTTAAGCAAGTTACACGTCTTTACGTCATCAAGTGATTTTTCTTTCGACTTTTTATTTGTATATTTATTAATGTTATACTATTTTCTTTGTTCTTTCGTTACTTAAAATAAAAATTATGTCAATTTATATAATTTGGTGAGTGGTTTGGCGATTTATATAATTTTGAGAAATGGGTCAATGGAATAACTAAAAAGTACCGTATTTTTTAATTATTTTCTATTATTTTTTATTTTTAAAGGAAAATAACCAAAAAAATAATTAACTATAGAACAAAACAATTTATATAATTAAAAAAAAGAAAATAAAGTAAATAAACACTTATTATTAAATAAACAACAATAGCGGGGTTACCATGTCAACCAAAATAATGCCATTTTGGTGCCAATTAGGTACCCCGATGCCTATATGACATCTGTGCCTAATATTTTTCTTTTCATTTCGTTTAAAAAAAATAAAGAAGTGAAAGCCATTTATTTTAAATGTTTCTGTTTGTATTAAATAAAATGATAATGAAATACAAATTGAATTATGAATAAAAGTAACATGATACATTTCTTAGCATACATTTAAGGGAGGCCAAAGTTCTCGCCAAATTAGTTTAAAATAGTAACCTTTTCTAAAATCTGAAGAAAAAAAAATATATCTGTTTGATTAAAATTTGAGTTGCCATCATTAGAAAAATGTATATAAAATTAGAAAAAAATTAATATTTCGAAAACTAATTCGAATTTAAAAATTCTAATACCAGTTTTGAAATCTGCGGATCAATATTGATTTTTGGTGTTAATTTCATCGCAAAGCTTTCCATATTTTAGGAGAAATCGCCGTGAAACATAATCAGCTGTTTAATCAGTCGATTCAAAGAATCCTTACATTTCAGCCGCTTCATATATTCGTTTCATATATTCGTTTCATAAATTCGTTTCATTAGGATTTTATATATATAGGGTAGATATATCTTGTTCAAATTTTCAGTCGTTAATAAAATACTCATTATTCATCCTATCAAGTTGAAATAAATTTTTTAAAACTACTACTGCATGACAATTGATGTTAATGTAGTTTTTTCAAATATTAATTCATTAAATAAATTATAATTAATTAATTTTATCATAATACTAAAATATTTATTTGCTTAAAAGACGTTATAAAAACACGTTAAAAGTAAATTAAAAACTCTTTATTACATGTTTCAACTCATTTTCTGAGTCGTCGTCAGAATGTATAACATAAAATTACAAATGCATAATGAAAAATGGATTCCCGAGTTTCTTTGAACATATAAAAAATCATTTAAGAAATTTTGGCTTATGTTTGATCGCGAAGCCGCCTCCAAAATTAAAGATGCTTTTAAATACTAAAATTGATCCGATTAATAGAGATGACCTCTCAGGGGTTTATATGATACCATTTATTAGAAAGGGAGGAATCAAAAATCATTATATGTATAACCCAACGAAAATTCAATATCAGATTCAAAGAACATACAGCGGACATAAAATACAATAGAGGTAATACTGCTTTATCCCGGCTAAATCAAATAGAGAACATTAACATACTTTTTAACGAGAGTAAAATCATCTACAGGTCTAATTTTTATTTACAATTATTCATAAGAGAGTCCATTGAAATTTATTTAAGGAGGTTCAGGAGTTTGTAACGATACTTTATCCTTTCGTATCCCGAATTTATGGGTTGAATGGTTAGATAAATTAAGGCATCGCGACATAGAGAGAACACGAGCAATCGCGAAAATATAGGGCGCGTTACCTGATTATTTGTTTATTTTCGATGACTTTTTCCTTTTCCATTTTCCATTTTTCATTATGCATTTGTAATTTTATATTATACATTCTGACGACGACTCAGAAAATGAGTTGAAACATGTAATAAAGAGTTTTTAATTTACTTTTAATGTGTTTTTATAACGTCTTTTAAGCAAATAAATATTTTAGTATTATGATATGATTAGAAATGGACTTAATTTTGACTTTGCACTTATTTACTTTTGTAATTAATTTTAGTTTTACATGGGAGACAAAATGGTGGCCATTGGTTATTGAAGCATTTAATGCATCTTCATATTTATAAGGGGGGTTACCATAGGGTGAACCTGTTCTGTCGCCAAATACCGCCAAGTTTGTCACCAACTTGGCGATATATCGCCAAATTTGGCGACCAAAATGAGTCGCCAAAAGTGATGCCAACTTGGCGATATCTCTAATATTTCGCTAAATTCCCATAGACTTCCATTGTAAACCTACTTGCTTATAGAAAATCAACAAATTGAGATATTTTAATGCAACAAAAACTAATATTAGCTTAAGGGATTATATTAAATTTTTCTTTAATGACCTAAGTAGGAACTGACTTTAAAAACAAAATTTTTATATTACTTGTTTATTTGTAACTTGGCCTTTACATAAAAATAGTATGTTATCTTTTTCTAGTATGTTATCTATTTTTATGATAATACAAAGTGTAACAAAATGACTGCCTTCCCTTATTTTATAGCATATAGATGGCGCTGTTGCCACTGTCGGCAAAATATCCTGAGATATTTTGCCAAACATGAAGTGAAGTGAATGTATGTAGTTGTGTTTTAGTAGAGTTTTGGTGTGTTATCGAAATGTATCTCACCTAGAGATGTATTCATGGAAATATGTATGTTTCAAACGTATTATGCGCTTTACGCGAATTGTATATATTTGTTTAAGTGTCGAAAGAGTTTATCCTAACCCACATCGACACAAAATGGCGCCCAACGTAAAAAATCTTCTTTAAACGAAATCGTCATCCTGACGATAAGTGAATGGAGCAAAAAAATCAACCCGATTCTTAAGTTTGAGAAGTTTCTGTGAAAAATAATTTCAAGAAAACTGCTTTTGTTTTAAAGTGTATTGTCGCCCTGGCAAGTGAATAAAAAGAATCACCTAGGTTCTTAATTGTGAGAAATCGTCGTTTCAAGAATAGTTTAAAGTAAAAAAGAACCGCTTCGATTCTAAAGTGTGCATCGTTTCTTTCATTAAAAAAAAAAAAAAAAAAAAAAAAAAAAAAAAAAAAAAAAGTAACCGCCCTACCCGGTTCAAAATATTGTCTCCTGACAATAAAGCAATTTCTTATGTATTAGTGCCATTCTTCTGGAATAATTCTGTGTGAGGTATGCTTCAAGATTTCGCAAAGTAAAAGTGTGCTGTTAAAAGTGAAAAAAAGAATCTTTGAGTTTGTTACATAATTGTTGTTTGTGATCATCGAAAATTCTTTACGCAGTTTGAAAATGTTTTCGGATTGATATTCTTTTAGTGACCTTGATCCCAAGCGTTACTGCTCTCAACGTAACTCGGCGTATTTTATGCATGCATCATTTTAATCAATTTTCTACACAAAAGTGGTTAGCTACAGATAAATGTTATTTTTATTTTTTTCTCACCGGTAAAAAGTTGATTTGTTTTCTGTTTTTACCAGGCCAGCTCTGCTAAAAGCTTTGATTATTATTTATTTTTAAATGCTGTTTTATGTATGTGGATTTTTTGTTGTTGTCGTTCTTTGAGAGTATTACGAAAGATTAATTTTCTGAAAAAGAGAGATTTATATAATTTCCTTTGGTAATATTTTTTTTTCAATGCAATATTATTTGAGTAGGTGAATTTTATGATTATTTGTTTTAACTGTGCACAGCGCAGTATATTAGAAAAGAAAAGTGATTTCAGTAATTGTCAATAATTATTTAGAATGTTGTTTATTTTAAAGAAGTAAGTAAGTACTTTATTTTGATATTTTGTTGCTTTCACATTTGTTTGTGAATTATTTTTTTTTTTTCACATCAAATTATCCATGGTATTTGATATACTTAAAATTTTATGATTTAAACATTTATGGCAGTTTTATACGATAAGTTATATTGGTAAAAAAGTTGCATGTTAACTGATGATAATATTTTTGCATTAATATTTACATGAGCTCATGTTTAATTAGAGATAAATTTTAGTATGCTATTTAATTATTTCTTGTATATTTCATCAATTGTTTAGAAAGTTTATGCCTATTTACCTGTAAGAGGAAGGTAGCTGTTTTGGTATTTAATTATTTAATGGGTCAAGTATTGCATATAATTTTGTAATTTAAGCATAAATTTAACTGATTTGAGGAAAGATGGCGTTTCTTTCTAAAGGAAAAAAAATCGATTTGTATAATTTGGCTAGCGAATTAGAGCTTGAGGTAGATGCAGATGATAATATAGTAGTCTTGCGTGAAAAAATTATGAAGTGCGTCCTTTTTAAAGACGATGAACAATTTGTAAAAGAGGCATTTATTGCTATCGTGAAAGATAGCAAAATAGGATAAAACAAAGAACAAAATAGGAAAAAACAAGAGAGCATAGAAGAACAAAAGGTTGAGGATAAACGTATCGCTGATGAAAGAGCGTATGAGCTAGAAAAACTTAAGCTACAAGCTTTGTTGAAAAATTCAAATGGTCAGGAATTCTGGAAAAATCAGATAACCAAAAATGAAGCTAGTGAACATTTTAGAAATTTCAAAAATACTTCTCCTACCTCAAAATATACGAATTCACGCTTTGTAAACGATGATAAGCGTCCAATTATAAGTTGTTATGGCTGTGGGAAACAAGGTTTTGTCAAAGCAAAATGTCCTAATTGTTCCCCATCTACGCAAGTAAAATCAGCAAATTTTAGTTCCCTCCATTTCCAATCGTGTTATATTAATACACAGGCAACACCTATGTTGTATATAAAGGTAAATGGTATTACAGGGATAGCTTGCGCAGATACCGGAGCTACACATTCCATTGCTGGGGAAATGTTGTTCAAGCTTCTCCGTGATCAAGGAACTTTGTTCAAAGAGACCAGTGTAAGCATAATGCTCGCTGATGGCATACGAAAAGAAACTAACGTTCTTCAAGCAAAAATCACTGTTGAAATAGAAGGTCGTAGAACTTATACAACGATTTTTGCCTTATCCGAAGCCACCGGAAATAGAACATTATTAGGCATAGATTTTTTGAATAAAATGGGGATTGTGTTGGATATGCGAAGCCAAAGTTGGTATTTCCAGAACAATCCAAGATATAAAATTCCTTTTGTTGATGATCCTTTCAAAACGACGTCTGAAATCTCAACACCAAGTGTCAAAGTTAACACAGTTATGTTAAGAGAAAATGAAGGTCAAAACCTATCTGCAATACAACGAAAGGGACTTAATGACTTGCTTGAAAAATTTTCCAATACCTTTCAACCAGGGGGAGAAGCAACACCCGTCGTCGAACATCACGTAAACACTAGAGAACATCGTCCAATATCATCACCACCCTACAGATTATCACCAGCTAAGAAAGAGTTGTTGAAAACAGAAATTGATGATCTTCTTGCCAAAGGAATTATTGAGCAATGCGAATCTCCATATTTTGCACCAATCGTGCTCATTCCTAAGCCAAATGGTAGTGTACGTCTATGTGTAGACTACAGGAAGCTCAATGAGGTGACTATACCGGATACCTATCCACTTCCTCGTATGGACGATATTCTACATCAGGCAAAGACTGCCCGGTTCATGACCACTCTGGATCTGAATGCTGGCTACCATCAGGTAAGTGTCTATGTGAACCAAAATGACCTACTAATGGAATTTTCTCGTAGATGCGAGCTAGCCCAATGGTTTTCTCGAGCCCGAAAATCATAGAATACAAAATTTATTCAAAATCGTTAGAGCCATTTTCTAGGTAAAATTAGCTAGACCCACAGTGACTTAAAAATGACCTACTAATTGAAATTTCTCAAACATGTGACCTAACCCGATGATCTTCTCGTGCCCGTAAACGGTATAACGCAAAATATTGTTAAAATCACTTGAGCGGTTTTTAAATATAATTAGCTTGTCCCTGACCCATAGTGACCCAATAATGACTCACTAATCGAAATTTCTCGAACATGTGACCTAAACCAATGATCTTATCATGCCTTAAACGGTATAATACAAAATTTTGTCACAAACGTTTAGGCCGTTTTTTAGATATATTTAGTTTGACTCTGACCCATTGTGAACCAAAATGACCCACTAATGGAATTTTCTCGTAGATGCGAGCTAGCCCAATGGTTTTCTCGAGCCCGAAAACCATAGAATACAAAATTTATTCAAAATCGTTAGAGCCATTTTCTAGGTAAAATTAGCTAGACCCACAGTGACTTAAAAATGACCTACTAATTGAAATTTCTCAAACATGTGACCTAACCCGATGATCTTCTCGTGCCCGTAAACGGTATAACACAAAATATTGTTAAAATCACTTGAGCGGTTTTTAAATATAATTAGCTTGTCCCTGACCCATAATGACTCACTAATCGAAATTTCTCGAACATGTGACCTAAACCAATGATCTTATCATGCCTTAAACGGTATAATACAAAATTTTGTCACAAACGTTTAGGCCGTTTTTTAGATATATTTAGTTTGACTCTGACCCATTGTGAACCAAAACGACCCACTAATGGAATTTTCTCGTAGATGCGAGCTAGCCCAATGGTTTTCTCGAGCCCGAAAACCATAGAATACAAAATTTATTCAAAATCGTTAGAGCCATTTTCTAGGTAAAATTAGCTAGACCCACAGTGACTTAAAAATGACGTACTAATTGAAATTTCTCAAACATGTGACCTAACCCGATGATCTTCTCGTGCCCGTAAACGGTATAACAAAAATATTGTTAAAATCACTTGAGCGGTTTTTAAATATAATTAGCTTGTCCCTGACCCATAGTGACCCAATAATGACTCACTAATCGAAATTTCTCGAACATGTGACCTAAACCAATGATCTTATCATGCCTTAAACGGTATAATACAAAATTTTGTCACAAACGTTTAGGCCGTTTTTTAGATATATTTAGTTTGACTCTGACCCATTGTGAACCAAAATGACCTACTAATGGAATTTTCTCGTAGATGCGAGCTAGCCCAATGGTTTTCTCGAGCCCGAAAACCATAGAATACAAAATTTATTCAAAATCGTTAGAGCCATTTTCTAGGTAAAATTAGCTAGACCCACAGTGACTTAAAAATGACGTACTAATTGAAATTTCTCAAACATGTGACCTAACCCGATGATCTTCTCGTGCCCGTAAACGGTATAACAAAAATATTGTTAAAATCACTTGAGCGGTTTTTAAATATAATTAGCTTGTCCCTGACCCATAGTGACCCAATAATGACTCACTAATCGAAATTTCTCGAACATGTGACCTAAACCAATGATCTTATCATGCCTTAAACGGTATAATACAAAATTTTGTCACAAACGTTTAGGCCGTTTTTTAGATATATTTAGTTTGACTCTGACCCATTGTGAACCAAAATGACCTACTAATGGAATTTTCTCGTAGATGCGAGCTAGCCCAATGGTTTTCTCGAGCCCGAAAACCATAGAATACAAAATTTATTCAAAATCGTTAGAGCCATTTTCTAGGTAAAATTAGCTAGACCCACAGTGACTTAAAAATGACGTACTAATTGAAATTTCTCAAACATGTGACCTAACCCGATGATCTTCTCGTGCCCGTAAACGGTATAACAAAAATATTGTTAAAATCACTTGAGCGGTTTTTAAATATAATTAGCTTGTCCCTGACCCATAGTGACCCAATAATGACTCACTAATCGAAATTTCTCGAACATGTGACCTAAACCAATGATCTTATCATGCCTTAAACGGTATAATACAAAATTTTGTCACAAACGTTTAGGCCGTTTTTTAGATATATTTAGTTTGACTCTGACCCATTGTGAACCAAAATGACCTACTAATGGAATTTTCTCGTAGATGCGAGCTAGCCCAATGGTTTTCTCGAGCCCGAAAACCATAGAATACAAAATTTATTCAAAATCGTTAGAGCCATTTTCTAGGTAAAATTAGCTAGACCCACAGTGACTTAAAAATGACCTACTAATTGAAATTTCTCAAACATGTGATCTAACCCGATGATCTTCTCGTGCCCGTAAACGGTATAACACAAAATATTGTTAAAATCACTTGAGCGGTTTTTAAATATAATTAGCTTGTCCCTGACCCATAGTGACCCAATAATGACTCACTAATCAAAATTTCTCGAACATGTGACCTAAACCAATGATCTTATCATGCCTTAAACGGTATAATACAAAATTTTGTCACAAACGTTTAGGCCGTTTTTTAGATATATTTAGTTTGACTCTGACCCATTGTGAACCAAAATGACCCACTAATGGAATTTTCTCGTAGATGCGAGCTAGCCCAATGGTTTTCTCGAGCCCGAAAACCATAGAATACAAAATTTATTCAAAATCGTTAGAGCCATTTTCTAGGTAAAATTAGCTAGACCCACAGTGACTTAAAAATGACCTACTAATTGAAATTTCTCAAACATGTGACCTAACCCGATGATCTTCTCGTGCCCGTAAACGGTATAACACAAAATATTGTTAAAATCACTTGAGCGGTTTTTAAATATAATTAGCTTGTCCCTGACCCATAATGACTCACTAATCGAAATTTCTCGAACATGTGACCTAAACCAATGATCTTATCCTGCCTTAAACGGTATAATACAAAATTTTGTCACAAACGTTTAGGCCGTTTTTTAGATATATTTAGTTTGACTCTGACCCATTGTGAACCAAAACGACCCACTAATGGAATTTTCTCGTAGATGCGAGCTAGCCCAATGGTTTTCTCGAGCCCGAAAACCATAGAATACAAAATTTATTCAAAATCGTTAGAGCCATTTTCTAGGTAAAATTAGCTAGACCCACAGTGACTTAAAAATGACGTACTAATTGAAATTTCTCAAACATGTGACCTAACCCGATGATCTTCTCGTGCCCGTAAACGGTATAACAAAAATATTGTTAAAATCACTTGAGCGGTTTTTAAATATAATTAGCTTGTCCCTGACCCATAGTGACCCAATAATGACTCACTAATCGAAATTTCTCGAACATGTGACCTAAACCAATGATCTTATCATGCCTTAAACGGTATAATACAAAATTTTGTCACAAACGTTTAGGCCGTTTTTTAGATATATTTAGTTTGACTCTGACCCATTGTGAACCAAAATGACCTACTAATGGAATTTTCTCGTAGATGCGAGCTAGCCCAATGGTTTTCTCGAGCCCGAAAACCATAGAATACAAAATTTATTCAAAATCGTTAGAGCCATTTTCTAGGTAAAATTAGCTAGACCCACAGTGACTTAAAAATGACGTACTAATTGAAATTTCTCAAACATGTGACCTAACCCGATGATCTTCTCGTGCCCGTAAACGGTATAACAAAAATATTGTTAAAATCACTTGAGCGGTTTTTAAATATAATTAGCTTGTCCCTGACCCATAGTGACCCAATAATGACTCACTAATCGAAATTTCTCGAACATGTGACCTAAACCAATGATCTTATCATGCCTTAAACGGTATAATACAAAATTTTGTCACAAACGTTTAGGCCGTTTTTTAGATATATTTAGTTTGACTCTGACCCATTGTGAACCAAAATGACCTACTAATGGAATTTTCTCGTAGATGCGAGCTAGCCCAATGGTATTTCTCGAGCCCGAAAACCATAGAATACAAAATTTATTCAAAATCGTTAGAGCCATTTTCTAGGTAAAATTAGCTAGACCCACAGTGACTTAAAAATGACGTACTAATTGAAATTTCTCAAACATGTGACCTAACCCGATGATCTTCTCGTGCCCGTAAACGGTATAACAAAAATATTGTTAAAATCACTTGAGCGGTTTTTAAATATAATTAGCTTGTCCCTGACCCATAGTGACCCAATAATGACTCACTAATCGAAATTTCTCGAACATGTGACCTAAACCAATGATCTTATCATGCCTTAAACGGTATAATACAAAATTTTGTCACAAACGTTTAGGCCGTTTTTTAGATATATTTAGTTTGACTCTGACCCATTGTGAACCAAAATGACCTACTAATGGAATTTTCTCGTAGATGCGAGCTAGCCCAATGGTTTTCTCGAGCCCGAAAACCATAGAATACAAAATTTATTCAAAATCGTTAGAGCCATTTTCTAGGTAAAATTAGCTAGACCCACAGTGACTTAAAAATGACCTACTAATTGAAATTTCTCAAACATGTGATCTAACCCGATGATCTTCTCGTGCCCGTAAACGGTATAACACAAAATATTGTTAAAATCACTTGAGCGGTTTTTAAATATAATTAGCTTGTCCCTGACCCATAGTGACCCAATAATGACTCACTAATCAAAATTTTTCGAACATGTGACCTAAACCAATGATCTTATCATGCCTTAAACGGTATAATACAAAATTTTGTCACAAACGTTTAGGCCGTTTTTTAGATATATTTAGTTTGACTCTGACCCATTGTGAATCAAAATGACCCACTAATGGAATTTTCTCGTAGATGCGAGCTAGCCCAATGGTTTTCTCGAGCCCGAAAACCATAGAATACAAAATTTATTCAAAATCGTTAGAGCCATTTTCTAGGTAAAATTAGCTAGACCCACAGTGACTTAAAAATGACCTACTAATTGAAATTTCTCAAACATGTGACCTAACCCGATGATCTTCTCGTGCCCGTAAACGGTATAACAACATATTGTTAAAATCACTTGAGCGGTTTTAAAATATAATTAGCTTGTCCCTGACCCATAGTGACCCCATAATGACTCACTAATCGAAATTTCTCGAACATGTGACCTAAACCAATGACCTTATCATGCCTTAAACGGTATAATACAAAATTTTGTCACAAACGTTTAGGCCGTTTTTTAGATATATTTAGTTTGACTCTGACACATTGTGAACCAAAATGACCCACTAATGGAATTTTCTCGTAGATGCGAGCTAGCCCAATGGTTTTCTCGAGCCCGAAAACCATAGAATACAAAATTTATTCAAAATCGTTAGAGCCATTTTCTAGGTAAAATTAGCTAGACCCACGGTGACTTAAAAATGACTTACTAATTGAAATTTCTCAAACATATGATCTAACCCGATGATCTTCTCGTGCCCGTAAACGGTATAACACAAAATATTGTTAAAATCACTTGAGCGGTTTTTAAATATAATTAGTTTGTCCCTGACCCATAGTGACCCAATAATGACTCACTAATCGAAATTTCTCGAACATGTGACCTAAGCCAGTGGTCTTCTCGCGCGCAGAAACTGTATAATAGAAAATTCTGTCAAAACCGTTTGGGCCGTTGTTTAGGTACAATTAGCTTGCCGATCCATTGTGACCCAAAATGGAAGAATTATCGAATTTTCTTGAACTATCGAGCTAGCTCTATGGACTTCTCGAGCTTAAAAACGATAGAATACTGAGTTTAGTTAAAATTCTTAAAACCATTTTCCAGGTAAAATTAGCGTGACTCAAAAATGACCCACTAATAGAATTTTCTCGAACATGTGACCTAACCCTATTGTCTTCTCGTTCCTGAAAACGGTTGGATAACAAATTTAGTCAAAGTCGATTGAGCGTTTTATAGATATAGCTTGATCCTGATCCATTATGATCCACTAATCAAATTTCCTCGAAGATGTGATCTTAAGAAAACGTGAATTAAAATTTCATTATATTTTAAGAGATGAAATTGATGATACAGGATATACTGATGTATGCTGTAATTTAAGATATATATATATATATATTTAAAAAATTGCATTAAAAAATAATATAAAACTGGAGACACTTTTTTAAAAACATTTTTTTTTATAAGCATTCAATGTTCATCTTGAAAATCATTCCTAATTTTTTGAGTGCAATTCATGCTTTTTCCCCCAAAAATC
>OZ010799.1:333508803-333536803 GCA_963932465.1 Maratus speciosus
CCGTTGCAATACATTCATTTGGCGTAGGCACTGAATCCGATTATGAAAAATTCATGGCTCTTTTTACCCTTGGTAGAAAGCACAAGCGAGTGGATTTAATAAAAAATATATAATATTTGCTCCGTTTCTTCTTTCATATAAGAAAACAGGAAATAAAAATAAAGCTTTACTTAAACTATCTCTTTAAGTTTCCTAAATTGATTTTTCAAATTATAATCATAAATGAATTAATAACTATTAATAGATAAAAGAGTATTTTTTAAATATTGCACTGTTAATTTTTGGCCCCCGGTACGGTATGCTATTTCTTTCTCCCTGCTTATTTTATGTCATCTTCAAAAAATAGCGTTACCTTACAGAAGCCAGCCGTAAAACAAAGCAGTACGATTAAATACTCTATAGCAAATTTTTAATCTTGAATCATCGCACATTTTCGATTTTTATACCGTCGTATTGGAAAAAATGTACTTTTAAATGCAATTTGTTTGAAAACTGCATCTCCATTTTTTTTTTGAAATATTAATATTTTTGTAGTTTTTGGAGCCATTTGCTTAATATTGGCAACGGAAATGCTCCATTTCTGTAGAAAGTAAAGGGAAAATAATTGTAAAATATTATTTATATATTTTTGTTGCCATTTTTTCATAACAACCGAAAGAAAATGTAATTAAAATACGTGCTATTTTGAAAAAATATAAACGAATGACTTCTGTTAAAAGGTGGAGCTATTATAAACTATATTTAATTTTAAGTATCCATATTAATGTTACAAACAAATGAAGGCCTATGAATCATTAGATAGCCTTTTTTTTTTTTTTTTTTGGTCGAGTTTCTTTAATGACGGCTTCTTTTTTGCTGCATGTGTATTATTTCGCGATAGTGACGTCCTATGCCTACTTTACTATAGATGTTTAAGAGTGGATCTTAAATGTGAAATTCTTAAACGGATGCGAATGACATCATTTTACATAAAATAAATGCGTGTGCTGTAAGTCTTAAAATTTAAATATGTTTTGTACTATTTATATATACATATTTTTTTTTTCATTGGGGGCGACACTAAATTCTGAAAAAGCAGAATTCCTGTTTTTGTGGGTTTTTTTTTTTTAATTTATAATTTATTTTCTACTTTTTTGCTTTTAAAATGTTGTTTCATATATATTTGGCATATTTAGCAAGCGTTTATTGGTGCATCATTAAATTCATTTTTGGTTCTACCCTTATACAACTGAAGAGCTGAGTGGATGAACATGTTATGCTACATTTTCTAGATTTTTTTTTTTTTTTTTTTATCTTTTGGATGACAGCGTTATGAGGTATCCTATCACATGGTGAAGCTAAAATACTAAGATTCTATTTAGTCTTGAAGATTTAAGATATTATTCATTAATATTTAATATTTTAATATTTAATAATGTCAATAATATTAATATTTTTTTATATTTGAAAATTAAATATGAATAAGTTTTTCTGAGAGAGTTTAGTACCATACCTGTTAATATTTTAAACACATGTTATCAAACAGAAAATAAATCATTAAAATTTACAGCAAAAACTTTCACCTCAAATTTCTTGAAATGTAATTTTTGTTACTTAACATGTTCTTCCACTTAGCTCTTGAATTGTAAGAGTTACAAAAAATATCTGGAAAACATACATTTGGCGTAGGCACTGAATCCGATTCTGAAAAATTCACGGCTCTTTTTACCCTTGGTAGAAATAATATATATATATATATATATAAAGTTTTTAGATCGGGGTGGTTTAGGGTTCTTGAGGTCATATAATGAAAAGTTATGAAGGGCTTTTTCAAAAGCTGCACAATGGTAACTGCAATAGGTAGTATTTCTTACGAAATCAACTTAAGGGTGTATTCCAATTCAAACTGCTTATTTTCTGATTTATTTCTAAATTCATTTTTGCTCTCAAACGTATCAATCTGACAAATTCTCTTATTTAGAAACTATATAATGCGCCGTGCTTGTCGATTTTTTGATAAATAAAGAAAATATTGCAAAAAATGCGGTCAAACTGGGCGTTTTGAAACGAATTTTCCGAAGCGAGAGAGTTGGGAACGGAAAAAAGGGACATACTGAAAAAATAATTGTTTATAAATGAAGCTCTAATTAACTGATCGAAAAACAAAAACACACGGCCTCTTATACATCTCTTCAAAAATCACCTCAGCAAGTTTCATATTTTTCCTTTTAAAAATGAGTCTGAAAATTTCGAGCTGTTGAGGGTGGAAAAATATTTTTTCGAATACACCCTTAAAACAACATGTTTTCGAGAACAATCTAGGTTTGTTTGTGTAACAATATAAAAACACGTTATATTCAACAATGGGAGAAGTTCATAACAACAATGTAGGTTTTT
This sequence comes from Maratus speciosus, assembly GCA_963932465.1. Taxonomy (NCBI): domain Eukaryota; kingdom Metazoa; phylum Arthropoda; class Arachnida; order Araneae; family Salticidae; genus Maratus; species Maratus speciosus. The sequence goes on from OZ010799.1 coordinate 333,511,180, forward strand.
TAATTGTAAGAATGTATAATCGCCGTAACTTTAACAAGGCCACAAATACTTTCCAACAATGAATTTTTCTCTTGCGCGTCAGTTGCAGATTTGACGTCAGGCTTAGTAGGCTAGAAATTAGTGAAGTCCAAATTTATTGGATATCATTTGTCCAAAAGACGTCATAGGACTTACCTCCATCAAACTTTCGCCAATTCCTTGCCCAGTGGTAAGTATTTGGTGATCAATTTTTCAGTTATCTGCTGTAAGAATATATTTTAATATATAGCAGTGTACTTTATATAGAAGACTTATATGTTAATGTAACTTTTGAAGTCGCTTATTTTACATCTTTATACAATGTAATTACTGGTGAATGTGGATAACTGTGAAGGAAATATTTGTTGACATACAGCTAGTAAAAAATTTGTAAAAGAAACTTATGTTAGGATTCACGCTCAATATTTAATGTTTGGGAAGTTGATTTCACGCATTTTAGAAAAGGTTATGATAAAATTAATGATACAGAAAATATCAGTATAATGTAATTTAGGATATACATACATATTTATTTATTTTTTCATATAATTGTTTTTCCAATTTTTTTTCTGGTTTTATTTTGGGTTGGTAGAACTAAATTAGTATTATTTAGCTTGTTTATGGCTAATACGAAGAGGAAACCACACACTTTATTTGTAGTACCTAGGTATTTGCGGCCTGAAGATTCTAACTTGGTTCTACAAATTTCCATTTTATTTCTTTAATTCTATTTTTTTTTTTTTTTACTATGCTTCTTTGTGGTAATTTGTAATTGTTTTATATATATTATTTGGAACAGATGAGGTATATTCCCTCGGCCGCCATCTTGGATTTTTTCTTGGCGTGAAAACCCTTTCCGCCAAGTAGTAAATGTCGCCAAGCAGCGATTTATGCGCATGTTAGGCCTAACGGGGTTGCCTTATCTATTAACAATGCCAACAAAAAATCGCCAAGAAATCCAAGATAGCGGCCGAGGGAATATACATCATCTTCGTATTATTTTATTTGCATTAAAAAATTCCAAAGAACAATGTAAGGCATTTTCATTTAAGAATGCAAAAAGGCGTTATATTCAACAATGGAAGAATTTCTTAACAACAATGTAATTTCGTTAACGGCAAGAATGTATAATCGCGTTAAATTTAACAATGGTACAAATTGTTTCTAACAATGCATTTTCCTCACATCCGTCAATTTCAGATTGGAAGTAAGATTTAATATGCTGAAAATTAATTAAGTTCCGGGGACCCAAATTATTTTAGCTTTTACTAGTTAAAATACGTTTCGGGACATCTAATATCTCCACCGAATTTGCAGCAGTTTGTCGAGTGGTGAGTGTTACACTGCAAAAGCTCATACACAAAAATAAACACAAAAAAAACGCATTTAAGAACACAATTTGTCCTCAAATTAAGAACACTTTATAGTGTTGTCAGTTAGAACACTTCATAAACAACACTTTATTGTGTTGTGATAGTGTTCTGAAATGTGTTGCGATCCAGAAATGCGTTCTAAAAATAGTGTTGTAAATAGTGTTGTGATTAAAATGTGTTCTAAAAATAGTGTTGTAAATAGTGTTGTGTTAAAATGTGTTCTTACAATAGTGTTGTACTGTACAACGCATTGTCCCCAAATTAAGAACACTTTTCAAGCATCACACACAATTTAGAACACTATAAATAGAACACTATATGAAGCATCACACACAATTTAGAACACTATATTAACACATTTAACATACTTTCTAAAATAAGATTTTTTTAAACACAGAAATAATGAATTAATGTTCCAATTTGTTAATAGTGTAATACTGAAAAGACAGCGAAATTCCATTAGAATAAACTTCCTGAAATCATGAAAATAACTTCACATAAGATTTTTATAATGTATACAAATTCTTTGAAATGAAATTCTTTATAAAATTCATTACTCAGATTATAATCTCAGTAATGAATTTTATAAAGAATTTCATATTATATATTCATATAGGTACAACATTTCTATTAATTTTGTTATTCTTCTAAAACTAAAATTTTTTATTTAAACTTTTATTACGAAATGTGCAATTACTTATTTAATGGTAAAAGATGAGAAATAATGAAACACAAAATGAATACAAACCTGTGTATTTAGCATAATCATAATACATACAGCTTATTATTTTTTCAGATTTTATTTTTTATGTTAAATCATTGTATGGCTAGCAAAAAAGCTTTCTTTGAACTAGGCCTAATCGTTCGGAGTTTTCTTCAAACCTTGGATTTCCAAGCGTTAATACGGGTAGGTTCCCTTAGAAAGACCCCCACGAAGGGCACTCCCCCCCCCCCTTAGGGCCTATATCCCTTGTGTTGATAATCGGCCGTCATAATGATGGAATGGGAAATGAAATGAGAAATTAAAGTGTGCAAAAATGCCAGTCACATACAATTTTCTGTGATAAAATAAACTGAAAAAACTGTTTAATGCCAGTGTATGATCGACTGTCTGAATCTAAATTTCTACTGGTTAACTTTGAATTAACTATATGGGTGTTTTTGCACCCACATATTCCATATTGTTTCCATTTTTTGAAATTTATAATATTTTTTAACCATGAATGTTTATTAATATACATTCTATTTTTGAAGTATAAACACCTAGAATATATTCATATGACATCTGTACTAACAAAGAAAAAAGCCATTTTCTACTCCCTGCCTTCCAACTCATATCTAAATCAAGTTAAAATCTCCATTTACCATGAAAGGGGAAGATGTGTCTGGCAAAAGGATGGTCATTCAATCTACAAAGCAGTGTGTACAATAACGTTTTTTACCTTTTTGATTTTGGTTACAGGTTTGTTTTTTATGAGGACACTTTTATTTTCAAAACAGCTGAAAAGAAAATATCCTCATAAAAAAAAAACCTGCAAACAAAATCAAAGAATTAAAATAAGGTTTTGTAGAGATTGACCTCAGTTATTCAATACAAAAAACCATTTCAAAATATTAAAATACAAACAATATTTTTAAAAATATGTCCCATAGGATTCAAATTAGCAAGTGGTTGTTTTACAATACATCATTAATACATTAAACAAATCTATAAAAATGCAGGTCCCAAATATTCTCAATAACTTTATTATTTTTTTAAATTTTAAAACAAAAAAATAGGTGTTAGAACGACTAAAATAAGACCTAAAACTGCTTAACCACTTGAAATAAGTTTTTATTACATTAAATTACAATAATAAAAATATTAATAAAATTTTAAGAACTCCTTGTGCAAGATACAAAATGGTTGCTACAGTCTTCCACAGTTTTATAATAAAATATTAGTTATACTCTTCATGCACACCACTTTCTGTGATATCGTTGAAAACTGTAAGATTCCCGACTACAATAAGGCCATGTTGATAATGAGAAAGGAAATTCAATAATCCTGGATCACAAGCAATTTTCAACCCTATAAAAAAGAAGAAGAAAGTGATGTAAATGGTACAGTACAGCTGAATGTTATAAGTAACCTCAATCATTCAATAATATGAATGAAAATATTTCCTACATATACACAGAATAATAAAAAAGTTCTCGCTATTTTGATAGTTTTTTACCCACAATGAAGCATTTTGATGCAAATGGGAAGGGTGCAGCAAGAATCCCGCATAACCATATAATATACAAGGTGATACTAAATTGTTCTTTCAAAATAAGAGGGGTGATAATACTCATCCAGACGAGTAATAATCACCATAGAAAATGGTCGCAAACCACTCACTGAGTCACAAATACAGGGTGTTTCACCCTAACTGAAGTCGGTAATAATTTTGCGAAAAATAACAATATTGCAATAAAATGTAACGATATGTACCTTATTTTGTATGAAATGTGATAACATCACAAAAAGTTCTGGAAAAACAGGGTACTGGACAATCGATGATACCATATGAAATGATAATCACAGTCCAAATGTGGAGCTTCAAATGCATACTGCTAGTGCATATAATGTAAACTTCTATCACTTTTTTTTGTGATGTTATTACATTTCATACAAAATAAGGTAAATACAGTTAAATTTTTATTGCAATATTTTTACTTTTCACAAAATTATGACCGACTGCAGTTAGGGTGAAACACCTTGTATTTGTGACTCAATAAGTGGTTTGCAACCCCATGTTCTATGGTAATTATTACTCATCTGGATGGGGACTATCCCCCTGTACTGTAATGTTTTCTCTTTCAATATTTCAGTTCGAGTTTACTCCGAGTCGATGATTAACATCTAAAACAATTTATTCACTTTCATATTTACAATGTAAAATTTACACACATTTTAAAACCACATCACTCTATATGCGACATAAACTCAGTCCTCTAATATATACATTTCTATATTTCCAACACAATCCAACTCGTATACAATCCGCCACACTTTTCTTGTGTGTGTGTGGGGGGGGGGGGGGGATATTTTAAGGTGAAGTAAAATATTTTTTCGATTGCCTGTTGAAGGATATGTCTTGTTGCTACGTATGGATTCAGTAAAGCTATTCATTTATTGTACTTTTTGTCATAACTATGACTGCTAGAAAACTTTTTTCTTGGAATTAATTTTACTAAAGCAATAAGATCCTTATTTTATAGGAACATTTGTAAAAATTTTAAAAATGCTTTAATCAATTTGGGGGGCTTAAGAGTCGGGGATATACATATATTTTCTTTTTTTTCCCCTTGCTTTTTCCCGAAAATTTTGAAAGTAATCTAATTAATAAATTGGATGATTTTATTATTAATTCATAGATGTATTCTTTTATTATTAATTCATAGAAATAGATGTCGAAAACTTAAAAAGTGGTAATAATATTTTTAGATTTTCCTTGCTATAGGGACAAATGGAAAAGGGGGAGATTTCACGTGTGTGTGGGGGGGGGAGGCAAAATTTAGCTGATTGATTATTTATGTATTAATTTCAAATGCTAAAAGGTGTAAATTAAAACTTTAAAACCAGTAAAAATATGCTTATTTCGACTGTTGACATGTTTCGACTCACCCCGAATCATTTTCAAAAACAAATAAATAAAGCTATTGTAAATTTGCACAGTTTATGACACGCTATCATTCAGTTTTCCACATATTCTTTCATATAATGCATGTTACATTTTTATTTTATATGCATGTTTATTTTATTTTCATACTCATCGAGTAGCTCGAGCCATATTTTTGGTAAGTGAAATGATGCTGCATCGTTACACATTAAGTTTTTGCATGTTACTTCTATGGTTTCTCTTATAATTCATGGATAGCATAGACTGGACGGGAAAATTATTTTTCTTTTATTGAAATTTACTTGGATGGTTTCTTCTTGATAATATCTTGCTAGGGCTGTGGTTTTTCTATTATATTTAATATCAACTATATGCTCCTTTTTCTATACTTAAATTTCCTGCTAGTCATACAGATATAGTAATTCTTAAATCCGTCTGCTCTAATAAATGGTATTTTATATACCCCAGAGTAATTCTCAAAACTGATTGGGTCAATTTTAGCACAAATGATCGTCAATTTCGGAGGTGGTTTTGCTACTAAGCAGATATTGAAACATTTAAGGCTATATTTTAATTTCTCAAAAAAGCTTGGAATATATTGAATAATATGAAGTTTGTATTTTTGCGAATCAAATTTACGTTCAGGTTTCTTATTAATGGCAATCATACTTATTCATATCTTATGATATCATATCATATTATTTATGAATTTTATTGATTGCTTATACTCTTTATTGTTACTTTTCAATAACATCAAATAGAGAAAAAAATAAGATTTTAACCTGTATATTTCTAGGGAAGGAGAGTGAGGGGGTTGGGGGTTGTTAAAATTTCAGGGGAGACTGAATTGGCTGATTTGTCTTTAAAAAGTGAAATTATTCACTATAATCAAAAGTGGAAAATTCTCCTTCCTGTAAAAAAAGAAACTTTATGTTTTAAAAAACTTGGCCCCCCTCTATTTCGCCCCCAATCTCCTCCCCTCGGAACCCCAATTACATTTAGTTTAAATTCACAATGTAATATCACTTAGAATATTATAAAATTAAAAATGAATCATATACAACCACTAGAAAAGCCAGAAATGATTTTTGGCCACTTGATCGCGATGTGGGACCGCTGTGCGGCGTTTTAAAAACTATTCATTCATATAAGTGGAAATATCATGATAGTGAAATATTTAATTTTAATATATTTACAAATTTTGCCTTAAACCTAATTAGGTTTAAAAGATTTTATTAAATTATTTTTTATATTTCATAATGTTATTGGATGCTGTTAACAGATAGTTAAAATACACAGTTGATCGCATCGCACCATTATTCGATAAGTGTCACATGAAAAAGTGAAGTGTTTCAGAAAAAACGAAAAACACTTTTAAATGTGGAAAAAAAAAAATGCTTGGGAATACATAGAATAAACATTTATTTTAGTATGAGTAATTTTGTTAATTTAATATATCACTCACCCGCAAGAAAAGTGACACATCTCAACAAAAGTAATTTTCACAGGAGAGGCAAAAGAAAATTTGCATGATTTTACTGTAACATGAAATTATAGCACTTAGCTCTGCATGTTGGAATGAAAACTTGCATAAAAGTATAAAACCCTTAAAAATGAAGACGTAGGATAAGGTTTGGGTCATTTTACCTCCCCACACAATCCACCCCTCTTCTGTGGTCATAAATGGACATATGGCGTGATAAAGTGATCTTCCACATAGGTTCCGCACTTTTTAAGTACGGAACCATAAAAATGACTTAAATTTAAAAAAATGACCCTAAAAGTGCAAATTTCAACACATTTTTAGCGTCTGGTAAGGTGTTAAAAGATCAGTGGCCTCAAACATCAGTTCTACAGTTTTATTTTGAAATTATTTTATTTAGTATTTAAAATATTCAACTCACAGTATCATTTCTTTCATATTTGTAATATTAATTATTATAAATGGTATATCAAGTAATCTCTGGAAGATTGTTAAAAATAGTGACACAAAACTAAACATTAATATTCCAAAACTTTTTTTTTTTTAATTACCTTTTAAATCAAATCCACCACTGTTTCAATAATTTGATAGCTGTAATTGTCTGTTATGTAGTATTTTAAACTATCCATCTAAAACAGTTAAAACATCGATCTTCTGATAATTACAATAACTGATGCAAACAGTAAATGATTATCACAAATATTTTATTAATTACTGGTATCCTAATTGTTAAATTTATTTAAAAATAACTATTTTGTTTCATTAGTATGTATTCATTAAATTCTGGTTCTAAATACAGTCATAAAAACAATTATATTTATTACTTTTTATGGGGTGTCCATTACTGGAACAGAGGGTGTCCACTACTGGGCCAGAGGGTGTCCATTACTGGGCTTTTGGGTGTTTTGATATATTTCTGTTATTTAAAATTAAATTTCTATCCATATGGGGAAATGAGGCTATAAAAATGGTTAAATATTAAAATAATAAAACTTTGTAAAAAATCACCATAAAATTAAAACAAAACACAGGTTTGTTTTAAACACACTGTGTTTTGTTTTAATTTTATGGTATTTTTTACAAAGTTTTATTATTTTAATTGCTTCATATCGCCAGTTTTTGGTGCTGTTTCGCTGGTTAAATATTGTTGATAGATTAATATAATATTGAAAAAACTGGAATATAATAATTATAACTATTAATAAAAAAATAATTTTTAAAGAAATTCCTTAAGGGTGTCCATTACTGGCACATCTACCCTATATATATATTACGAAATTAAAAAATATATAACTTTTCCCTGGAAAAATGTTTTATGCAAAATAGCTAATCAAAAATCAGCAATAAATGTATTATTCGTCTAATCATCCATAATCAGATTTATAGCCGATAACCATTATTGGCATTTAATCTTACAATTTGGCGACAGTAATTTGGTCAACGGGATAACTAACAAGTACCACAATATATAATGTATCTGTACAGGATTCAAGTATTAAATGGAGATTATTTAAAGCCTTTTAACAAAATTCCTTTTAATAAAACAGGCCCTTTCACAAAATATTTAAAAATAAAATAGGCCTCTTTACAAAATTACTCTAAATAAAATACGTGCCTTTACAAAATTTAATTCCATAAAGACAAACTATTCATAATTTGTATCTCAAAATGTAAAATTTGCAAACAAAACAAGTTTACCAGATAGACAATTTCAGCAGAAAAGGTTTAAAAAAATTGTTATTAAAAAAACCTTGGTTTTAAAAATTTTTAAATATAAAATTTTATTTTTCACAAAAATATAGTAAATTAAACAAAAGAAAAGAAACAATGAATAAAAGAAAAAAAAAAAACCTTTTTTTGACATCTGGCTGCAGAGAGTTTGGGTATAGACATGGATTCTAGAGCACAATGTCCCTCTTTCTGTGTCGTTAAAACCCCTGCATATTCCAGCACACCTAAAATGAAACAAAACAAATGTGCAAGTAGAAAACTGTCAAAGCTTTCATTATAATTTTTTCATTTAAAATTATAGGCAGAGTTTCATTATAATTTTTTTAATAAACAGTATTTCTATTTAAAATTCACTTATTTCTAACTAGCAGTTATGTTCAATAAAAAGTCAAAATTTCAGTGCAAAATTCATCTTGATTAATAATTATAATTCATAAGATACAAATAAATGTAAATACATTGCTTAAAGGTGCGTTAAGTACAATAAAATCCTTTAAAAACACATTAAAGTCATTTTAAAAAATCAAAACATTTCCAACCGAAACTTACTCGGCCTTCATCAGTGAAAAACTAATCGTGTCCTCTATCTTTGCCCGGAATAAACCATTTTACTTCAAGGGTGGTATGGAATATAAGGTGGAATAGAAATTCGTTTTTGTTTTTTCCAAAAAAGTACAGGTTTATCAATCATGTATTAATTCTTTCCAGACTGTGTAGATATCATATGATAACATATCGTTACAGACTATTTCTTTATTGGAGATTATTTCTAGAGATTCTCTTATGATAGACAGCAGCTATTGGTTTTTCACTGATGAAGACCGAGTAAGTTTCGGCTGAAAATATTTAGGTTTTTTAAAATGACTTTAATGTGTTTTTAAAGGATTTTATTATACTTGACGCACCTTTAACCCTTCACTGCACGATTTTTTCAATTTTTATAAAAAAAATTATCTGAAATCTGTATATCAGTCTAATAATGGGAAAAATAGTAAAAAAAAAAATTAAATATCAAATTTTCAGCTAAAATTTGATATTTTATGGCGTGTACCCTATGTACTTACACAATTAGGATTTTAAAATATTGTATTGCTATATTTTACAACTAAATGATCTTAAAATTAATTAATTTTATCTGCTTAACACTCTGCAACTTTTTTTTATATTAATATTTTTAAGTATTCAGTAAAAATAATAAAAGTAAAATTTACCTTAACAGCTTGATCGAATTTTTTTTGCTTCCGAAGAACAAATTCTATTTTTTAGTCAAATGCAGTAATCTGACATGGGCAAAATAAGTATTATTCCATTCTTTGGACTGTTCTTGAACAGGGATAGAAGATGAAATTGTTCAAATTCACGGCACATAATAAGAATTATAATGTTTTTAGGTATGTGCCAAATGTAGCACGTCGTGCAGTGAAGGGCTAAGTAATGTATTTATATTTAAACTTGTATCTTATGAATTTTAATTAGGGATGCACCGAATAGTGATTTTGGCCGAATTCCGAATACTTGGCCTACAGGCGAACCAAATACCGAATATTCGGTTAGCCGAATAGTAACTGCTAGGCCGAATACCGAACATTCGGCCGAATACCGAATATTCGGCTTGTCAATTACTTTTATATTTCAAAGTTTAAAGGCACTAAAATGTTACATTTTAAAACAGTTTTATATAATATTTAAAACAGAAACTTTTATTCTAATAAACAAGAGCTTTTTTCAAGTAAACTTTATGCTGAAAAAAATCTGCTTTGAGTGATTTAAGAAGCGGATAGTTATAAAACTTTTTTAATTAATAAAATTTTAAATTTTATGGCTTCTTCCGAAAATTAAAACAGATGAATAAAATTTTCTTAAATTCTAAAAGAAACATTTTAAAATCAAAGAGAAATTGTGAAAAAATTGGAAGAAAAATTGTATAGGATGATATATTATTTGTTTGTAAGGCAGAGACTAAAGTAAAAGTAAATAAATAATACAATCTATTCAAATTTTATAGAGTGGCACGTTAGCAAGAATAACTGTTCTACTCCCTTTGGTTAAGCAAGGAAGTTTTTAAATGCATCCTAGATCGATGTCTGGAGTGGGCAATCATTTTCAGAGATTGTAAACGTTGTTCTGAAAATCTTAGCAAGAAACAGATTATTTACTGGACATTGTTCAGGAACTTGCATTTGTACATAATTCCTATGAAAATCCTCGTGATTGGTTAATTTTCTTAAATAATACTTAACAAACAGCAAATAAATAATGTAAAAACATTCTCTTTTATTTAAATATGATTTTGTTTCTAATTATTCTGAATATCTTTATAAGTTGACTCTTAAACGAAGAAGTTGTATAAGGTTTTTAAAAATATGTTTTAAAAGTTTTTTTTAAGTATTCGGCTCGGCCGAATATTTTGATATTCGGCCATACCGAATAGTTTGCTATTCGGCCAAGCCGAATACCCGGCATACCGAATTGTTTGCTATTCGGCCAAACCGAATATTCGGTAACATGGCCGAATAGATACTGAATATTCGGTACATCCCTAATTTTAATTAACGAATTTAATGTGTAAATCATTTTGTTTTTGGCAGGTTTACATTATAAAGAGGTTTGTTTTAAGGGTACCCCGTGAGCTTTTTATTATTTAATCATATTATGAATTGTACATAATTCATTTTATTCAGAAGTCAAGATCTACAATTTAAGTATAAAAAATGCTTTGATAGCTTTAAGGTATTTTTAAACCTTCTTGCCTTTTAGTAAAAAAAATTAAACCTTTCTTGCTCCTCAATCAGAAAATTTTGCCCTAACTGTCTTTTGTATGAAAAATTTGCTTACATAGCAAAAAGTGACTCATTATGTCTTGAAAAGTGTTCTCTGACTTTTTAAAGTCGCCTTTAAAAATAAAAAAGTACCACTAAGACTAAAAAAGTGCCTATAGGAATTAAAAAGTGCATTTACAATAAATAAAAACTACCCTAAAGAATCTTAAAAGTATCCCTTTTCCCACCAGCAACACCTTACTCTTTTTTTAAACGCATATGGCAGAACAATTGGGCTACCGAAGGTTTGGGGGATTCCATATTTTAGAATAAAATGATTTTATATTCTATTCATTTATTGGCATTAATAATAATTAAAGGATTCCTACTTATAAGAACATACACATGTTATAATTATACTTTAAGTATAAAACATTGTAGAACATAAAATAACATACCTTTAATGTTAGTCAATGCTGTTTCTTCCATCAAAATTTCCAAAATCCAAAGTGGCAAAAATGTCGGTTGGAAAGCGTTCATTTTGAGAGCGTCTTCCCCCATCGTCCTTCGTCTTGTTTACATACATCAGGATCACGTGATCACTTCCTTGTGCGCAGGTGCTGGCGGATTTGAAAGTGGATTTGATTTTCCTCTGAGGTAGTATCTTTTAACTGCGCATGCCTAGAGATCTGCACGGGCCGGGCCTAGTGACTGTTCTTTACGGCCCGGGTTCGGGCCTTACTTTTTTCTGGACGAATCGGGCCGGGCCTAACTTATTTTTTTCTGTACAGAGCCGGGACTGGTTTCATTTCTTGTCTTCACGGCCCAAAACTTTCAGTCCTAGTTTTGAGCCAGCCCGTATGAAAATCCTTGTCTCGGCGTGACCTGTCCGTTCAAAGGTCAGTAAAACGAGACTGGCCCAAAGATTTTTGCAAAATATGCATATATTTTTGAATCGCCATAATTCTACAATTAAACATTAATATTTATTCGTTTTAAAGAATAGTAAATTTCTACACTAATTAAAATATAGCTAAATTAAAATATAGTAAAACGTGTGAAAATGAACCTGCCTATGGCGGAATCCTGTTTTTAACTGAAAAACGTGTTGATCCATGCAAAATTAATATACTAATACGTAAGAAAAGAATATATAATACATTTACATTTGCTAAGAAGGGAACTTTTCTATAACGCATTTTTTTCTTTTCTTTTCTAAGTAATTGAGTCTTAGAAGATTTTACTGTATAGCATTTTACAGATTTTTAACAATCCAATGCATGGAATATGAATTAACAATATTAATGATAACTGAAACATTTACATACAAGAAATAGCAATTCATTAAAAATATAAATATCGGAGCCTGTGGCACTTATAAGTTTAAAAACATGCAAAAAAAGTTACGAGAAGTTCTGACCAAAAATATTTATCTTAAGAGTGAAATTTTTAAGCAAATCGACGTAAGAAATCAATGTTTTGTAGCAATTCATTCGGGCCGAGATTTTAACTTTTTTCCGGGCCGGGCTCGGGCCAAACTTTTAGCTGGTATACCGGGCCGGGCCGAGGCCGAACTTTCAACTTTTCTACCGGGCCGGGCCGGGCCAATATTTTTTTCTACTGGCATGGCCGGGCCAAAAACATTTTTCTATGAGTCGGGCCGGGCCCGGGCCTGGAAATTTCGGCCCGTGCAGACCTCTACCTCAGCCCTTAGAACTTTTCTTTCTCGGGCTGCTGAAATCGAAAATGCTATTATGGGCAGAGTCTGTATGGGCCGGGAATGGCTCGAGGCCCATACCCGTGTCGGCAGATTAAAGACAATTTTTTAACGGGCCGGGCCGGTGTAAAAAATTGTACCGGTTCGGTGTAAAACCCAACCCGACCCAAACCGCGGGTCCGAAACGAACCCGAACCCGAAACAATGAAGGCCAACCAGACCCGCAACGGGAAAATATAACGCCAACCCAGCCCGACCCAAACTGCGGGTCCGTCGGGTTCGGGTTGACTTCAACTTTTTTGTTAACCCGACCCGACACAAAAAAGTTAAAGTCAACCCGGACCCACAGCGGGAAAATATAGCGCCAACCCGACCCGACTCAAACCGTGGGTCGGTCGGGTTCGGGTAAAAGCGGTAACCCGATCCGATGCAGAACTCTCTTCTGCAATATTTTACTTTCATGCGATGAGATAGTGTTTAAAAAGTGTTTCGAAACTGTTGTGACATCAAAGGTTCAGGTGTTTTCAAAATGTTCTAAAATGCGTTTAGAATCTGAATATGTTGTTAAATTTTGATTGAAACACTATCTGAACACATTTTCTGCCCATGTAGTTTTCAACAACACTTTACAGCACACTTTATTTCTTAGTACAACACAATCGTAACACATTCGCAACACAATCTAAACACTTTTGGTTAGAAGTGTTTATTATTATGTTCATTTAGTGTTGCAAAAGTGTTTCACGTATTTGCAGTGTACCGATCAATATGTCTATTATCTACTGTATGAAGATATCTCAATATATTACTATTCTATACAAAATACTTTTCTATATAATACTAATATATTGATGCAAGCTTTAAAAGTCATATAATATTATTTACGAAAAATTATTTTATCTTTAAACACTATAATTGCGTGAAAAGGTGCATAATTTTGGAAGAAATATTTGTGCATATAAAACTAGTGAAAAACCTGTAAAAGAGATTTATATCAGGATTTATCCTGCATGTTTAATGTTTGTAAAGTTCGGTTTAAGTATTTTAGAAAAGATTAAGTATATTCATTCATAATGTTAATTCAGAAATGATACTGTTTAAAATATTTATTTATCAAATAATGTAGATGGAGAATTTTATTATGCTGCACAATAAAAATGTGTGGATAGATGTTCTTCTAATTTGCCTTTTAAAGCCAATGCCATGTATCTCATATTATTCTTATTTTGAGTTATAAAGTTCCACTATTCTTCTTGTGTTAAAGGAATTCATTGCAAATTTTTGAAATGCATAGCTGTAAACGTTATATTTTAAAAAAGATGAATACCTTTGAATGTTGCAATTTAGGTTCTATACTTCATTTAATTTGTCATTATAGAAAAACATTATGGAATCCAAAGAAAATCATAGGTTTGTTTCCTTTAACAACGCTTTAACGCTTTGTATTGAACAATGGGAGACGTTCTAAACAATAGTGCCGATATGTTTATCTATATTAATGTATAGCGTAGAACTTAATACTGTAAAAATTTATTTTTAAAAGAGAAATCACCTTCTTCAGTTACAGATTAGATGTCAGGTTCCGTAGACTGAAAATAGACGGTCATGGGATAAAAGGTCCAGGTGCATCTCAGGACTTGCTCTCTGCCTAGTGCCTAACAGTTCGATTCCTAGTGGTAAGAGTATCTCAATATCTTTTTTAATATTAGTACTATCTACCGTAAGAAAGAAAATCAATATTTAAGTACTGTATATAAATTATATTTATGTGCAATACTTATATAATAATTTATCATTATAATTATCATATTTAAAAATTACATACACACTGCACAAAAATGGTGTGATTTTTCCTGCACTTTATGCAAGGGCGGATCTGGAGAGTCCTCAAGGGGGGGGGGGCGATTTTAGAAATTTGGAAACTCCAATCTGATGCGCGGGTCGGGGCTAATTTTTTCACTGCGGGTCGTGTTACCTCTACTTTTTGCTGTGGGTCGGGTTTGGGTCCGGTTGACTTCTATTTTTTGCTGCTGGTAGGATTATACTTTTTTTGCTGTGGGTCGTGTTTGGGTCTGGTTGATTTCTATTTTTTGCTGTGGGTCGGGTTAATTTCTACTTTTTTGCTATGGGCCGGGTTAACTTCTACTTTTTCGATGCGGGTCGGGTTTGGGCCCGGTTGACTTCTACTTTTCTGCTACAAGTCGGGTTGACTTTTACTTTTTAGCTGCGCCTAGTGCGTTGGGTTTGGGGCAGATTGATATACATTATATCCGGTTTGGGTCAGTTTCGGATTGGGTTTTCACTACTGTGACTTGCGAGAAGGGTTCGGGTTGACCCGTTTTTTTTAAAAGAAAGTCTAAGTATTTTTGAAGATAAAAAATATATGCAGTAAAATCTCCATAACAGACACGTCCAAATAATTATTTAGGAATACTTTTTAATCTCCAGAATTATGTAAAAAAATACTAATTTGGTATAAGACTGCTTGTCTCTTTATATCTAAGGTGAGTTGTAATTCAGTAAAGAATGCTTTGAAACTTATTAAAAAACACACCGTGTGTCCTTAAATGGATTTTAAAATTTAGTACTTTTCGAATGGTGGCAGCTATTTAAAAAAAAAAAAATCTTCCACGAGGTTTATGTAAGATGTCATGAGATTTTTTATTGTGATTCTTGATTTTACTGTATAATAGCAGCGATAGATGGCGCTGTAAAGAATGGTCGTTAAGCCTACCTCCTCCGGGAACCGATTTAGCGCCTCTTGCTTCCAGCATCATCTTCGTTGCTATTTTAAACTAAAATCAAGAATCTCAGTTAAAAAAATTATCAGAGGTAGAGTAAAAAAGAAAAAAAAATTCTGAAATTCAAAGAAAATTTTCTGAAAGGTTACAGCAGATGGGGGGATTCCCTTCTGGCACTAATTATTTTTGTTGCAGGTCAGATTAGCTGTTTTGGATTCGGGTCGATTTCAGGCTGAGTGTAGATTCCTACAAGCTGGGTTTGGGTTAACTTGTTTTTTTTTTTCAAAAATTAGTTCAGTATATTATTTCAAGTTAAAAATTATACCTATAATAATAAACGTATGTAAGTGTGCTGTTTTCTAAAGAGACCACTGCATTTTTCCAACGACTCTTTGATGAAATTCGCTCGTCTTCGATCCTTTGATGAAATTTGCGTTTCTTCTGCAACCCTTTGTCGAAACTAGTGTAATTTTGCAGACCTTTGGTAAAATTTGCGTTTTTTTCCGTGACACTTCTACAAAATTCGCGTTTTTTCAGCGATCCTTTGGCTAAATTCGCGTTTTTAAAGCGATTCTTTGACAAAATTCGTTTTTTTCCACGATTCTATGAAGGAATTCGTGTTTTCTCCACGATCCTTTGATGAAATTCGCGGAGTTTTTATTCGCGGCTATTTGACAAAATACGCGTTTTCTCCGCGATCCTTTAACGAAATTCGAGTTCTTTTCCGCTGCCTTTTTGAAGAAATTCGCGTTTTCTGTGATCATTTGTAGAATTTCGCATGTTTTCCGTGGCTCCCTGATCAAATTCGCGTTTTTTTCTGTGATCATTCGGCGAAATTGAAGTTATTTTCTGCGAACGATTGACGAAATAGATTTTTTATGGAGGCCATTTATCAAAATTTGCGATTATTTGTATGTCCGAATTTTCGGATAGGAGAATTTTTTTAATTTTTGGAACCGAATGCCTTAATCCTGGAACTGCGTATTATTATTATTATTATTTATTTTCTTTTAATCAAAATAAGTTAAAAAAAATTTTTTTTATTGCACATTTCAAATCTGCACACATTTTAGAGTAAAATATGTCCCAAAATCCTTGTGAAACAGGGTTTTTTTTTTAATAGAATTAGATCATTAAAAAAAAGATTTAAATCGAGGGTTGCGCAGCGAGAGGGTTAAATTTTCGGAAAATTTGGAACATAATCACCCCTGTTCCCGACATCTATAACCCTCCTGCAAGTATTTTTTTAATATCTGTCACCTTTTGCAATTTATTGAATTTTAAAATCAGTCAGTCCATTTTAGGACACCCGGTATATTCAGTAGTTATGGGATAATGGCTGAAATTAAGCTTTTAAAAAAAAGTTAAGCTGGATTCGATATGCCAGTTAGAGGTTTACCTGGGCTGAAGTTATCAGGCCCAAGCCCAGGTCCAACCCACATAAAAAAATAAAACTATTGCCCCCGCCCGGTATAAAAGCTAAAAAATCAACTCCAGCCCTGCCTGCATTTTGCAATTAAAATTATTCATAAAGTACACTTGCCTATGCTTATATTTTATTTTCAGATTATGTTCGAAATTCATGAATACAGAAAAACAACAATATTAATGACTATAACGATGACTATTTAGGCAATTATGTACGTAAACACTACGAATTGAAAAAATATGACTTGGACAATTACATTCAAATAAAAATCCAGTAAGATAATCAGTTCAGAATGAAAGAAACGATTGATAAAAGAAAATCATAATTTAAAAGCTCTACAAAGTAAAAAAGTAAATTTAAAAAAATGCATCTCTGTAATATATCAAATCAAATTAAATTTCTAAAGATTTAGCTAAACAAATGTACAAAACAAATATAATTTTTACGAATGACAAATAAGTAAGATTGCAGACCAACTTGGACTCAGGAGGAAGAATTTAGAGGAGTGCACGGGTCGTGTTCGGGTCAATAATGCTAATCATATGGGCTGAAACGGACCAAATGTTTAGGTTTTATTCAGGGCAGAGTCCCGACCTGAAATTTTGGCCAGTGCAGGCTTCTAGGAAAAATGGAGTCCATGCCAGGTTCGATCTGGAGGAAAAAGAAGTCTGGCCCGACCCGAATCTGCAGAAAAAATTAAGATCCGGGCACGACCCGACTCTAAAAGAGAAAAGACCTGACCCAGCCCGAGTCTCATGGATTTAAACTGGCGCGAACCGGTCGGGTCGGACCAACTTGGGTTCGGGAGGAAGAATTTAGAGGAGTGCACGGGTCGTGGTCGGGCCAATAATGCTTATCATACGGGCTGACACGGACCGAATGTTTAGCTTTTATTCCGGGCCGAGCCCCGACCTAGAAATTTTGGCCAGTGCAGACCACTAGGAAAAATGAAATCCAGGCCAGGCTCGATCTGGAGGAAAATTAAGATCAGGTCACGACCCGGTTCTAAAAGAGAAAAGACCTGACCCAGCCCGAGTCTCATGGATTTAAACTGGCGCGACCCGGTCGGGTCGGACCAACTTGGGCTTGGGAGGAAGAATTTAGAGGAGTGCATGGGTCGTGGTCGGGCCAATAATGCTTATCATACTGGCTAACACGGACCGAATATTTAGCTTTTATTCCGGGCCGAGCCCCGACCTGTAACTTTTGACCATTGCAGACCTTTAGGAAAAATGAAGTCCAGGCCTGGCTCAATCTGGAGGGAAAAGATGTCTGGTCCGACCCGAATCTGCGGAAAAAATTAAGACCAGGGCACCACCCGACTCTAAAAGAGAAAAGACCTAACCCATTCTGAGTCTCGTGGATTTAAAGTGGCGCGACCCGGGTCGGGTCGCGCCGGGCTCGAGCTCCGCCCCAAGTCATTTTCCGTGAAGATGCATAATGTCGTTTTACAAACCCTTTATTAGCCCGGGGGGGGCGATCGCCCCTTCGCCCCCCCCCCCTTTTAGATCCGCCATTGACTTTATGTTGCAATTTTTCAACCACCGGTGCGTGAAATCGACTTCAAGTACCGATGTTGTGAACGCAGATTCAAGCAACAAGTGAAGTAAAAGTTGAATCCTTTTTGTCATGTGCACCACGCAGCCAATAGAGACGCGACTTTCCCCATTCTTAAGAAATTTTACATCACTCTTAAAGACAGCAACTTACAAATTTTAAAGCAACTGGATGGCAGCTGGGGTACCAGCTTCCTTTGTTGTAAAATACTTTAATTTTTTTCTGCACTTTATGTTGCAATTTTTCAAGCACCGATGTTGGGAAATTGAATTCAAGAACCAATGCTGTTAACGCGAAATCGTGCAACAACTGAAGTAAAAATCGAATTATTTCTCTCACGTATGCCACACAGCCAATAGCAACGCGAAGTTCCCCAGACTTGAGAAATTTTACAGCACTCTTAAAAACAGAAGCTTTTCAATAATACAGCAATTGTGTTCGCAGGTAGGGTGCCTGCACCTTTTGTTGTAAATCACGGATTTTTTATATTTACAGTGCATGACACTGTTTTTTATCTGTATATTAAAAAATGCCCTGCAAAAGTGAATATTTTGAAACATTGTAAATTTAGAAGTTAAATACAACGGGTGTAAGGAATTATTGTAGCATGTTTTATTTCCTTCTATTTAATGCTTAAGACGTTGGGATCATACACTATATTAGAAAATATTATATATAATTTTTATATGTAATATTAATTCAGAAATGTCATTGTTTAAATTATCTATATATAAAAGAAGTGTACGGGAAAAGTCTATTTTAATACTGAAAAATAAAATTTCACTCGGTGTTCTTAAACGTTTTATGTTCTTTAAGTTTGCTGGTTAAAGCTAAAGTCGTGAATCATTATTTTTGTGTTAATAATTTTACTATGAATTTGAAATCGGTAAGGGTACATTATAATTTCTGTTAGAATTTGAATTGAATTTTTATAGATAGGAATATTAATGTGTGATATAACTTTAAAATAATAATTGAAATATATTACTTTCTTAATTATAAAGAAGAAAGTATTGTAATCGAAAATTTTTTGAATTCCTGTTTTCGACGGATTTACATGTTGTTGGGTCAGACATCCCGAAAAAAATATTTATACAAAACGTCTGTCTGTCCATACGTATGTCCGTGTGTCCGTTTTGTATCATCAAAAAGGGTATGATTTAATGCATAGAATTGAACCCAAAAAATTTTAGTGCACGTTTTTAGTTACGGCCTGTTTGAATTTGAAAATATTCCGACGGAAGAGAGTGTTGTAATCGTGATATTTGCGTCCTTTTCATTATTGAACCATTGAAAAGTGTTTGAAATTATGCATAGAATCGAACCAAATTTAATGTGTACGTTTTGGGTGACGGCCAGCAGGTCCAAGTGGATTTGGTAAAAATCCTATGGAAGGAGAAATCATAATAGCGATTTTTCTAGATTTGACATAGTTCTGTTGCACATTGGCTGTTCATGCAACACAAGGCAATTAGCATCCATATTGATAACGATGGCGGAGTTCTTTTATTTTGTATTCGGAGGGGTTGGTTTCGGTAAAAATATTATTAGGAAAATTAAGTACAGTTTGAAAAATAAAATATACTTCGTTAATTTATATTGTGAAAAAATATTTTGTCCGACATTTTCCCAATTATTTTCTTCAGATTTAAAAATTATCATTTTATGGCATTTCTTGATTTATATGTCTCCTCCTCTGCATCGGTATCTTTTGCCGCTTTCTAAATCGGATTTTCTGTGCCGAAATCTAGCTTATTATTAAAATCGTATGAGCAGGTACACTGAATTGTACGATGGACCATCGCGTGATAGAATTGGAGGCAAGCACGAAAATAATGTAAACACTCTAAGGGAAATGCGGATTTACCCAACCTCGTCATGCTCCTTGAGGGCTGGAACACGGTAGACTTGCCATTAGGTAAGTTGGTCCGCAACCTCTACTTGCCATCGCTTGTGGTGGAGGAATTCCTGGACATGCTTTCTGATTGAGGAGGATAATATGTGATTTCGTGATATTTTTTAAGTTATCCATAGTAGGTAGTCGACATACCATTCAAGCGAAGAATAAAACGTAATATGAATTTTTCAGCATTATAAATCGGAGTTTCTGTGCCGAAATCACCAATGTCATCTAAAATTCACTTTTATTAAATAGCAGACAAAGAAATCAAGAAAAGGTATAAAATGATAATTTTTTAAAACCAAAGAAAATAATTGGAAAAATGTCGGACAAAATATTTTTTCACATTAAAAATTAACGAAGTATACTTTCTTTTTCAAAGTCTACTTAATTCTCCAAATAATAGTGTTATCGCAACCTACCCCTCCTAATACAAAATAAAATAACTCTGCATCGGTATCAATATGTTTATGATAGTAATATGAAAATTCTGTTTAAAGTGTTTTTTCTAATTTAGTAATATAACCTAAACAAAAGTATTAGCATTATCCGAATTGTGTGTATAAGATTTAGTAGTTCGAGTGAAAGTTGAGCAAAAATCTGGAAGAGTAAATTAGAATTAAAATCGTATGAGCAGGCACACTGTATTGTACTATGGACCATCCCCTGATAGCTTTGGAGGCAAAAACGAAAATAATATAAATATTCGATGGGAAATGCGGATTTACCCAACCTCGTCATGCTCCTTGAGGGCTGGAACACGGTAGACTTGCCATTAGGTAAGCTGATCCGCTACCTCTATTTACCATCGCTTGTGGTGGATGAATCCCTTGACATGCTGTCTTATTTATGAAAAAAATATTTGACTTCGAGATATTTTTTGAGTCAGCCGTATTACTCACTCGAACTACCATTCGAGCGAAATGTGCAACATAATTTAAATTTTGCGTTTTTTAATTCGGGGTTTCAGTGCTGAAATCACTAATGTAATCTAATATTCGTTTTCATTATATACCTTATAAATAAATCAAAAATGGTCATAAACCGATATTTTTTAAAACCAAAGTAAATAATTGAAAAAAAAGTGAGACAAATTATTTTTTTTATATTAAAAGTTAAAGAAATATATACTTTTTTATTAACTGCACTTAATTCACAAAGTTCTACAGCCACCAAAATCTCCTAAAACAAAACAAAAAAGCTATGCATCAATATCAATATGTTCATGATAGTAATCTAAAAATTACATTTAAAGAATTTTTCTACTAATTTGCTAATACAAAAAAAAAAAAAAAAAAAAAAAAAAAAAAAAAAAATCTGCAGTATCCAAGGTAGGAGTTATTGTGTTTGGTAGTTCGAGTAAAATTTGCGCAAAAATCATAAAGAGTGAATTAGAATTAAAATCGTGAAAGCAAACATACTGTATTGTACGATGACCCATCGCGTCATAGTTTTGGAGGCAAGAACGAAAATAATGTAAACAAATATGGGAAATGCGGATTTACCCAACCTCGTCAAGCTCCTTGACGGCTGGAACACGGTACACTTGCCATTAGGTAAGATAATCCGCAAACTCTACTTGCCATCGCTTGTGGTGGAGGAATCCCTCGACATGCTTTCTGATTGAGGAGGAGAGTATATGATTTCGTGATATTTTTTAAGTTGTCCGTATTAGGTACTCGACCTAGCATTCGAGCAAAGAGTAAAACGTAATTTGAATTTTGCCGCTTTCTAAATCGGATTTTCTGTGCCGAAATCTTTAAAGTCATCTAAAATTATCTTTTATTAAATAGCAGATAATTAAATCAAGAAATGTCATAAAATGATAATTTTTTAAAACCAAAGAAAATAATTGGAAAAATATCGGACAAAATATTTTTTTATATTAAAAATTATCGAAATATATAAAAATAGCAAATTCCTTCTTTACCTAATCTTATTGCTCCTATTGAAAGAGCCTTTAAGCATAGCGCTCTATCCTCTTCTCAGAAAGAGTCTATTAGGCATCTCATTGCCAATACTGTTGATTTCAATTCTAATCTTTATAAACCCAATCTTAAACATCCTGTTAAACAATGTCTGAAAAATTTGCGTTCTGATCCAAACTTAATTATTACTAAGGCCGACAAAGGTGGTCAGATTGTTCTTTTCGACAAATCTACGTATTTGGAAAAAACCCATAAATTAATTAATGATGGTCCGTATGTGGATATCCGCAAAGACCCTTCCACTAGTGAAATTAACTCTATTAAGTCTGCCATTAAGTCTTCTTCCATTATTCCTGCTAACTTTAAGAAGTCCCTTATTCCGTCTATTGCGCATTGTGCCAGGTTTTATGCTTTACCTAAGGTCCATAAACCTGACATTCCTTTTAGACCTATTGTCTCTAGTATCGGTACAGCTTCTTATAAGCTTGCCAAATATTTAGTTTCTGTTTTTTCCCCACTTTTGAGCAGTAACTGTTTCACTGTTAAGAATTCTTTTGATTTTGTTAAAAAACTTCATAATTTTAAGCCGCAGGGTCACATGATGGTTTCTTTTGATGTTAAATCATTATTTACAAACGTTCCGGTTGAGGGGGCTTTAGATTGCCTCAAGAAAAGGCTTTGTGAATTCCATTTCTCTTATTTTGAAATCGAGGAACTTATACTTCTCACTCGCGCTTGCTTGTCGCAAAATACTTTTGTTTTCAATGGTAATTTCTTCCGTATGATTGACGGTTTGGCTATGGGTAATCCTCTTAGTCCAATTTTATGTGATATTTATATGCACTATTTTGAGGTCAAGCTTTTTGAAATCTTAAAATTTCCGTTCTATGTTCGTTATGTTGATGATGTTTATGTCCTGATTGAAATGAATTCGGATATTAATCATATTCTCTCTATTATGAATTCCATTGATCCCTGCATTCAATTTACCTCTGAAATTGAGACCAATAACTGTCTTTCTTTCCTGGATGTCCTTGTTATTCGTTGTGAAAATGGCTTTCAGACTACCGTCTTTCGTAAACCTTTTGCTGTCAGTCTCCCACCTCACAGGTATTCTTCTCATCCCCCTAACCAGAAATTCGCTGCTTTCAATACTTTTGTTTTTCGGGCTACTAATATTTGTTCCACTCCTCAGTTACTTAGTGCTGAACTTAATTACCTCAAAGCTATTGCTGTCGATCGTGGTTATTCCTCTAATATTATCGATTCTATTTATAAGAAATTGACGAAATCCGACCATTCTGAAAAGCATTCTAATTCCAACTCTAATACTTCAGTTGTATTACCATTTTTTCCTAAAATCAGTCAGCAAGTTGCTAAAATCCTAAGAAGGTTTGATTTTAAAGTTATTTTTTCTCCTGTTAATAAAATCCCTTTTTCAAATCTCAAACACCCCGTTGATCGCCTAGATAATTGGGGCATTTACCAGATCTCTTGTCAGTGTGGTCTTTCTTATATTGGTCAGACTAAACGTGCTCTTAGATTTCGTTTAAAAGAGCATGAAGGTTATGTTAAAAATCAGGAGCTCAAACGTTCTTCTATTGCTCAACATTCTTGGTCTTCTCAACATAGGTTCAATTTTTCCTCAGCCATCATTATCCAAAAATGTTCTTCTAACCTTGATCTTGATTTTTGGGAAGCTTACCATATCATTAAAAATTCTCACTCTTTAGTCAATGATTTATCTAGTACTCCAGATTTTCCAAGTATTTGGAAAGCGTTAATTTAATTCCTCCTTTTTTTGATTTCTTTTCTCTACTTCTCCGGTAGATGTCGCTACTTGTCCACCCAGTCGTTTCCACTGCTTCTCTCTCACTGGTTGTTTCGGCGCCTTCGCCACCCGCATAGGGTATAAAAGCCAGCGCGTCTCTGTCTATGATTTTGCTCAGCCTTGCTTTTTCTAGCACGCTGTTCCTTTTGCACTGAAGAAGAATCTCGCTAGTAGATTCGAAACAGCTGTTTGCTGCTTTTCATATATTATTTGTGCATTTTAAACGTTGGTTTTTCTGCTTTTTAATATCGAAATATAGTTTATTTTTCAAAGTCAACTTATTTCTCCAAATAATAGTGTTACCGCAACCCCTCCTAATACAAAATAAAATAACTCTGCATCGGTATCAATACGTTTATGATAGTAATATGAAAATTCTGTTTAAAGTGATTTTTCAAATTTAGTAATATAACATAAACAAAAGTATTAGCATTGTCCGAATTGTGTGTATAGGATTTAGTAGTTCGAGTGAAAGTTGAGCAAAAATCTGGAAGAAAAAATTAGAGTTAAAATCGTATGAGCAGGCACACTGTATTGTACTATGGACCATTGCGTAATAGCTTTGGAGGAGAGCACGAAAATAATATAAATATTCTATGGGAAATGCGGATATACCCAACCTCCTAAATGCTCCTTGAGGGCTGGAACACGGTAGACTTGCCATTAGGTAAGTTGATCAGAAACCTCTACTTACCATCGCTTGTGTTGACATGCTGTCTTATTTATGAAAAAAATATTTGGCTTCGAGATATTTTTTGAGTCAGCCGTATTACTCACTCGACATACCATTCGAGCGAAATGTACAACGTAATTTAAATTTTGCGTTTTCTAATTCGGGGTTTCAGTGCTGAAATCACTAATGTAATCTACTATTCGTTTTCATTATATACCTTATAAATAAATCCAAAAATGTCATAAACCGATATTTTTTAAAACCAAACTAAATAATTGAAAAAATTGGGACAAATTATTTTTTTTATATTAAAAGTTAAAGAAATATATACTTTTTTATTAACTGCACTTAATTCCCAAAGTTCTACAGCCACCCAAATCTCCTAAAACAAAACAAAAAAGCTATGCATCAATATCAATATGTTCATGATAGTAATCTAAAAATTACCTTTAAAGAATGTTTCTACTAATTTGCTAATGTAAAATAAACAAAAAAATCTGCAGTATCCAAGGTTGGCGTTATTGTGTTTGGTAGTTCGAGTAATATTTGAGCAAAAATCATAAAGAGTGAATTAGAATTAAAATCGTGAAAGCAAACGTACTGTATTGTACGATGACCCATCGCGTCATAGTTTTGGAGGCAAGCACGAAAATAATGTAAACAAATATGGGACATGCGGATTTACCCAACCTCGTCATGCTCCTTGAGGGCTGGAACACGGTAGACTTGCCATTAAGTAAGATGATCCGCAAACTCTACTTGCCATCTCTTGTGGTGGAGGAATCCCTCGACATGCTTTCTGATTGAGGAGGAGAATATATGATTTCGAGATATTTT
>OZ010799.1:333537003-333569003 GCA_963932465.1 Maratus speciosus
TTAAGTTGTCCGTATTAGGTACTCGACCTAGCATACGAGCGAAGAGTAAAACGTAATTTGAATTTTGCCGTTTTCTAAATCGGATTTTCTGTACCGAAATCTTTAAAGTCATCAAAAATTATCTTTTATTAAATAGCAGATAATTAAATCAAGAAATGTCATAAAATGATATTTTTTTAAAAACCAAAGAAAATAATTGGAAAAATATCGGACCAAATATTTTTTTATATTAAAAATTATCGAACCATAGTTTCTTTTTCAAAGTGTACATAATTCTCCAAATAATAGTGTTACCGCAACCCCTCCTAATACAAAATAAAATAACTCTGCATTGGTATCAAAATGTTTATGATAGTAATATATGAAAATTCTGTTTAAAGTGTTTTTTCTAATTTAGTAATATAACATAAACAAAAGTGTTAGCATTGTCCGAATTGTGTGTATAGGATTTGGTAGTTCGTGTGAAAGTTGAGCAAAAATCTGGAAGAGTAAATTAGAATTAAAATCGTATGAGCAGGCACACTGTATTGTACAATGGACCATCGCTTGATAGCTTTGGAGGCAAGCACGATAATAATATAAACATTCGATGGGAAATGCTGATTTACCAAACATCGTCATGCTTCTTGAGGGCTGGAACACGGTAGACTTGCATTAGGTAAGTTGATCCGAAACCTCTACTTACCATCGCTTGTGGTGGAGGAATCCCTTGACATGCTGTCTTATTTATGAAAAAAATATTTGGCTTCGAGATATTTTTTGAGTCAGCCGTATTACTCACTCGACATACCATTCGAGCGAAATGTACAACATAATTTAAATTTTGCGTTTTCTAATTCGGGGTTTCAGTGCTGAAATCACTAATGTAATCTACAATCCGTTTTCAATATATACCATATAAATAAATCCAAAAATGTCATAAACCGATATTTTTTAAAACCAAAGTAAATAATTGAAAAAATGTGGGACAAATTATTTTTTTTTATATTTAAAATTAACGAAATATATACTTTTTTATAAACTGCACTTAATTCACAAAATTCTACAGCCACTCAAATCTCCTAAAGCAAAACAAGAAACCTATGCATCAATATCAATATGTTCATGATAGTAATCTAAAAATTACATTTAAAGAATGTTTCTACTAATTTTCTAATGTAAAATAAACAAAAAAATCTGCAGTATCCAAGGTTGGCGTTATTGTGTTTGGTAGTTCGAGTAAAATTTGCGCAAAAATCATAAAGAGTGAATTAGAATTAAAATCGTGAAAGCAAACATACTCTATTGTACGATGACCCATCGCGTAATAGTTTTGGAGGCAAGAACGAAAATAATGTAAACAAATATGGGAAATGCGGATTTACCCAACCTCGTCATGCTCCTTGATGGCTGGAACACGGTAGACTTGCCATTAGGTAAGATGATCCGCAACCTCTACTTGCCATCGCTTGTGGTGGAGGAATCCCTCGACATGCTTTCTGATTGAGGAGGAGAATATATGATTTCGAGATATTTTTTAAGTTGTCCGTATTAGGTACTCGACCTAGCATTCGAGCGAAGAGTAAAACGTAATTTGAATTTTGCCGCTTTCTAAATCGGATTTTCTGTACCGAAATCTTTAAAGTCATCAAAAATTATCTTTTATTAAATAGCAGATAATTAAATCAAGAAATGTCATAAAATGATATTTTTTTAAAAACCAAAGAAAATAATTGGAAAAATATCGGACAAAATATTTTTTTATATTAAAAATTATCGAAATATAGTTTATTTTTCATAGTCTACTTATTCTCCAAATAATAGTGTTACCTAACCTACCCCTCCTAATACAAAATAAAATAACTCTGCATCGGTATCAATATGTTTATGATAGTAATATGAAAATTTGTTTAAAGTGTTTTTTCTAATTTAGTAGTATCTCTCTATTCTAAAAAAAAGTAACTACCGCTGTCACCGCCGCCGCCGCCGCCGCCGCCGCCGCCGGTTTTGATTTTTTTGTGACCAGAGGCCTTTCTTCGTTAATATTAACAAAAATAATGCATACAAAAATATGAAAATCGGTGGTTTTATACAGAAATGTTTGATAAGCACGCTGATGCAGACAGTTTTCAAATCGAAGAATTATTTTAAGAGTTATTTAATGCTAAATTTGGACAAAATCGTTCCACTAAAAAAGTTTTATAGCAGCAAAAGCTATACATGGCAGTGTAATCATTTTTAGATCATTTTATGCGTTAGAATTTGCCGGAGTGCAGATTGCATTAATTTTTTTATTTTGACTCATTTTTTCAGGTTTTATTTCTATTTTAAATTCAAATTTTCAGCATTTCTAGAGATATTTTTTACAGATTTCAGAAAATTGTACTAATTTAAACTGTTGCCATCTGTATAAAAAGCGCAAGCAATAATGTTTGCTTCAAATTAAAAATTTATTTACACGTGACTATTATAAACAGGAAAAAACTTTCAAATTAGTATTAAATAATTGCGTATAAAAAGCAAGAACTTATTAAAAATTACGTCATAAAAAGTATACACGTGAATTTTAAAGGAGAAAGGATATTGTAAAATAATAAATTCATTAACATGCGTTAGAAGTTTTCGGAGAAATTACGTCATATTTACGTCACATTATAGTTATTACATAAAATGAACACAAAATAATATTGCAAAAAAGTTTAAATTTAGAAATTGCGCTAGACATTTATTTGATATTTTGAAAATTAATTTAAAATGTCTTATTTAAAAGAACTTTCTTTTCGCTTTGTTAAAAAATACCAGGAGACAAAGACTCTCTTTACTTAATTCCTTTTATATTAGCTTATTTTGAAATGTTGTTATACGTGTATTCGTCATCAAGTTATTTTTATTTCGACGTTTTATTTGTGTTTTTATTAATGTTGTACGAATTTATTTGTTCTTTCGTTATTTAAAATAAAAATTATATCAATTTGTATAATTTGGCGAGCGGTTTGGCGATTTATATAATTTGGCGAAATGGGTCGACAGGATAATCAAGTAGTACCGCAGCGGATTTGGCGTTAAAATTCCCCAATCAAAGAGAAATGAATAGAAATTCGTTTATAGGGAGATCGCCACTGTTTTTTAAATTATAATTCAATCTTTCGAAATCTTTTTAAAGCCAATCAAATTAGCCTGCATTTAGAGTCTGCGGTGTCTGGACGGGGGTTGGCGAGCGTAGCTCGTAGGGGGCCGAGCCCCCTAGTAACATAAACAAAAGTATTAGCATTGTCCGAATTGTGTGTATAGGATTTGGTAGTTCGAGTGAAAGTTGAGCAAAAATCTGGAAGAGTAAATTAGAATTAAAATCGTATGAGCAGGCACTCTGTATTGTACTATGGACCATCGCGGGATAGCTTTGGAGGCAAGCACGAAAATAATATAAACATTCTGTGGGAAATGCGGATTAACCCAACCTCGTCATACTCCTTGAGGGCTGGAACACGGTAGACTTGCCATTAGGTAAGATGATCCGCAACCTCTACTTGCCATCGCTTGTGGTGGAGGAATCCCTCGACATGCTTTTTGATTGAGGAGGAGGATATATGATTTCGAGATATTTTTTAAGTTGTCCGTATTAGGTACTCGAACTAGCGAAGAGTAAAACGTAATTTGAATTTTGCCGCTTTCTAAATCGGATTTCCTGTGCCGAAATCTTTAAAGTCATCTAAAATTCGCTTTTATTAAATAGCAGATAATTAAATCAAGAAATGTCATAAAGTGATATATTTTTAAAACCAAAGAAAATAATTGAAAAATATCGGACAAAATATTATTTTATATTAAAAATTATCGAAATATAGTTTATTTTTCAAAGTCTACTTAATTCTCCAAATAATAGTGTTACCGCAACCTACCCCTCCTAATACAAAATAAAATAACTCTGCATCGGTATCAATACGTTTATGGTAGTAATATGAAAATTCTGTTTAAAGTGATTTTTTCTAATTTAGTAATATAACATAAACAAAAGTATTAGCATTGTCCGAATTGTGTGTATAGGATTTGGTAGTTCGAGTGAAAGTTCAGTAAAAATCTGGAAGAGTAAATTAGAATTAAAATCGTATGAGCAGGCACAATGTATTGTTCTATGGACCATCGCCAGATAGCTTTGGAGGCAAAAACGAAAATAATATAAACATTCGATGGGAAATGCGGATTTACCCAACCTCGTCATGCTCCTTGAGGGCTTGAACACGGTAGAATTGCCATTAGGTAAAATGATCCGCAACCTCTACTTACCATCGCTTGTGGTGGAGGAATCCCTTGACATGCTGTCTTATTTATGAAAAAAAATATTTGACTTCGAGATATTTTTTGAGTCAGACGTATTACTTACTCGAACTACCATTCGAGCGGAATGTACAACATAATTTAAATTTTGCGTTTTTTAATTCGGGGTTTCAGTGCTGAAATCACTAATGTAATCTACTATTCGTTTTCATTATATACCTTATAAATAAATCCAAAAATGTCATAAACCGATATTTTTTAAAACCAAACTAAATAATTGAAAAAATTGGGAAAATTATTTTTTTTTTATATTAAAATTTAAAGAAATATATACTTTTTTATTAACTGCACTTAATTCCCAAAGTTCTACAGCCACCCAAATCTCCTAAAACAAAACAAAAAAGCTATGCATCAATATCAATATGTTCATGATAGTAATCTAAAAATTACCTTTAAAGAATGTTTCTACTAATTTGCTAATGTAAAATAAACAAAAAAATCTGCAGTATCCAAGGTTGGCGTTATTGTGTTTGTAGTTCGAGTAATATTTGAGCAAAAATCATGAAGAGTGAATTAGAAATAAAATCGTGAAAGCAAACATACTGTATTGTACGATGACCCATCGCGTCATACTTTTGGAGGCAAGCACGAAAATAATGTAAACAAATATGGGACATGCGGATTTACCCAACCTCGTCATGCTTCTTGAGGGCTGGAACACGGTAGACTTGCCATTAAGTAAGATGATCCGCAAACTCTACTTGCCATCGCTTGTGGTGGAGGAATCCCTCGACATGCTTTCTGATTGAGGAGGAGAATATATGATTTCGAGATATTTTTTAAGTTGTCCGTATTAGGTACTCGACCTAGCATTCGAGCGAAGAGTAAAACGTAATTTGAATTTTGCCGCTTTCTAAATCGGATTTTCTGTAGCGAAATCTTTAAAGTCATCAAAAATTATCTTTTATTAAATAGCAGATAATTAAATCAAGAAATGTCATAAAATGATATTTTTTTAAAAACCAAAGAAAATAATTGGAAAAATATCGGACAAAATATTTTTTTATATTAAAAATTATCGAAATATAGTTTATTTTTCAAAGTCTACTTATTCTCCAAATAATAGTGTTACCTAACCTACCCCTCCTAATACAAAATAAAATAACTCTGCATCGGTATCAATATGTTTATGATAGTAATATGAAAATTTTGTTTAAAGTGTTTTTTCTAATTTAGTAGTATAACATAAACAAACGTATTAGCATTGTCCGAATTGTGTGTATAGGATTTGGTAGTTCGAGTGAAAGTTGAGCAAAAATCTGGAAGAGTAAATTAGAATTAAAATCGTATGAGCAGGCACTCTGTATTGTACTATGGACCATCGCGGGATAGCTTTAGAGGCAAGCACGAAAATAATATAAACATTCTGTGGGAAATGCGGATTTACCCAACCTCGTCATACTCCTTGAGGGCTGGAACACGGTAGACTTGCCATTAGGTAAGATGATCCGCAACCTCTACTTGCCATCGCTTGTGGTGGAGGAATCCCTCGACATGCTTTTTGATTGAGGAGGAGAATATATAATTTCGAGATATTTTTTAAGTTGTCCGTATTAGGTACTCGAACTAGCGAACACTGTAAAAAAAAATGGTAACGTTCCATGTAAAATCCAGGAACGTTTCGCCTTTTCTCAGGTTTTCAGAATAATTTAGCTCTTTCCTGTGAAATTCTGGTTTTCTTATCTGAAACGTTCCTGAACCAAAAGTTGGAAACAGCAAAACGCTGCGGCCGCCATTTATTATTCTTTTTGCTATAATCCGTTGCTCGCGCGCGAGTGTCGAAAAAGAATTCCTTAAATGAATGTAAAAAAATCAATATGGAATGCAAATAAATCAATAGACGACATAATCCTTTACGTCTCTATTGTCAAGATAATTCAGATGAAAATACAATAACTCTGTGACATCACTAAGAGATTATCTCTCGTACTTGTCTGTGAAATCTTTAACGAGCAGACTGTGTAAAAAAAAAAAAAAAAATACACCTATTATTTGGATCTGCATTAACCAGGGGACAATCAAATATGATTCTCACCTATTTTGATTAATTTAAATTATGTTTTAGAGTTCTTATCTCTAATTATTCTTGTGAAAGGATTTCTTCAAATGGGCCTTAGATTTTCAGAAATTAGATGCCGAGTTTTAGCATACGTTTCAAATACCCATTAGTTTGCAGCTCTCAACGTGTCTTTCCTGTTGTGGACGCAGAAAGCTTGCACGCCACCCGTACGGCCCGGGTTCGATGCTACCTCTTGACTTTTTTTTTTCTTTTTTAATTAATTTTATATTTTAACACTTTATTACAATTTGATTTAAATTTGACATATATTTGACACTTTGAATTGCTGCAAATTTGAATTTTTTTTTTTAAGGAAAAAATATACAATTACGTTTAGGTTTTTTTTTTTCATGAAAATTTATATGTATTTTATCTAACTTGTAAACTAACATAATCAGTGACGAAAATCCAAAATATTTTATGTCTAGATTTTTTTTCTAATTATTATTTACATTTATATATTTTTATATTTTAAGCAAAGTTCAGAAACAATATATCACATATATATTTACTTTATTGAATTTTAACTGAAAATTTATTTTTTCGTGTAAATTATAAATAATAATTTTGATGTCAATTTCAAAATATTTTTTCATTCTAACAAATAATGATAATAAAGCGAAAATTGTCAACTGGAAATGTAAAAATCGTCTGCGGATCCCGCATGCTGTGAAATATCAGTAATGTCATAATGAAGGGAACGAACATCCAGAGTGAATTATGTCAGCCAGGTATCGGTCCGGATAGCCTAACAGGTAAGGCATTGGCACGGCACGCCAAGTATCCAGGTTCGATCCCTGGTCTGGACATTTTTCGCTCTTGTGCTACTCCAGCCTTGAATATGTCAGTAATGTTTTGCTGTCAACAGAAATATTCCTGGTATTTCGCAGGAAACTTACTGGCATTTCTGTAGAAAGTTTTTAACATATACAGTAAAGTTCCAGTCATTTTCAAGAAATGTTTCTTGGAAATAATGGGCAACTCAGCTGCCCATTTTTTCCCAGGAACGTTGCGGAATTTTTTTTACAGTGAAGAGTAAAACGTAATTTGAATTTTGCCGCTTTCTAAATAGGATTTCCTGTGCCGAAATCTTTAACGTCATCTAAAATTCGCTTTTATTAAATAGCAGATAATTAAATCAAGAAATGTCATAAAGTGATATATTTTTAAAACCAAAGAAAATAATTGAAAAATATCGGACAAAATATTATTTTATATTAAAAATTATCGAAATATAGTTTATTTTTCAAAGTCTTCTTAATTCTCCAAATAATAGTGTTACCGCAACGTACCCCTCCTAATACAAAATAAAATAACTCTGCATCGGTATCAATACGTTTATGGTAGTAATATGAAAATTCTGTTTAAAGTGATTTTTTTCTAATTTAGTAATATAACATAAACAAAAGTATTAGCATTGTCCGAATTGTGTGTATAGGATTTGGTAGTTCGAGTGAAATTTCAGTAAAAATCTGGAAGAGTAAATTAGAATTAAAATCGTATGAGCAGGCACAATGTATTGTTCTATGGACCATCGCCAGATAGCTTTGGAGGCAAAAACGAAAATAATATAAACATTCGATGGGAAATGCGGATTTACCCAACCTCGTCATGCTCCTTGAGGGCTTGAACACGGTAGAATTGCCATTAGGTAAAATGATCCGCAACCTCTACTTACCATCGCTTGTGGTGGAGGAATCCCTTGACATGCTGTCTTATTTATGAAAAAAAATATTAGACTTCGAGATATTTTTTGAGTCAGACGTATTACTCACTCGAACTACCATTCGAGCGGAATGTACAACATAATTTAAATTTTGCGTTTTTTAATTCGGAGTTTCAGTGCTGAAATCACTAATGTAATCTACTATTCGTTTTCATTATATACCTTATAAATAAATCCAAAAATGTCATAAACCGATATTTTTTAAAACCAAACTAAATAATTGAAAAAATTGGGACAAATTATTTTTTTTATATTAAAATTTAAAGAAATATATACTTTTTTATTAACTGCACTTAATTCCCAAAGTTCTACAGCCACCCAAATCTCCTAAAACAAAACAAAAAAGCTATGCATCAATATCAATATGTTCATGATAGTAATTTAAAAATTACCTTTAAAGAATGTTTCTACTAATTTGCTAATGTAAAATAAACAAAAAAATCTGCAGTATCCAAGGTTGGCGTTATTGTGTTTGTAGTTCGAGTAATATTTGAGCAAAAATCATGAAGAGTGAACTAGAATTAAAATCGTGAAAGCAAACATACTGTATTGTACGATGACCCATCGCGTCATAGTTTTGGAGGCAAGCACGAAAATAATGTAAACAAATATGGGACATGCGGATTTACCCAACCTCGTCATGCTTCTTGAGGGCTGGAACAGTAGACTTGCCATTAAGTAAGATGATCCGCAAACTCTACTTGCCATCGCTTGTGGTGGAGGAATCCCTCGACATGCTTTCTGATTGAGGAGGAGAATATATGATTTCGAGATATTTTTTAAGTTGTCCGTATTAGGTACTCGACCTAGCATTCGAGCGAAGAGTAAAACGTAATTTGAATTTTGCCGCTTTCTAAATCGGATTTTCTGTAGCGAATTCTTTAAAGTCATCAAAAATTATCTTTTATTAAATAGCAGATAATTAAATCAAGAAATGTCATAAAATGATATTTTTTTAAAAACCAAAGAAAATAATTGGAAAAATATCGGACAAAATATTTTTTTATATTAAAAATTATCGAAATATAGTTTATTTTTCAAAGTCTACTTATTCTCCAAATAATAGTGTTACCTAACCTACCCCTCCTAATACAAAATAAAATAACTCTGCATCGGTATCAATATGTTTATGATAGTAATATGAAAATTTTGTTTAAAGTGTTTTTTCTAATTTAGTAGTATAACATAAACAAAAGTATTAGCATTGTCCGAATTGTGTGTATAGGATTTGGTAGTTCGAGTGAAAGTTGAGCAAAAATCTGGAAGAGTAAATTAGAATTAAAATCGTATGAGCAGGCACTCTGTATTGTACTATGGACCATCGCGGGATAGCTTTGGAGGCAAGCACGAAAATAATATAAACATTCTGTGGGAAATGCGGATTTACCCAACCTCGTCATACTCCTTGAGGGCTGGAACACGGTAGACTTGCCATTAGGTAAGATGATCCGCAACCTCTACTTGCCATCGCTTGTGGTGGAGGAATCCCTCGACATGCTTTTTGATTGAGGAGGAGAATATATGATTTCGAGATATTTTTTAAGTTGTCCGTATTAGGTACTCGAACTAGCGAAGAGTAAAACGTAATTTGAATTTTGCCGCTTTCTAAATCGGATTTCCTGTGCCGAAATCTTTAAAGTCATCTAAAATTCGCTTTTATTAAATAGCAGATAATTAAATCAAGAAATGTCATAAAGTGATATATTTTTAAAACCAAAGAAAATAATTGAAAAATATCGGACAAAATATTATTTTATATTAAAAATTATCGAAATATAGTTTATTTTTCAAAGTCTACTTAATTCTCCAAATAATAGTGTTACCGCAACCTACCCCTCCTAATACAAAATAAAATAACTCTGCATCGGTATCAATACGTTTATGGTAGTAATATGAAAATTCTGTTTAAAGTGATTTTTTCTAATTTAGTAATATAACATAAACAAAAGTATTAGCATTGTCCGAATTGTGTGTATAGGATTTGGTAGTTCGAGTGAAAGTTCAGTAAAAATCTGGAAGAGTAAATTAGAATTAAAATCGTATGAGCAGGCACAATGTATTGTTCTATGGACCATCGCCAGATAGCTTTGGAGGCAAAAACGAAAATAATATAAACATTCGATGGGAAATGCGGATTTACCCAACCTCGTCATGCTCCTTGAGGGCTTGAACACGGTAGAATTGCCATTAGGTAAAATGATCCGCAACCTCTACTTACCATCGCTTGTGGTGGATGAATCCCTTCACATGCTGTCTTATTTATGAGAAAAATATTTGATTTCGAGATATTTTTTGAGTCAGCCGTATTACTCACTCGAACTTCCATTCGAGCGAAATGTACAACATAATTTAAATTTTGCGTTTTTTAATTCGGGGTTTCAGTGCTGAAATCACTAATGTTACTATTCGTTTTCTTTATATACCTTATAAATAAATCCAAAAATGTCATAAACCGACATTTTTTAAAACCAAAGTAAATAATTGTAAAAAAGTGGGACAAATTATTTTTTTTATATTAAAAGTTAAAGAAATATATACTTTTTTATTAACTGCACTTAATTCACAAAGTTCTACAGCCACCCAAATCTCCTAAAACTAAACAAAAAAGCTATGCATCAATATCAATATGTTCATGATAGTAATCTAAAAATTACCTTTAAATAATGTTTCTACTAATTTGCTAATGTAAAATAAACAAAAAAATCTGCAGTATCCAAGGTTGCGTTATTGTGTTTGGTAGTTCGAGTAAAATTGCGCAAAAATCATAAAGAGTGAATTAGAGTTAAAATCGTGAAAGCAAACATACTGTATTGTACGATGACCCATCGCGTAATAGTTTTGGAGGCAAGCACGAAAGTAATGTAAACAAATATGGGAAATGCGGATTTACCCAACCTCGTCATGCTCCTTGAGGGCTGGAACACGGTAGACTTGCCATTAGGTAAGTTGATCCGCAAACTCTACTTGCCATCGCTTGTGATGGAGGAATCCCTCGACATGCTTTTTGATTGAGGAGGAGAATATATGATTTCGAGATATTTTTTAAGTTGTCCGTATTAGGTACTCGACCTAGCATTCGAGCGAAGAGTAAAACGTAATTTGAATTTTGCCGCTTTCTAAATCGGATATCGGTGCCGAAATCATTAACGTCATCTAAAATTCTTTTTTATTAAATAGCAAATAATTAAATCAAGAAATGTCATAAAATGATATTTTTTTTAAACCAAAGAAAATGATTGGAAAAGTATCGGACAAAATATTTTTTTTCGTGTTAAAAATTAAAGAAATATAGTTTCTTTTTCAAAGTCTACTTAATTCTCCAAATAATAGTGTTACCTAACCTACCCCTCCTAATACAAAATAAAATAACTCTGCATCGGTATCAATATGTTTATGATAGTAATATGAAAATTATGTTTAAAGTGTTTTTTCTAATTTAGTAATACACTGGCCTCCAAAAGTTAAGGTACAGGGACTGGATGCTTTCGGTTGCACACTTTTTGTAGAATATCTACAAAATTATTGGCGAATTGTCCTTGAACTTCTGGAATGAAAAGAACATGTTAGATTTTATATTTCCCGGTGAAGATTTAGTCAATGGTACAATTAGGGGGCTGA
Source organism: Maratus speciosus (assembly GCA_963932465.1). Classification (NCBI taxonomy): domain Eukaryota; kingdom Metazoa; phylum Arthropoda; class Arachnida; order Araneae; family Salticidae; genus Maratus; species Maratus speciosus. The sequence goes on from OZ010799.1 coordinate 333,548,721, forward strand.
TAATAAATTTAAAAATAAAATAATATTTGCGATCCCCTATGTAACAGGAAAGGTTCGAAATGGTTTGTCTCTGTGGTAAATGACTATTTGGGTCCTGTTCAACGTTTGTATGCATTTGTGTAAGCATAGCACTCATATTCGTGAAGATGTTAACGTTTTTGTGAAAATTTCAAACGGTTTTTGTTTATAGCATACAGAGTTTTCAACCAAATTTAACACAACTTTCCAAAAACCTGACAAAGAGTAGTAGAAACATTATATTGCAATTAAAACATGAATATATTGAACATTTGATGAGATATGGGCATTTTTTGATATAATTTTTAACTGCGCATGGGCGGAAGATTTCAAAATTTTTATTTCATAATTTGGTAGTCAGTATTTTGGGGCAACTTAAAAAAAAAGTTCAATCAAATATTGTGAAAACTTAGAAAGATATAGCGAGCTGATTGAAAAGTTGTGGAAAATCCCTTATAATAAAGCTATTTTTAGGAAGGAACTCACTATATCGACCCTATATTTGTGACTTTTCGCGATATTTGACTGGACTTTTTATATAAGTTGACCTAAATAGCTTACTACCAAATTATGAAATAAAAATTTTGAAATCTTCCGCGCATGCGCAGTTAAAAATTATCTCATAAAAATGCCCATATCTCATCAAATGTTCAATATATTCATGTTTTAATTGCAGTATAATGTTTCTACTACTCTTTGTCAGGTTTTTGGAAAGTTGCGTTAAATTTGGTTGAAAACTCTCTATCCTATAAACAAAAAAAACCTTTTGAATTTTTCACAAAAACGTTAACATCTTCACGAATATGAGTGATATGCTTACACAAATGCATACAAACATTGAACAGGACCCAATTAGTCATTTACCACAGTGACAAACCATTTCCAGCCTTTCCTGTTACATAGGTGATCGCAAATATTATTTTATTATTAAATTTATTATTAGCCCCCTAATTGTACCCCCGACTAAATCTTCACCGATAAATATAAAATCAAACATGTTCTTTTCATCCCAGAAGTTCAAGATCAATTCGCTAATAATTTTTGTAGATATTCGACAAAACGTGAGCAATCGAAAGCATCCAGTCCCTGTACCGTAACATTTGGAGGCCAGTGTATAACATAAACAAAAGTATTAGCAATGTCCGAATTGTGTGTATAGGATTTGTTAGTTCGAGTGAAAGTTGAGCAAAAATCTGGAAGAGTAAATTATAATTAAAATCGTATGAGCAGGCACACTGTATTGTACTATGGACCATCGCCTGATAGCTTTGGAGGCAAAAACGAAAATAATATAAACATTCGATGGGAAATGCGGATTTACCCAACCTCGTCATGCTCCTTGTAGGCTGGAACACGGTAGACTTTCCATTAGGTAAGCTGATCCGCTACCTCTACTTACCATCGCTTGTGGTGGATGAATCCCTTGACATGCTGTCTTATTTATGAAAAAAATATTTGACTTCGAGATATTTTTTGAGTCAGCCGTATTACTCACTCGAACTACCATTCGAGCGAAATGTACAACATAATTTAAATTTTGCGTTTTTTAATTCGGGGTTTCAGTGCTGAAATCACTAATGTAATCTACTATTCGTTTTCATTATATACCTTATAAATAAATCCAAAAATGTCATAAACCGATATTTTGTAAAACCAAAATAAATAATTGAAAAATAGTGGGACAAATTATTTTTTTTATATTAAAAGTTAAAGAAATATATACTTTTTTATTAACTGCACTTAATTCACAAAGTTCTACAGCCACCCAAATCTCCTAAAACAAAACAAAAAAGCTATGCATCAATATCAATATGTTCATGATAGTAATCTAAAAATTATATTTAAAGAATGTTTCTACTAATTTGCTAATGTAAAATAAACAAAAAAATCTGCAGTATCCAAGGTAGGAGTTATTGTGTTTGGTAGTTCGAGTAAAATTTGCGCAAAAATCATAAAGAGTGAATTAGAATTAAAATCGTGAAAGCAAACATACTGTATTGTACGATGACCCATCGCGTCACAGTTTTGGAGGCAAGCATGAAAATAATGTAAACAAATATGGGAAATGCGGATTTACCCAACCTCGTCATGCTCCTTGAGGGCTGGAACACGGTAGACTTGCCATTAGGTAATATAATCCGCAAACACTACTTGCCATCGCTTGTGGTGGAGGAATCCCTCTACATGCATTCTGATTGAGGCGGAGAATATATGATTTCGAGATATTTTTTAAGTTGTCCGTATTAGGTACTCGACATAGCATTCGAGCGAAGAGTAAAACGTAATTTGAATTTTGCCGCTTTCTATATCGGATTTTCTGTGCCGAAATCTTTAAAGTCATCTAAAATTATCTTTTATTAAATAGCAGATAATTAAATCAAGAAATGTCATAAAATGATATTTTTTTAAAACCAAAGAAAATAATTGGAAAAATATCGGACAAAATATTTTTTTATATTAATTATTATCGAAATATAGTTTATTTTTCAAAGTCTACTTATTTCTCCAAATAATAGTGTTACCGCAACCCCTCCTAATACAAAATAAAATAACTCTGCATCGGTATCAATACGTTTATGATAGTAATATGAAAATTCTGTTTAAAGTGATTTTTCTAATTTAGTAATATAACATAAACAAAAGTATTAGCATTGTCCGAATTGTTTGTATAGGATTTGGTAGTTCGAGTGAAAGATAAGTAAAAACATGGAAGAGTAAATTAGAATTAAAATCGTATGAGCAGGCACAATGTATTGTACTATGGACCATCGCCTGATAGCTTTAGAGGCAAAAACGAAAATAATATAAACATTCGATGGGAAATGCGGATTTACCCAAACTCGTCATGCTCCTTGAGAGCTGGAACACGGTAGACTTGCCATTAGGTAAAATGATCCGCAACCTCTACTTACCATCGCTTGTGGTGGAGGAATCCCTTGACATGCTGTCTTATTTATGAAAAAAATATTTGGCTTCGAGATATTTTTTGAGTCAGCCGTATTACTCACTCGAACTACCATTCGAGCGAAATGTACAACATAATTTAAATTTTGCGTTTTTTAATTCGGGGTTTCAGTGCTGAAATCACTAATGTAATCTACTATTCGTTTTCATTATATACCTTATAAATAAATCCAAAAATGTCATAAACCGATATTTTTTAAAACCAAAATAAATAATTGAAAAAAAGTCGGACAAATTATTTTTTTTATATTAAAAGTTAAAGAAATATATACTTTTTTATTAACTGCACTTAATTCACAAAGTTCTACAACCACCCAAATCTCCTAAAACAAAACAAAAAAGCTATGCATCAATATCAATATGTTAATGATAGTAATCTAAAAATTATATTTAAAGAATGTTTCTACTAATTTGCTAATGTAAAATAAACAAAAAAATCTGCAGTATCCAAGGTAGGAGTTATTGTGTTTGGTAGTTCGAGTAAAATTTGCGCAAAAATCATAAAGAGTGAATTAGAATTAAAATCGTGAAAGCAAACGTACTGTATTGTACGATGACCCATCGCGTAATAGTTTTGGAGGCAAGCACGAAAGTAATGTAAACAAATATGGGAAATGCGGATTTACCCAACATCGTCATGCTCCTCGAGGGCTGGAACACGGTAGACTTGCCATTAGGTAATATAATCCGCAAACTCTACTTGCCATCGCTTGTGGTGGAGGAATCCCTCGACATGCATTCTGATTGAGAAGGAGAATATATGATTTCGAGATATTTTTTAAGTTGTCCGTATTAGGTACTCGACATAGCATTCGAGAGAAGAGTAAAACGTAATTTGAATTTTGCCGCTTTCTAAATCGGATTTTCTGTGCCGAAATCTTTAAAGTCATCTAAAATTATCCTTTATTAAATAGCAGATAATTAAATCAAGAAATGTCATAAAATGATACTTTTTTTAAAACCAAAGAAAATAATTGGAAAAATATCGGACAAAATATTTTTTTATATTAAATATTATCGAAATATAGTTTATTTTTCAAAGTCAATTTATTTCTCCAAATAATAGTGTTACCGCAACCCCTCCTAATACAAAATAAAATAACTCTGCATCGATATCAACACGTTTATGATAGTAATATGAAAATTCTGTTTAAAGTGATTTTTCTAATTTAGTAATATAACATAAACAAAAGTATTAGCATTGTCCGAATTGTTTGTATAGGATTTGGTAGTTCGAGTGAAAGTTGAGTAAAAACATGGAAGAGTAAATTAGAATTAAAATCGTATGAGCAGGCACAATGTATTCTATGGACCATCGCCTGATAGCTTTAGAGGCAAAAACGAAAATAATATAAACATTCGATGGGAAATGCGGATTTACCCAACCTCGTCATGCTCCTTGAGGGCTGGAACACGGTAGACTTGCCATTAGGTAAAATGATCCGCAACCTCTACTTACCATCGCTTGTGGTGGAGGAATCCCTTCACATGCTGTCTTATTTATGGAAAAAAATATTTGACTTCGAGATATTTTTTGAGTCAGCCGTATTACTCACTCGAACTACCATTCGAGCGAAATGTACAACATAATTTAAATTTTGCGTTTTTTAATTCGGGGTTTCAGTGCTGAAATCACTAATGTAATCTACTATTCGTTTTCAGTATATACCTTATAAATAAATCCAAAATGTGATAAACCGATATTTTTTAAAACCAAAATAAATAATTGAAAAAAACTGGGACAAATTATTTTTTTTTATATTAAAAGTTAAAGAAATATATACTTTTTTGTTAACTGCACTTAATTCACAAAGTTCTACAGCCACCCAAATCTCCTAAAACAAAACAAAAAAGTTATTCATGAATATCAATATGTTCATGATAGTAATTTAAAAATTACATTTAAAGAATGTTTCTACTAATTTGTTAATGTAAAATAAACAAAAAAATCTGCAGTATCCAAGGTTGGCGTCATTGTGTTTGGTAGTTCGAGTAATATTTGCGCAAAAATCATAAAGAGTGAATTAGAATTAAAATCGTGAAAGCAAACAAACTGTATTGTACGATGACCCATCGCGTCATAGTTTTGGAGGCAAGCACGAAAATAATGTAAACAAATATGGGAAAAGCGGATTTACCCAACTTCGTCGTGCTCCTTGAGGGCTGGAACACGGTAGACTTGCCATTAAGTAAGATGATCCGCAAACTCTACTTGCCATCGCTTGTGGTGGAGGAATCCCTCGACATGCTTTCTGATTGAGGAGGAGAATATATGATTTCGAGATATTTTTTAAGTTGTCCGTATTAGGTACTCGACCTAGCATTCGAGCGAAGAGTAAAACGTAATTTGAATTTTGCCGCTTTCTAAATCGGATTTTCTGTACCGAAATCTTTAAAGTCATCAAAAATTATCTTTTATTAAATAGCAGATAATTAAATCAAGAAATGTCATAAAATGATATTTTTTTTAAAAACCAAAGAAAATAATTGGAAAAATATCGGACCAAATATTTTTTTATATTAAAAATTATCGAAACATAGTTTCTTTTTCAAAGTGTACATAATTCTCCAAATAATAGTGTTACCGCAACCCCTCCTAATACAAAATAAAATAACTCTGCATTGGTATCAAAATGTTTATGATAGTAATATATGAAAATTCTGTTTAAAGTGTTTTTTTCTAATTTAGTAATATAACATAAACAAAAGTATTAGCATTGTCCGAATTGTGTGTATAGGATTTGGTAGTTCGTGTGAAAGTTGAGCAAAAATCTGGAAGAGTAAATTAGAATTAAAATCGTATGAGCAGGCACACTGTATTGTACAATGGACCATCGCGTGATAGCTCTGGAGGCATGCACGGTAATAATATAAACATTCGATGGGAAATGCGGATTTACCCAACATCGTCATGCTTCTTGAGGGCTGGAACACGGTAGACTTGCATTAGGTAAATTGATCCGAAACCTTTACTTACCATCGCTTGTGGTGGAGGAATCCCTTGACATGCTGTCTTATTTATGAAAAAAATATTTGGCTTTGAGATATTTTTTGAGTCAGCCGTATTACTCACTCGACATACCATTCGAGCGAAATGTACAACATAATTTAAATTTTGCGTTTTCTAATTCGGGGTTTCAGTGCTGAAATCACTAATGTAATCTACAATCCGTTTTCAATATATACCATATAAATAAATCCAAAAATGTCATAAACCGATATTTTTTAAAACCAAAGTAAATAATTGAAAAAATGTGGAACAATTTTTTTTTTTATATTTAAAATTAACGAAATATATACTTTTTTATAAACTGCACTTAATTCACAAAGTTCTACAGCCACTCAAATCTCCTAAAACAAAACAAAAAAGCTATGTATCAATATCAATATGTTCATGATAAAAATCTAAAAATTACAGTGAAAGACTGTTTCTGCTAATTTGCTAATGTAAAATAAACAAAAAAATCTGCAGTATGCAAGGTTGGCTTTATTGTGTTTGGCAGTTCGAGTAAAATTTGCGCAAAACGCATAAAGAGTGAATTAGAATTAAAATCGTGAAAGCAAACATACTTTATTGTACAATGACCCATCGCGTAATAGTTTTGGAGGCAAGCACGAAAATAATGCAAACAAATATGGGAAATGCGGATTTACCCAACCTCGTCATGCTCCTTGAGGGCTGGAACACGGTAGACTTGCCATTAAGTAAGATGATCCGCAAACTCTACTTGCCATCGCTTGTGGTGGAGGAATCCCTCGACATGCTTTCTGATTGAGGAGGAGAGTAAATGATTTCGTGATATTTTTTAAGGTGTCCGTATTAGGTACTCGACCTAGCATTCGAGCAAAGAGTAAAACGTAATTTGAATTTTGCCGCTTTCTAAATCGGATTTTCTGTGTCGAAATCTTTAAAGTGATCTAAAATTATCTTTTATTAAATAGCAGATTATTAAATCAAGAAATGTCATAAAATGATATATTTTTAAAACCAAAGAACATAATTGGAAAAATATCGGACAAAATATTTTTTTATATTAAAAATTATCGAAATATAGTTTATTTTTCAAAGTCTACTTAATTCTCCAAATAATAGTGTTACCTAACCTACCCCTCCTAATACAAAATAAAATAACTCTGCATCGGTATCAATATGTTTATGATAGTAATATGAAAATTTTGTTTAAAGTGTTTTTTCTAATTTAGTAATATAACATAAACAAAAGTATTAGCATTGTCCGAATTGTGTGTTTAGGATTTGGTAGTTCGAGTGAAAGTTGAGCAAAAATCTGGAAGAGTAAATTAGAATTAAAATCGTATGAGCAGGCACTCTGTATTGTACTATGGACCAACGCGGGATAGCTTTGGAGGCAAGCACGAAAATAATATAAACATTCTATGGGAAATGCGGATTTACCCAACCTCGTCATACTCCTTGAGGGCTGGAACACGGTAGACTTGCCATTAGGTAAGTTGATCCGCAAAGTCTACTTGCTATCGCTTGTGGTGGAGGAATCCCTCGACATGCTTTCTGATTGAGAAGGATAATACGTGATTTCGTGATATTTTTTAAGTTATCCATAGTAGGTACTCGACATACCATTCGAGCGAAGAATAAAACGTAATATGAATTTTTCAGCATTAATTATCGGAGTTTCTCTGCCGAAAACACCAATGTCATCTAAAATTCACTTTTATTAAATAGCAGACAAATAAATGAAGAAATGTCATAAAATGATAATTTTTTAAAACCAAAGAAAATAATAGGAAAAATGTCAGACAAAATATTTTTTTCACATTAAAAATTAACGAAGTATACTTTCTTTTTCAAAGTCTACTTAATTCTCCAAATAATAGTGTTATCGCAATCTACCCCTCCTAATACAAAATAAAATAACTCTGCATCGGTATCAATATGTTTATGATAGTAATGTGAAAATTCTGTTTAAAGTGTTTTCTCTAATTTAGTAATATAACATAAACAAAAGTATTAGCATTATCCGAATTGTGTGTATAGGATTTGGTAGTTCGAGTGAAAGTTGAGCAAAAATCTGGAAGAGTAAATTAGAATTAAAATCGTATGAGCAGGCACACTGTATTGTACTATGGACCATCGCGTGATAGCTTTGGAGGCAAAAACGAAAATAATATAAACATTCTATGGGAAATGCGGATTTACCCAACCTCGTCATGCTCCTTGTGGGCTGGAACACGGTAGACTTGCCATTAGGTAAGCTGATCCGCTACCTCTACTTACCATCGCTTGTGGTGGATGAATCCCTTCAGATGCTGTCTTATTTATGAAAAAAATATTTGATTTCGAGATATTTTTTGAGTCAGCCGTATTACTCACTCGAACTACCATTCGAGCGAAATGTACAACATAATTTAAATTTTGCGTTTTTTAATTCGGTGTTTCAGTGCTGAAATCACTAATGTAATCTACTATTCGTTTAATTTATATACCTTATAAATAAATCCAAAAATGTCATAAACCGATATTTTTTAAAACCAAAGTAAATAATTGTAAAAAGTGGGACAAATTATTTTTTTTATATTAAAAGTTAAAGAAATATATACTTTTTTATTAACTGCACTTAATTCACAAAGTTCTACAGCCACCCAAATCTCCTAAAACTAAACAAAAAAGCTATTCATCAATATCAATATGTTCATGATAGTAATTTAAAAATTACCTTTAAAGAATGTTTCTACTAATTTGTTAATGTAAAATAAACAAAAAAATCTGCAGTATCCAAGGTTGCGTTATTGTGTTTGGTAGTTCGAGTAGAATTTGCGCAAAAATCATAAAGAGTGAATTAGAGTTAAAATCGTGAAAGCAAACATACTGTATTGTACGATGACCCATCGCGTAATAGTTTTGGAGGCAAGCACGAAAGTAATGTAAACAAATATGGGAAATGCGGATTTACCCAACCTCGTCATGCTCCTTGAGTGCTGGAACACGGTAGACTTGCCATTAAGTAAGTTGATCCGCAAACTCTACTTGCCATCGCTTGTGATGGAGGAATCCCTCGACATGCTTTTTGATTGAGGAGGAGAATATATGATTTCGAGATATTTTTTAAGTTGTCCGTATTAGGTACTCGACCTAGCATTCGAGCGAAGAGTAAAAAGTAATTTGAATTTTGCCGCTTTCTAAATCGGATTTTCTGTACCGAAATCTTTAAAGTCATCAAAAATTATCTTTTATTAAATAGCAGATAATTAAATCAAGAAATGTCATAAAATGATATTTTTTTAAAAAACCAAAGAAAATAATTGGAAAAATATCGGACCAAATATTTTTTTTATATTAAAAATTATCGAAACATAGTTTCTTTTTCAAAGTGTACATAATTCTCCGAATAATAGTGTTACCGCAACCCCTCCTAATACAAAATAAAATAACTCTGCATTGGTATCAAAATGTTTATGATAGTAATATATGAAAATTCTGTTTAAAGTGTTTTTTTCTAATTTAGTAATATAACATAAACAAAAGTATTAGCATTGCCCGAATTGTGTGTATAGGATTTGGTAGTTCGTGTAAAAGTTGAGCAAAAATCTGGAAGAGTAAATTAGAATTAAAATCGTATGAGCAGGCACACTGTATTGTAAAATGGACCATCGCGTGATAGCTTTGGAGGCAAGCACGGTAATAATATAAACATTCGATGGGAAATGCGGATTTACCCAACCTCGTCATGCTTCATGAGGGCTGGAACACGGTAGACTTGCATTAGGTAAGTTGATCCGAAACCTCTACTTACCATCGCTTGTGGTGGAGGAATCCCTTGACATGCTGTCTTATTTATGAAAAAAATATTTGGCTTCGAGATATTTTTTGAGTCAGCCGTATTACTCACTCGACATACCATTCGAGCGAAATGTAAACATAATTTAAATTTTGCGTTTTCTAACTCGGGGTTTCAGTGCTGAAATCACTAATGTAATCTACAATCCGTTTTCAATATATACCATATAAATAAATCCAAAAATGTCATAAACCGATATTTTTTAAAACCAAAGTAAATAATTGAAAAAATGTGGGACAAATTATTTTTTTTTTTATTTAAAATTAAAGAAATATATACTTTTTTATAAACTGCACTTAATTCACAAAGTTCTACAGCCACTCAAATCTCCTAAAACAAAACAAAAAAGCTATGTATCAATATCAATATGTTCATGATAAAAATCTAAAAATTACAGTGAAAGACTGTTTCTACTAATTTGCTAATGTAAAATAAACAAAAAAATCTGCAGTATGCAAGGTTGGCTTTATTGTGTTTGGCAGTTCGAGTAAAATTTGCGCAAAACGCATAAAGAGTGAATTAGAATTAAAATCGTGAAAGCAAACATACTTTATTGTACAATGACCCATCGCGTAATAGTTTTGGAGGCAAGCACGAAAATAATGCAAACAAATATGGGAAATGCGGATTTACCCAACCTCGTCATGCTCCTTGAGGGCTGGAACACGGTAGACTTGCCATTAAGTAAGATGATCCGCAAACTCTACTTGCCATCGCTTGTGGTGGAGGAATCCCTCGACATGCTTTCTGATTGAGGAGGAGAGTATATGATTTCGTGATATTTTTTAAGGTGTCCGTATTAGGTACTCGACCTAGCATTCGAGCAAAGAGTAAAACGTAATTTGAATTTTACCGCTTTCTAAATCGGATTTTCTGTGTCGAAATCTTTAAAGTCATCTAAAATTATCTTTTATTAAATAGCAGATTATTAAATCAAGAAATGTCATAAAATGATATATTTTTAAAACCAAAGAACATAATTGGAAAAATATCGGACAAAATATTTTTTTATATTAAAAATTATCGAAATATAGTTTATTTTTCAAAGTCTACTTAATTCTCCAAATAATAGTGTTACCTAACCTACCCCTCCTAATACAAAATAAAATAACTCTGCATCGGTATCAATATGTTTATGATAGTAATATGAAAATTTTGTTTAAAGTGTTTTTTCTAATTTAGTAATATAACATAAACAAAAGTATTAGCATTGTCCGAATTGTGTGTATAGGATTTGGTAGTTCGAGTGAAAGTTGAGCAAAAATCTGGAAGAGTAAATTAGAATTAAAATCGTATGAGCAGGCACTCTGTATTGTACTATGGACCAACGCGGGATAGCTTTGGAGGCAAGCACGAAAATAATATAAACATTCTATGGGAAATGCGGATTTACCCAACCTCGTCATACTCCTTGAGGGCTGGAACACGGTAGACTTGCCATTAGGTAAGTTGATCCGCAAAGTCTACTTGCTATCGCTTGTGGTGGAGGAATCCCTCGACATGCTTTCTGATTGAGAAGGATAATACGTGATTTCGTGATATTTTTTAAGTTATCCATAGTAGGTACTCGACATACCATTCGAGCGAAGAATAAAACGTAATAGGAATTTTTCAGCATTAATTATCGGAGTTTCTGTGCCGAAAACACCAATGTCATCTAAAACTCACTTTTATTAAATAGCAGACAAATAAATGAAGAAATGTCATAAAATGATAATTTTTTAAAACCAAAGAAAATAATAGGAAAAATGTCAGACAAAATATTTTTTTCACATTAAAAATTAACGAAGTATACTTTCTTTTTCAAAGTCTACTTAATTCTCCAAATAATAGTGTTATCGCAATCTACCCCTCCTAATACAAAATAAAATAACTCTGCATCGGTATCAATATGTTTATGATAGTAATGTGAAAATTCTGTTTAAAGTGTTTTCTCTAATTTAGTAATATAACATAAACAAAAGTATTAGCATTATCCGAATTGTGTGTATAGGATTTGGTAGTTCGAGTGAAAGTTGAGCAAAAATCTGGAAGAGTAAATTAGAATTAAAATCGTATGAGCAGGCACACTGTATTGTACTATGGACCATCGCGTGATAGCTTTGGAGGCAAAACCGAAAATAATATAAACATTCTATGGGAAATGCGGATTTACCCAACCTCGTCATGCTCCTTGTGGGCTGGAACACGGTAGACTTGCCATTAGGTAAGCTGATCCGCTACCTCTACTTACCATCGCTTGTGGTGGATGAATCCCTTCACATGCTGTCTTATTTATGAAAAAAATATTTGATTTCGAGATATTTTTTGAGTCAGCCGTATTACTCACTCGAACTACCATTCGAGCGAAATGTACAACATAATTTAAATTTTGCGTTTTTTAATTCGGTTTTTCAGTGCTGAAATCACTAATGTAATCTACTATTCGTTTTCTTTATATACCTTATAAATAAATCCAAAAATGTCATAAACCGATATTTTGTAAAACCAAAATAAATAATTGAAAAATAGTGGGACAAATTATTTTTTTATATTAAAAGTTAAAGAAATATATACTTTTTTGTTAACTGCACTTAATTCACAAAGTTCTACAGCCACCCAAATCTCCTAAAACAAAACAAAAAAGCTATTCATGAATATCAATATGTTCATGATAGCAATTTAAAAATTACATTTAAAGAATGTTTCTACTAATTTGTTAATGTAAAATGAACAAAAAAATATGCAGTATCCAAGGTAGGAGTTATTGTGTTTGGTAGTTCGAGTAAAATTTGCGCAAAAATCATAAAGAGTGAATTAGAATTAAAATCGTGAAAGCAAACATACTGTATTGTACAATGACCCATCGCGTAATAGTTTTGGAGGCAAGCACGAAAATAATGTAAACAAATATGGGAAATGCGAATTTACCCAACTTCGTCGTGCTCCTTGAGGGCTGGAACACGGTAGACTTGCCATTAAGTAAGATGATCCGCAAACTCTACTTGCCATCGCTTGTGGTGGAGGAATCCCTCGACATGCTTTCTGATTGAGGAGGAGAATATATGATTTCGAGATATTTTTTAAGTTGTCCGTATTAGGTACTCGACCTAGCATTCGAGCGAAGAGTAAAACGTAATTTGAATTTTGCCGCTTTCTAAATCGGATTTTCTGTACCGAAATCTTTAAAGTCATCAAAAATTATCTTTTATTAAATAGCAGATAATTAAATCAAGAAATGTCATAAAATGATATTTTTTTTAAAAACCAAAGAAAATAATTGGAAAAATATCGGACCAAATATTTTTTTATATTAAAAATTATCGAAACATAGTTTCTTTTTCAAAGTATACATAATTCTCCAAATAATAGTGTTACCGCAACCCCTCCTAATACAAAATAAAATAACTCTGCATTGGTATCAAAATGTTTATGATAGTAATATATGAAAATTCTGTTTAAAGTGTTTTTTTCTAATTTAGTAATATAACATAAACAAAAGTATTAGCATTGTCCGAATTGTGTGTATAGGATTTGGTAGTTCGTGTGAAAGTTGAGCAAAAATCTGGAAGAGTAAATTAGAATTAAAATCGTATGAGCAGGCACACTGTATTGTACAATGGACCATCGCGTGATAGCTTTGGAGGCATGCACGGTAATAATATAAACATTCGATGGGAAATGCGGATTTACCCAACATCGTCATGCTTCTTGAGGGCTGGAACACGGTAGACTTGCATTAGGTAAGTTGATCCGAAACCTCTACTTACCATCGCTTGTGGTGGAGGAATCCCTTGACATGCTGTCTTATTTATGAAAAAAATATTTGGCTTCGAGATCTTTTTTGAGTCAGCCGTATTACTCACTCGACATACCATTCGAGCGAAATGTACAACATAATTTAAATTTTGCGTTTTCTAATTCGGGGTTTCAGTGCTGAAATCACTAATGTAATCTACAATCCGTTTTCAATATATACCATATAAATAAATCCAAAAATGTCATAAACCGATATTTTTTAAAACCAAAGTAAATAATTGAAAAAATGTGGGACAAATTATTTTTTTTTATATTTAAAATTAACGAAATATATACTTTTTTATAAACTGCACTTAATTCACAAGGTTCTACAGCCACTCAAATCTCCTAAAACAAAACAAAAAAGCTATGTATCAATATCAATATGTTCATGATAAAAATCTAAAAATTACAGTGAAAGACTGTTTCTACTAATTTGCTAATGTAAAATAAACAAAAAAATCTGCAGTATGCAAGGTTGGCTTTATTGTGTTTGGCAGTTCGAGTAAAATTTGCGCAAAACGCATAAAGAGTGAATTAGAATTAAAATCGTGAAAGCAAACATACTTTATTGTACAATGACCCATCGCGTAATAGTTTTGGAGGCAAGCACGAAAATAATGCAAACAAATATGGGAAATGCGGATTTACCCAACCTCGTCATGCTCCTTGAGGGCTGGAACACGGTAGACTTGCCATTAAGTAAGATGATCCGCAAACTCTACTTGCCATCGCTTGTGGTGGAGGAATCCCTCGACATGTTTTCTGATTGAGGAGGAGAGTATATGATTTCGTGATATTTTTTAAGTTGTCCCTATTAGGTACTCGACCTAGCATTCGAGCAAAGAGTAAAACGTAATTTGAATTTTGCCGCTTTCTAAATCGGATTTTCTGTGTCGAAATCTTTAAAGTCATCTAAAATTATCTTTTATTAAATAGCAGATTATTAAATCAAGAAATGTCATAAAATGATATATTTTTAAAACCAAAGAATTGGAAAATATCGGACAAAATATTTTTTTATATTAAAAATTATCGAAATATAGTTTATTTTTCAAAGTCTACTTAATTCTCCAAATAATAGTGTTACCTAACCTACCCCTCCTAATACAAAATAAAATAACTCTGCATCGGTATCAATATGTTTATGATAGTAATATGAAAATTTTGTTTAAAGTGTTTTTTCTAATTTAGTAATATAACATAAACAAAAGTATTAGCATTGTCCGAATTGTGTGTATAGGATTTGGTAGTTCGAGTGAAAGTTGAGCAAAAATCTGGAAGAGTAAATTAGAATTAAAATCGTATGAGCAGGCACACTGTATTGTACTATGGACCATCGCGTGATAGCTTTGGAGGCAAAAAAGAAAATAATATAAACATTCTATGGGAAATGCGGATTTACCCAACCTCGTCATGCTCCTTGTGGGCTGGAACACGGTAGACTTGCCATTAGGTAAGCTGATCCGCTACCTCTACTTACATTGGTTGTGGTGGATGAATCCCTTCACATGCTGTCTTATTTATTAAAAAGTATTTGATTTCGAGATATTTTTTGAGTCAGCCGTATTACTCACTCGAACTACCATTCGAGCGAAATGTACAACATAATTTAAATTTTGCGTTTTTTAATTCGGTGTTTCAGTGCTGAAATCACTAATGTAATCTACTATTCGTTTTCTTTATATACCTTATAAATAAATCCAAAAATGTCATAAACCGATATTTTTTAAAACCGAAGTAAATAATTGTAAAAAAGTGGGACAAATTATTTTTTTTTATATTAAAAGTTAAAGAAATATATACTTTTTTATAAACTGCACTTAATTCACAAAGTTCTACAGCCACCCAAATCTCCTAAAACTAAACAAAAAAGCTATGCATCAATATCAATATGTTCATGATAGTAATTTAAAAATTACCTTTAAAGAATGTTTCTACTAATTTGTTAATGTAAAATAAACAAAAAAATCTACGGTATCCAAGGTTGCGTTATTGTGTTTGGTAGTTCGAGTAAAATTTGCGCAAAAATCATAAAGAGTGAATTAGAGTTAAAATCGTGAAAGCAAAGATACTGTATTGTACGATGACCCATCGCGTAATAGTTTTGGAGACAAGCACGAAAGTAATGTAAACAAATATGGGAAATGCGGATTTACCCAACCTCGTCATGCTCCTCGAGGGCTGGAACACGGTAGACTTGCCATTAGGTAAGTTGATCCGCAAACTCTACTTGCCATCGCTTGTTATGGAGGAATCCCTCGACATGCTTTTTGATTGAGGAGGAGAATATATGATTTCGAGATATTTTTTAAGATGTCCGTATTAGGTACTCGACCTAGCATTCGAGCGAAGAGTAAAACGTAATTTGAATTTTGCCGCTTTCTAAATCGGATTTTCGGTGCCGAAATCATTAACGTCATCTAAAATTCTCTTTTATTAAATAGCAGATAATTAAATCAAGAAATGTCATAAAATGATATTTTTTTTAAACCAAAGAAAATGATTGGAAAAGTATCGGACAAAATATTTTTTTTGTGTTAAAAATTAAAGAAATATAGTTTCTTTTTCAAAGTCTACTTAATTCTCCAATTAATAGTTTTACATAACCTACCCCTCCTAATACAAAATAAAATAACTCTGCATCGGTATCAATACGTTTATGATAGTAATATGAAAATTCTGTTTAAAGTGTTTTTTCTAATTTAGTAATACACTGGCCTCCAAAAGTTAAGGTACAGGGACTGGATGCTTTCGGTTGCACACTTTTTGTAGAATATCTACAAAATTATTGGCGAATTGTCCTTGAACTTCTGGGATGAAAAGAACATGTTTGATTTTATATTTCCCGGTGAAGATTTAGTCAATGGTACAATTAGGGGGCTGATAATAAATTTAATAATAAAATAATATTTGCGATCCCCTATGTAACAGGAAAGGTTGAAAATGGTTTGTCACTGTGGTAAATGACTATTTGGGTCCTGTTCAACGTTTGTATGCATTTGTGTAAGCATAGCACTCATATTCGTGAAGATGTTAACGTTTTTGTGAAAATTTCAAACGGTTTTTGTTTATAGCATACAGAGTTTTCAACCAAATTTAACACAACTTTCCAAAAACCTGACAAAGAGTAGTAGAAACATTATATTGCAATTAAAACATGAATATATTGAACATTTGATGAGATATGGGCATTTTTTTATATAATTTTTAACTGCGCATGCGCGGAAGATTTCAAAATTTTTATTTCATAATTTGGTAGTCAGTATTTTGGGGCAACTTAAAAAAAAAGTTCAATCAAATATTGTGAAAACTTAGAAAGATATAGCGAGCTGATTGAAAAGTTGTGGAAAATCCCTTATAATAAAGCCATTTTTAGGAAGGAACTGACTATATCGACCCTATCTTTGTGACTTTTCGCGATATTTGACTGGACTTTTTATATAAGTTGACCTAAATAGCTTACTACCAAATTATGAAATAAAAATTTTGAAATCTTCCGCGCATGCGCAGTTAAAAATTATCTCATAAAAATGCCCATATCTCATCAAATGTTCAATATATTCATGTTTTAATTGCAGTATAATGTTTCTACTACTCTTTGTCAGGTTTTTGGAAAGTTGCGTTAAATTTGGTTGAAAACTCTCTATGCTATAAACAAAAAAAACCTTTTGAATTTTTCATAAAAACGTTAACATCTTCACGAATATGAGTGATATGCTTACACAAATGCATACAAACATTGAACAGGACCCAATTAGTCATTTACCACAGTGACAAACCATTTCCAGCCTTTCCTGTTACATAGGTGATCGCAAATATTATTTTATTATTAAATTTATTATTAGCCCCCTAATTGTACCCCCGACTAAATCTTCACCGATAAATATAAAATAAACATGTTCTTTTCATCCCAGAAGTTCAAGAACAATTCGCTAATAATTTTTGTAGATATTCGACAAAACGTGAGCAATCGAAAGCATCCAGTCCCTGTACCTTAACATTTGGAGGCCAGTGTATAACATAAACAAAAGTATTAGCATTGTCCAAATTGCGTGTATAGGATTTGTGAGTTCGAGTGAAAGTTGAGCAAAAATCTGGAAGAGTAAATTATAATTAAAATTCGTATGAGCAGGCACACTGTATTGTACTATGGACCATCGCCTGATAGCTTTGGAGGCAAAAACGAAAATAATATAAACATTCGATGGGAAATGCGGATTTACCCAACCTCGTCATGCTCCTTGTGGGCTGGAACACGGTAGACTTTCCATTAGGTAAGCTGATCCGCTACCTCTACTTACCATCGCTTGTGGTGGATGAATCCCTTGACATGCTGTCTTATTTATGAAAAAAATATTTGACTTCGAGATATTTTTTGAGTCAGCCGTATTACTCACTCGAACTACCATTCGAGCGAAATGTACAACATAATTTAAATTTTGCGTTTTTTAATTCGGGGTTTCAGTGCTGAAATCACTAATGTAATCTACTATTCGTTTTCATTATATACCTTATAAATAAATCCAAAAATGTCATAAACCGATATTTTTTAAAACCAAAATAAATAATTGAAAAAAAGTCGGACAAATTATTTTTTTTATATTAAAAGTTAAAGAAATATATACTTTTTTATTAACTGCACTTAATTCACAAAGTTCTACAGCCACCCAAATCTCCTAAAACAAAACAAAAAAGCTATGCATCAATATCAATATGTTCATGATAGTAATCTAAAAATTATATTTAAAGAATGTTTCTACTAATTTGCTAATGTAAAATAAACAAAAAAATCTGCAGTATCCAAGGTAGGAGTTATTGTGTTTGGTAGTTCGAGTAAAATTTGCGCAAAAATCATAAAGAGTGAATTAGAATTAAAATCGTGAAAGCAAACATACTGTATTGTACGATGACCGATCGCGTCATAGTTTTGGAGGCAAGCATGAAAAAAATGTAAACAAAGATGGGAAATGCGGATTTACCCAACCTCGTCATGCTCCTTGAGGGCTGGAACACGGTAGACTTGCCATTAGGTAATATAATCCGCAAACTCTACTTGCCATCGCTTGTGGTGGAGGAATCCCTCGACATGCATTCTGATTGAGGAGGAGAATATATGATTTCGAGATATTTTTTAAGTTGTCCGTATTAGGTACTCGACATAGCATTCAAGCGAAGAGTAAAACGTAATTCGAATTTTGCCGCTTTCTAAATCGGATTTTCTGTGCCGAAATCTTTAAAGTCATCTAAAATTATCTTTTATTAAATAGCAGATAATTAAATCAAGAAATGTCATAAAATGATATTTTTTTAAAAACTAAAATAAAATAATTGGAAAATATCGGACAAAATATTTTTTATATTAAAAATTATTGAAATATAGTTTATTTTTCAAAGTCTACTTATTTCTCCAAATAATAGTGTTAACGCAACCCCTCCTAATACAAAATAAAATAACTCTGCATCGGTATCAATACGTTTATGATAGTAATATGAAAATTCTGTTTAAAGTGATTTTTCTAATTTAGTAATATAACATAAACAAAAGTATTAGCATTGTCCGAATTGTGTGTATAGGATTTGGTAGTTCGAGTGAAAGTTGAGTAAAAACATGGAAGAGTAAATTAGAATTAAAATCGTATGAGCAGGCAAAATGTATTGTACTATGGACCATCGCCTGATAGCTTTAGAGGCAAAAACGAAAATAATATAAACATTCGATGTTAAATGCGGATTTACCCAACCTCGTCATGCTCCTTGAGGGCTGGAACACGGTAGTCTTGCCATTAGGTAAAATGATCCGCATCCTCTACTTACCATCGCTTGTGGTGGAGGAATCCCTTGACATGCTGTCTTATTTATGGAAAAAAATATTTGACTTCGAAATATTTTTTGAGTCAGCCGTATTACTCACTCGAACTACCATTCGAGCGAAATGTACAACATAATTTAAATTTTGCGTTTTTTAATTCGGGGTTTCAGTGCTGAAATCACTAATGTAATCTACTATTCGTTTTCAGTATATACCTTATAAATAAATCCAAAATGTGATAAACCGATATTTTTTAAAACCAAAGTAAATAATTGAAAAAAACTGGGACAAATTATTTTTTTTTATATTAAAAGTTAAAGAAATATATACTTTTTTGTTAACTGCACTTAATTCACAAAGTTCTACAGCCACCCAAATCTCCTAAAACAAAACAAAAGAGCTATTCATGAATATCAATATGTTCATGATAGTAATTTAAAAATTACATTTAAAGAATGTTTCTACTAATTTGTTAATGTAAAATAAACAAAAAAATCTGCAGTATCCAAGGTTGGCGTTATTGTGTTTGGTAGTTCGAGTAATATTTGCGCAAAAATCATAAAGAGTGAATTATAATTAAAATCGTGAAAGCAAACATACTGTATTGTACGATGACCCATCGCGTCATAGTTTTGATGCAAGCACGAAAATAATGTAAACAAATATGGGAAATGCGGATTTACCCAACCTCGTCATGCTCCTTGAGGGCTGGAACACGGTAGACTTGCCATTAGGTAATATAATCCGCAAACTCTACTTGCCATCGCTTGTGGTGGAGGAATCCCTCGACATGCTTTCTGATTGAGGAGGAGAATATATGATTTCGAGATATTTTTTAAGTTTTCCGTATTAGGTACTCGACCTAGCGAAGAGTAAAACGTATTTTGATTTTTGCCG
>OZ010799.1:334261403-334290403 GCA_963932465.1 Maratus speciosus
AATTAGCAAAGAATAAACAAATTGTGGCATCATGGATAAAACGGAGGGAAGAAAATAAAAAAGAAAAGTGCCCAGTTAAACTGATGGCATTGAGCTCACAGGCTAATCACACTAATTGTATATTATAGTCTTATTTCAAAGAATAATGCCCCTCGAAAAATAAATTAAGGGCAGATTGCCCCCCTCCCTCCACGTTTACCCTCTTTATACTTAACCAATGAGCTTCCAAATGTCATCAGGAAAGTGCCTTTTCAAAATAAACCGGTATACCAAATTTGAAGCAAATCGGATAGAAAAACCAATTTATCTAAATTAAGGGGTTATTAGCCCCCCGTTACCCCCTTTAGATTTAAACAATGAACCTTCAAATCTTATCAGGGAAGCGCCTTATCAGAATTAACCGGTATGCCAAATTTGAAGAAAATCTGATCATTCTGCATGAAAAACCCATTTATCTTGGCTACGGGAGGAGTTAGCCCCCCGTTCCCCCCTTTATACTTAATCAATGAACACCCAAAACTAATCAGGTTAGTGCCTTATCAAAATGAACCTAGAAAAATATTGAAGCAAATCGGATATTTCTATCAAGAGTTATCGCATTACGTACATACATAAATACAGAACCGGCTGACACATTAGCTCTCAGGCTTTGATAGCCTGAGAGCTAAAAATGAAAAAGTTATGAGATGCCTATCATTATGAGCTTAACATTGTGAAGTGACACTGGAAATAAATAAGTACTGCGCTGCCGCGCAATACTTAAATTAGAGAATCAATTCACTAATTTATCATGATTTCACTTCTAATTAAAATGGTTTAGGTGAATGAACAAGACAAATGGTTTGGACGATTACAGCTAAAGATTAATGTTTTATAACAGCTTTCAAAGAAAGTATCTGAATTGTATTTCCGAAATTGGTTGCTGAATTGATGCTTGTCATCCGTGAAATAGACAGTCTGTCTTATGATTCCTCTTCTAGAAAATGAAGAAAAATAGGTTAATTGCTGAAATTGATTAAAAAGAAATACAAAGGATTACTTGACTTCTAAAGATGAAGTAAAGAAGTATTGTCAGAATGATTATAATAAGATTAACGGATTTTTAACTCTCGGTACGCTATTTCCTTCTCCCAACAATTAAAATGTCGTCTCCAAAAAAAAAAAGAAAACGTTCCGTTATATAAGCCAGCCGTAAAACAAAAGCAGATGTATCATTGTACGGGATAATCTCTACTGCAATTTTTTAAGCTTCTAAGCACCGCACATTTTAAATTTTCATACCGTCGTGTAGGGGGGGGGGAATTAATTTTAAATGCAATTTGTTTGAAAAGTGCATCTCAATTTATTTTTGAGAAATTAATTTGTTTTGAAGTTTTTAGCACAATTTCTTTAAGTTGGCAACTCACGTACTCCATTTCTGTAGAAAGTAAAGGAAAAATAGTTGGAAAATAGTAGATTATTATCTTTTTGTTGCCATTTTCCCACAACAACTGAAAAAAAATTAAAGTACGTGCTATTTTGAAAAATATAAATGAATGATTTCTGATACATGGAGCTATTATAAACTATATTTAATTTTAAGTACGTATATTAATGCTACAAATACATGAAGACATATGAATCATGAGATAGCCGCTTTTTTTTTTTTTTACCGAGTTTCTTGAAGGGCGAAATTACTTTTTGCTGTATTTGTGTAGCATTCTGCAATAGTGACGTCAAATGCATACTTTTCTGTAGATATTGTCTGGGTCGTAAATGTGGAATTCTTCAGCAGGTGCGAATGACGCCATTTTATATAAAATAAAAGCGTGTGTTTGAAGCTTTAAAAATGAATTTATTTTGCACTATCTATATTTATATACATATATATTTTTTTTTCATCGGGGACGACACTAAGTTCTGAAAAAGCAGAATTCCTGTTTTCTAATCTTGTATATTTTCTCTCCCCCACAAATTCTTCTCTTCCCTTGTTTTTCGAAGAAATGTTCATAAAGGTCAAATGTAATTTTTACTTCCGGAATATGGGCGACATAGCATCGGGTCGAGTTAAAGTGATGCATTGGGTCAAATTTTTCAATTTTACCCGCGGCTCTGGTAGTTCTCGACTTCTACAAAATTTTTCTCACCCCTTATTTTTGGAATAAATTTTCAGAAAGTGAAAATCTTCGTGTAAGTTTTGCCTCAAGTATACGGGTTGAAATCCAACATTGGATTGAGTGCTAATCCGATTTTACCCGCGATTTTGGTTGTTCTCGATCCCCGCAAATTCTTGACATTTCTTATTTTTTAACCCTTTAAGACCTGACCTACACAACTGTTTAGGTGGCCCTAAAGAAAAAGAAAAAACATTTTCCTCTTTTTATGCGATTTAAAGTCAATCTTGGACCCAAAGAATTGCTTGGATCCTCCTTTGGCATAACCTGACATCGGATACCGTCAAACGGGGCTACTTTGGTCCATCCCCCCCCCCCCAAAAAAAAATATATGTATATATTCTTTGTGTTGAACTAACAATACAAGATAATTTGGAGTTTTTTTAGTGGTAACACTGGATGTGTTTGTAAGCAACTGTTTTCGTGTGTAAATTTTAACTCTCCAAACTTTCTAAGGTGAAACAATCTGGATAAGAACTACAAATAAGGTAAATGCCAAAATATTATCTTTAGTAACTTGTAACCCATGTGTAATCATAGTTTTTCCTTTAACTTTTTGTTCTAAGAAGAAATGTTTGCGTTTTCATAAAGCTAACATGAAAACTAGTATTTCGGGGCTACTTTGTGCCAAGCCTTTTTTGGTCCGAAAATAGCCCCAATTACTTAAAAATTCCTTTTATACAACCAAATCTCTTAAAACATGTTTTAAGTAATATTTTTTTCAAATGTTACTGTAGAAAAATGTTACATTAATTGTTTTTGTTCCAGTTGCTGAGGATAACATGACGAAAACTGTTTCTCGTTTCTTTAGTATTGACAATAGTTTTAATGTGTTTAAATATTACAAAAAAGCCCATTTGTTTATCGAATTTGCAATGTTAATTTATTAGCAAATGCAATTGCAAGGGAGTTTCAATAAAAAAGTATTCATTTACATATGAAATGTGTTCATTTTATATAAAAATAAGTGAATGCACCAAAGAAGCCCCCAGTAGAGGCTACTTTGTTCCAAAACTTTAAAAATAGTTAAAAAATAAAAAATGTCCTCTTTAAAACCATACAGTTTGCTTCATTGTTTCATGTTAATTGTTTACAACTCCATTTCGAAGTTGAAAAATCACATATAATATTTTTTAATAATGGAAATGTGGGTGAAACCAGGATAAAGTGGACCAAAGTACGGTTGACGGTATTTTTAATATTTATTCAATCAAATGTGATCCTATTAATTAGGTGGAACCACCAATACTTTTCATTTGTACCAAAAAATCTTCCGTCTTAAAGGGTTAAATAAATTTTCAGAAAGACAAAATTTTTGAGTATTTTTTTAACTATGAATTTTAATTTTGAGTATTTTTAGCAGAAGGCAGATGGTAGACAGACAGGAAACAAACAGTCAGAGAGCATACAGACAGACCGCACAAGATATAAACAGCAGGCATAAGATAGACATACAGAATACAGGCAGCCGATAGAATATAGAGAGTCAGAGAAACGACAGGCAGGAGACAGACAGTCGACAAATGGTAGGCATATACCAGATAGACAGCAGGGAGACTGTGAGCAAACAAACAGCGGATAGAGTGTAGACACATATGTCAGGCAGACAGCTGATAGAAAACAGATAGACAGCAGATAGTAAACACACAGACATCCGACAAACATACAGCAGATAGGCACAGTAGACAGACAAACTGAAGACAGTTAGCAAAGATAGGTAATAGAGACAATAGACAGACAACCAACAAATGGTAAGACATATACCAGACAGACAGCAGGGAGAGCTGGCAGACACAGACAAAAAATAGAGTGTAGACATACGTCAGACAGGCTGGCCGCAGATTGCAAACAGATTGACATCAGATAGCAGACAGACAGCAGATAGCAAACAGACAGACAGACAGACAGACAGACATCATACAAACAGAGGGACAAAGAGAGAGAGACATCCAGATAAAGATTACAATCCAAAATAAGTCCGGGGTTGAGGCACGAAGTGAGCAAGGGAAGAACCCCCTAGTAAAAGATAAAATGTTATTAGAGGTATGATTGTCGACTAGTTTTCCATGATTTCATTAAATTACAATCCTGCTATATATACAATATACAGTGACCTCTCACTTATACGACTCTCAGTTATACGACTCTCTCGGTTATATGCCGAATTCTCTTGGTCCCGTCCACGCTTTACGGGAAATAATGCTAAACGTCTCTCAGTTAGTCTTCGCCCACTTATACGACGCTTTAAACGGTTCAGGCAATTTTACATTTCTCACTCAAGAATTCAATTTTATAATCTTCAAAGTACAAATCATTCACCTTTTCATACCTTTATCCTTTCACAATTTTAAAAGTGTTTTTCAATAATGAATAACATTCGGAAAGAATAGTATCAGATTATGCAATGTGAAAACAATGATGGATGCAATGGAACCAGAGATAGATTATTCTTTTGATTTATTAGTCTTGGTTTCCAGAAATATGATTTTCCAAAAGCAAATACACTTGGGGCATCGGAGGTCTAGAGCTTTTTATTCCTTTTCTTTCTTTTTTTGTCAGAATTACAAAATAAACTTTATACCAATGATTCTATATAACACTATACAGAAAACAATGCTGAAAGTAATTTTGGCGTGCTTTGTTTTGAGGCTGTTTTTAAATCCAAACAAACTGCGACACATCTTTGAATTAATTTTTGTTAGCAACCGCATGAAATTGGCAGATGTTCTTATTCGATAACTATATGTAAGCGGGCAATTTTTTCCATTTTTCTGCAAAGGCAGACGATTTTTCAAAAAGATACTGCCGATGTAGGCATTTTGTTCCGAATTTCCGAAAGCGATTGTGCAGGTAAGGGAAAAACCCACAATGGTGAGAAAATAATCTTTTATAACTAAAGATGTAATCCATTTATCGAAAAATGAAAAACTGTTCGATTTCAAATTATTTCAGTAATAGTGACTGCAAGTGTCATGCTTTCACTTTCAAAAATGTGTTAGAAAATGTATCACAAAGTTTTGCGTTGCTCAGCGAAGAAAAATATTTTTCTGGGAACCGTTTTAAAACAAAAATATTGATAAAAATTTTGTTTTTTGTTCAACAAGCTTCTGTGAGATGATTATTTTTTACTTTTACTTTCTCCTGTATTTAGAAGAAAGTATTGGATCGAAAATTTTGACTTCCAGTTCTCGACGGATTTATACGTTTTAGAAGGTCCTGAACACGATTTGACTGTTTTTAGAAAAAGTCTGTCTGCCAGTCTATTTGTATGACACACAAATTTTGTGGGCGTTCTATCTCAAGAACTAATGCACGGAATTTAATCAAACTTCAGATTCAGTTTTGCATTACCTCTGGGGAGAGTTCATACTAGGCTTGATCTACCGCTGTTGTAAGATCCTTAGTCGAAAACTATTGGCGTTCATTTTCATATTCTTTTCGTGCTAGATATTCCCACACGTTCTCCATGCTATTTAAATCCGGACTAAGCGATGGCCAGTCCCTGACGTTGATATTATTTATATTAAACCACATCTTTGTAAAGTTATAGACACATCACACATCAATAGTCTTGTTGAAATACACAGCTTACAAGGAAGGTCTCCATACTGGGCATACTCAGAATATTTTGAAAAAAAAATACCAATTAAACTACTTATGTATGTAATAAAGGATCAGTCAAATTAAGCGGCGGAATTACAGTAGAAAGTCTGTAAAAAAATAAAATACTTTCGAGTATTTGGCGCGATAAGACGAAAGCGTCACGCGATTTGGCGAGCAGTACTTTTCCTCGGCAAAAGCAAACGATTTTAATGCATCTGAAAATTGTTTGTTAATTGATTTTTAGAATGCGTGTAAAAAGTATTTAATGAATTTAAACATAAACAATGAGAGAGTTTAATAAATAGATTTTTTCGTATTACATATTTATGTTGCTTGTTACTTAATTTTATTAATTTAAAAACAATTTCATATATAAAAAATACTTTCATATATTTAAGCGTATTCCAAAATAAAGGCAAGATTCATTTAGCAGTTATTCATTTCAAACCAAGGAATTCGTCGTTTCCATAGCAACAAAATTGAACCGACAGCTCTCAATTGGACTTAATTTTGAGATATTGAAACAATTTTAATTTTGTCTTAATTCATCAAATTTGATATTTAACTTGCATTATAAATACATATATGACAAAACTATAGCTAGATCAAACTAAAACTGACAAAACTACAGTTATTTAAGTTAAATTTATTTAAACAAGTTCATTATGAAATATTTTTATCTTAAAGAGTATTCGACAGGAAAAAGTATTTTTAGAAATTTCATTTCATCGCCAACCGATGATAAATCGCCAAATAAACGAAAATTTCATTATTTTTTTACGAACGTTCTATCGGGGTTCCGCCAAAAATTTTTTTATAAACATTTATATCTACATGAAAAGAACACTCTGTAATTTTTTCAGATTTTTCTGAATATGCCCGTATGGAGACCTTTCTTGTTAGTATTCCCAGCAAATCCTGTAGTGGAATAAAATGGTCCTCTAAGATTTGCTAATAGTCCTGGGAGTCATTTTCTTGTTACAAAATGCCAAAAATACTTCTCCATTAAATTCAAAACCATCCCAAGTCGTTACTGATCCTCCACCTTGCTGTCTACTGAAAACACTTTTTGGTTCGCTTCTTAAATCATACCAGTAAAATTTATATCCATCTGATCCATACAAGTTCCACTTTTTCTCGTCACTAAATATTGCTGACAGCCATTTAACACCATAAGACATCATTTTCTTAGCCCAGTTTAAATGTACAGTTTTGTGGTGTTTTCTTAAGCATGGTTTCTTTAACATTTTATTGAAAGTTATTTGTTTAGATTCCAGTATTCTTCTATGAATGGCATTTTTTGACACTCCAAATTTGGGTGCAATTTTTCGCAATGAAATATTTTTTCTAGATGCCATGCTTAGAATGATTCTGTCATCGCGCATGGAAATCTTTGTCGATCAGGTTTTTTCTTACTACGCCACTTGTCACCATTATGCAAAATTCTGAAAACACTTTTTAAAAATATCTTTAAAATCTTGGATATCTCTTTCAGATTTTTGCCTTTGTTTTAAATCAAAAATTTCGATGGTCTCCTCTTTCGAAATCGCTTTACCTCTAGGCATTTTGTCGAATTTATAAAAAGATCGATCAGTCAGTCAAAAACAAGGCCGGAAAATAATTCCAAAGCCATAAAAGTCAGAACCAAAGCGATATAAGTAAGCGTCCCATCTTAAATGGGAGAGGTAACCGCAAGATTAAAGGCGCGGTCACATCAATCAAGGTCGCACGCCACGTAGCGGACGGGGTGAACTACAGAAAGATGCCTAACTGTTTTCTTCTTTATGGGTAATCTATTAATTGCACATCTGTGAAATAACTGCGCAAGCGCAAACGTCGTGTTTTCATTTGTTTGTAGCATTTATATTCTGACAGTAATAGAACATCCTATTAATTTTTATTCGTGTTTTTTGACTTGTTTATTATAGTTAATTATTTAAATAAAAACAGTTCTTTTTAGAACTAATATTATTTGTTAATATGGCAAAATGTTGGCCATCGAATACCTGTAGTTTTCGAAATTGTAAGAAAATTCTTTTTCTTATAGAATTAATATCTGTCCTTTTCCAAAGAGTAAAACAAGTTAGTTACGTATTTTAACTTTCATTCATTAAAAAAGACTAAATATTATTTAATATATATTATCAAATGTTGTTGATTTAAATACGCTCGATTTTAATTACTTTCTTTTAATGAAATGAAAATTGACACATAAATATTAGTAAGTAGTTAATGTGTAAAGATTGAATTTTGTAGTCGTATTTTTTACCCAATTCTTGATGTGCTAAAGTTATAAAAAATTATTTACACGGTTGTATTCCAGATGAGAATACAACGTTTATGAATGTTTAGAATATGTATCGAATTTAATTGTAAATAAAATTTTCAATTTTAAGTCCTTTTGTTCGCTTATCCAGCGCAAACGATAAATTTCCAATATTCTCTTAATAGCATTGCAATCATCTTATTTCACAAACAAATATTTAATTCATTTAATTTAAAACTCATTTCATTTTATATTTCGAATCACTTCAATTTAAAATGCTTGCATTAAATGTTGCACTATTAAACAAACTAGTGTTGTTTATTTGTTTAAATATTTTGCGAGTCTAGGCAATATTTTCATTAATGTCCCTAAAATCGCCAGATTAGATTTTTCCCCCTCTTTTTGAAACAGACAAAGCCATTTAGAGAATTCCTGTTAAAAATTCAATTACGAATTTCAGATTGTTACTTACTCACAGAAGATGAATCTTGTTTGCCAGATTTATTGCAAAATATTTTTGTTACAGCTTGTTTTGATAAAAATATGTGTATTTAAAAAAAAAGTCGCAATGTCATTTTAGTTTAAGGGCAAAAGGCAGTAATGCAGTGGTTCCCAACGTGGGACGTACGCCCACCAGGGGGCAATTTGATCTTCTATGGGGGCAATTCCAGATTTCTTACTCACTCATTCGCTATCAGTTACATTTGTCTTTTTAGGAGAAAAGTAATGTTGTAGACTAAAAGTAAATGAAATGCTAGCAAAATTTAAGAAATCAGTTTTTTAATGAATTTTTAAAATGCTCACTATCGAAATTTTAAAATAGATTTAAAACCAGAATAATTATGCGAGTAACCTTTTAAAATATTTTGATATCTAAAAAAGTATTAAAACTTACTATAATTTCTCTGGTAACATATTTTAAAATTGTTTGTAACGTTTTCGATTATTTATCGAATGCGTTTTCTTCTTCTATTCGAGAAGACATTTAACAATATTGGGAAACGGAAATAGAGAGAATGCGTTATGCTGAATAATGGCTACTTAAATTTGATACAGATGATAATCTTGAAATACTTCTTGTGTATTGTGTCATATCCATAGAAAGAAAAGTCAGTATCCAATGATTTTCCACTAACTCTTAATAAGTAACAAGAATGCATTATAAAATATATAAATTTATCAGTTTTAACGTTAAATGTAAGTGTATTTTTAAGGTATTTTATGAAGATAAAAATGCAAACCGTATAACACTTTTCCTTAACATTGAATTAAGTTGGAAAAGTACAGAAAATCTCGTTTTGGCATATAGGCAAAGATATAAAATCTCATTGCATTTTTAAAATTATATTTAAAACACATTCGTGGTAAAAGATTCCCCTCTTTGATAAGTTAAAAAATGTGAAATGAATAGTTATTGTTACGGCACTACTACACTCCCACCATGTGGATAGAGTTCCCTTAATTTACAAATTATGGGGGGGGGGGGGGTACATAGTGACTTTACAGATGCTTTGGTGGGGCGTGGCCAATAAAAGGTTGGGAACCACTGCAGTAATGCTTTCGTGGCATTAGTGCTTTTCTCCCGAAATTAAAATGATATTGCGACTATTTTTTTTAATGTACATAATTTTATCAAAACAAACTGTAATAAAAATATTTTGCAATAAATCTGGTAAACAAGATTCATCTTCCATAAGAGAGTAAAGATTCAGAAAATATGCGCAAGCGATGCGCAGATAGTAGATATTCTGCCAAATATGACGTCATACTGAAAATCCGCGTATTTGCATTATTCACCCCGTCCACCTAATACAGAAAAAAATATTTTACTAATAATATTTCTAAGTAAAGTCAGACGATGTCTATATTTATGCATGGAGGAAAGAGATAGATGGAGATGCAGTAAGGTGGCTGGGGGTGAGGCCAAAAAAGTAACTCAAAAATCAGTTACAGTCGGCCCAAACACAAGCACGTTCTTTGACGAAAAAAATGTAGAAATCTTTTAGCACTACAGTTTTTAATTCATAATACAATGGAAATCTGCTTTAGAAGGCTTAAAAATAAGCAAATCACTTTCATTTAGAAAAAAAAAAATGCACGGGTGATGTCAAAGAGTTCGATTCCTGTTCCAGATGCTTGTTTTGTCCAGCCCGACCGAGAACATTTAAATTTAAGCGATAACGCGCGTCATATTGCAAACCGTTTTTACGGCATACTGCACCTCCATCCGTGGAGGAAAGATATAGATGGAGATGCAGTAAGGTGGCTAGGGGTGACGCCAAAAAAGTAACCCTAAAATCCGCTTACAGTAGGCCCAAACACAAGCACGTTCTTTCACGAATAAAAGAAAAAAACTTTTAAAAATACAGTTTTAAATTCATAATAGAATGGAATGCTGCTTTAGAATGCTTAAAAATAAGCAGATCACTTTCATTTAGAGAAAAAAAATTGCACGGGTGATGTCAAAGAATTCGGTCCCTGTTCCAGATGCTTGTTTTGTTTGGGCCTTCTGTGGACGTTTAAATTTGAGCGATAAATGGTTTCATATTTCAAACCTTTTTTACGGCATACTGCATCTCCATCTATCTCTTTCCTCCATGATATTTATGGGACAGGTGATATTACATTTTTAGCTCCGGTACGGTATGCTATTTCTTTCTCCCAGCTTATTTTGTGTCTAAAAAATAACGTTAGCTTAAAGACGCTAGCAATAAACAAAGTAGATGTATCATTGTACAATTAAATGCTCTATAGCATTTTTTAAAATTTCTAAACATCACGCATTTTCAGTTTTTATACCATCGTATTTGGAAAAAAAAGTACTTTTTAATGCAATTTGTTTGAAAACTGCATCTCCATTTGTTTTTGAAATATTAATTTTTTTGTAGTTTTTAGCGACATTTGTTTCATTTTGGCAACTCAAGTACGCCATTTCTGTAGAAAATAAAGAAAAAATTGCTGAAAAATAGCAATTATATCTTTTTGTTGCCATTTTCTCATAAAATGAAAAAAAAATTAACTAAAAAAAATTAAACTAATTCTGGTACGAATGGGAAAAAAAAAATGGCCATAATTTTTTTTACAAAAAAAAATTATGGCCATTTTTTTTCCCCATTCGGACCAGAAAATCCGAGTTCTAACTTTTTGCGACTGCTCTTTCATCTTCACCTAACACTTCCTTTATAATAGCTGTTTCATAATAATGGAAGCCAGCAGTCCTTCAGAAGAAAATAACTCGGTGAAAGCGGAAACTCGGTTAGGCGGGACTCGGATAATCGGAACTCTACTGAATATGTCATTTTAAAAATGATCTTTAGAATATTTTTGTTGATGTTCAGAGGGACCTCCCCCTTGGATCCGCCACTGTAGATTACGTAGTTCAGTATTACATATTTTAAATTTTAAAATAAATCGTCTATTATAAAATTAGTAAAATTCTCTTTGTAAATATACTTTGTGGAAGGGGGGGGGGGGGAGCCAAAATCCATGTTTGCCCCGGGTGCAAAAAAGGCTAGTTTCGGCACTGGCGTCACTTACAATGAATATATTTATAGATGTCCACTCATGGCTTTTAATACTTCGTATGGCCAGCCCCTGATTACCGAATAGGCACGAGAAGCTTGTGCCCTTAGAAAATTTTGACGGGTCCCGAAATTCAGAAAACAGGGAGATTTATCACAAATATACGAACAAATTGGTAAAATTCTAAAGGTGAACTAGATATGAACAAAGGAAACCAGTATGTAAAGTAAGAAACTATGAATAACACACAGAATATTCAGAGGACCTCGTAGGTTTGATTCATAGTGAAGATGCGTTATTTCATCCAATTTTGTCGGCATTAAGCCTATAATGACAAAATTTAGCTCCTTATAACGCAACATAACAGAAAATAGAAAATAAAAATCCAAGCGATCTAAAGAAAGATACACCTCACACAGGATATTACAAATTATTAAAGCACAATACCTAAATTACGTACTAGGAACCACAACTTCAGCATGTCAGGATGCAAAACAGAGTTAGGACTATTTTAACATGTGGGCCACAGTTGAGTAACCGACTGAAACCCATAACTTTGCAGCCATCTGGTGTGAGAAAAGAAAAAAGTATATTGGAACTGGATTATTAACAATAATGTTTAGTGCTGCCATCTTTGCCCCCAAAAAGGAATGAAATTGAAGAAATCAAGAAGTGACTTAGATTAACATTTAGTTAAAGTAGAATGAAAAAATAGGAATAAACTTAATAAGTATTGAGTAAATACAAAATAGAATTAAGAATTATATAAAAATAAATAAATAAAAGGACATTTATTAAATTAACTATTTTAAAAACAAATATTATAATATAAAAAATGAGAATATAAATAACATTTAAAAAACAATTAGGAATATTTTGAGATAGTAAAATATAGCCTTGTATTATGTAACAATATGGGAAAAGTTATGAGAAATTTGTGATGTTAAATGCATGATACCCCGTATTTTTGTTTTAATATATCCATACAATATATAAGCGTTATATATATATATATATATTAAATTTTTCCATTTTTTTCGGTATCCATATTCATCTTTTTTTCTTCCATATTAATTCTTGTAATTATGTATAAGGCACTTTATTTTATACATACAGTTCTATATTATAGGTTTGTGGTATCCATTTTTATTGTCAATTCACAATATTGCGGTTTTTGATGATGGTCGGTAATGTTTAATTAATGGTTATATATATATATATATATATATTCGGTAATGTTTAATTAATGGTTATATATATATAATATATATATTCGGTAATGTTTAATTAATGGTTATCTATCTATCTATCTATATATATATATATATATATATATATATATATATAACCATTAATTAAACATTACCGGCCATCATCAAAAACCGCAATATTGTGAATGAAATGACAATAAAATGGATACCACAAACCTATAATATACAACTCTATGTATAAAATAAAGTGCCTTATACTTAATTACAAGATTTAATATGGAAGAAAAAAAGAAGAATATGGACACCGAAAAAAATAATTGAAAAACTTATATATTGAATTACGTTTTCAAGCGTACAGAATTCAATGATATAAGCAAATCGGTAGTTTTCTGTGAGAAAAAAATCTAAAAGCTGAATTTTTTTTTCTCCTGTACTCAAACAACCAATATGACCAACAGAATAGTTTCAAGATGAAAACAGAATAATATCAAATGGCATGAAATGGAAAAAACAATACAACCTTTTAAATATTTAATTTATAGCATAAAAAATAGAAACATTACACAACATACCGAATAAAATCCCAGTTGTTTTCAAAATATCCTCCTACACATGGTATCCAAAAGCACGATAAGATTAAGGTGAATTAAACAGTTAAGTTAACACAGAAATTAAAACCTATGGATTCAGTTAATTCATTTTGAAATACCGTGATAAATTCAATTAATATAATATAATTAGAAAATAATTACATTACTAAAATACCTAAAAATACTTTTAAATTGTTTAATTTCTTCTTTACAATATTGCCAATATTCAGTTTTCAATACCACCTGGTGTAAAAAATTAAAATTATTACTCTAATAGAAGCATTAAAAGACAAAATTTTGGTGCTGCCATCTATTATGTTATTTTAAAACTATTTATTATTATTCAAATGTCACAAGATAAACTTAATAAAAGCTAATGAATTTAAAATATATCAACTGCATTACCACACAAATACTAATATATAAATAATACCATACTATATATCATTATTCAAAAATTAAATAAATTAAATGTTAATAGAATGCTTTCAATATATTCTATTACCTTACCCATTTAATCTACCCTGAGAAATTAAATAATTTTATAACATTGATAATATATAGAATATAGCTATATGCTATAACATAAAATATATTATATATAATAAAAATATAAAAACTTTAATAATTACTGTTAAATACAAAAAATAATAAATTAATAAAATGAACAGGGGAAAAAATGGATGTTTATAGAAGATTGTCAGATTCTAAAATTCCCAATTGCCTAAAGATCACAAATATAGTGCGTGGATTATCTTCATATTAGCCATAAAAAAGCTAAAAAAATATTATTGTGACAATCAAACACATTAAACCTATAATTAATCATGGAATAGAAAGTTGAAAATAAAACAATATTAAAAAGTATAGAGGAATAATAATAATAACTAATTACCCAATTGTAATACACACAGTATAACATTAGTTATATCAAATAAACTTATATGCATATTAATCACTATAAAGATGGTATACTATTATTAATTAATATGATATTGTCCTGAGTAGACTAAAATTTAAAAACAAGTTAATTTTGAATTTGATTAAATATTAAATAAGCTAAATTTAATATGAATTGAAAAAAAATGTCCCCAATTACATATAAAACATCAAATCAACATCCATATAAAATACGTATTAGAAATGTAGTTATAATACAAAGATCCATCATTTTTTTAATTAACCATTGCGTATTATCCAGACAACTCCACCCTCCTCCGTACTCTAACATCTACCCACCCAACCATCCTATAGTAATTGTTTATTATTATTTTACAATTTTTAATTTTTTATATAAATATTTTTTTATTATATAAATTTTTTTGTAATTTTGTTTACGCATGTGTTAATTTGTTTTTTTTTTTTTTTTTTTTTTTAAGATCATGTAAGTACTAATTGTATATTAATGAATATATGAATTTTTTTGGAAAACCATGATTTAATGCATCATAAATTAGTTTTTTAATATTATTGTTAATTAGATGAGAAGAACATAAACATTTTATTCTATATAAATGATTAAGTATTATATTTCGATATACAGAATGATGAAGACAAGATTTAAAATTTGTAAATGTATTAACTTTGAATTTAAATTCTTTATGTTTATCATATAAATCTGTTATTGTTTTGTTGTCTTTTATTGTAATTTTAAGATCTAAGAAGTTATAATTGTATTGTTAGATAAGAGGCTTTCCGTTAATTCCAAATTAGTGGGATAATCAACTGGAAATTGAGAAATTTTAGCTTGATCAGTGGCAATTAAAATTATGTCATCAATATAACGATATAAATGTAGATTATTATTAGTAAAAGTACGTTCATAGTGATATAAGTATAAGTCTGATAATAAACTGGATGTACAACCACCTTGTGGTATACCGACGTGCTGTAAATACTATAATGTGTTATATTGCAATATATAATTATTATAGATAATGAAGTTTGTTAAAGATTTAAAATAAGCGATATCTATAATAGATGGTAATTCCAGTTTTTTATAATACTTTTTAACTAGTGCATTTATAATATTATGTAAATCTAATAAGTCTATATTATTAAAAAGATCTTTGAAGTCATATGTCGTTATATTATATACACAATGAAGATTTTTTAAAATATTGACCAGTTGATAGCTATTTTTTATACAATGTGTATTATCATTGTTATATATATATATATATATACACTCATTGCCATAAAAATTTGCGCACCAAGAAATAATTGTGGGATCGTAACGAAACTTGGCATGAAGGTACATATTAGGCAGATATGCAAATGATTAGAAATGCAGCGTGATTGCGCATTGCGTAATGCCACTAGAGGGCGTTGAACTTTGTCCTCCTTGGAGTATAAAACTGGTAAGCAGAACGTGTCTGAGTGTACCTTTTCTTTTGCAAAGGAAACGCTGAGGTAGACATGCCGTTACGCAGCCATCGAAGACAATATGAGCAGCTGTCAGAGTTTTAGAGGGGAAGAATCATCGGGATGATGGAAGCTGGGTGGTCAGCTCGGCGAGTAGCTCGTCAAGTAGGCCGTTCTGATTTTACTGAGAGGAGGTGTTGGGACCAGTTGACTGAAGAGACGTCATTTACACGGCGACCAGGCTCGGGACGCACTCGACAGACAAGTCGTCGAGAAGACCGTCACATCATACGAAACGCACGCGTAGAGCCAACTGCCTCAGTGGCCGCTATCCAGACACAGGAAGAATCTTCACTACGGATCCCTGTATCTTTCCGAACCATCGCAAGGTGCCTGGCCGAAGGACATCTAGTATCGCGGCGCCCATTACGTGTGCTGCCAATGACACCCACCCACCGACGCCTCCGTTTGGATGGTGTCGCTTACGACAGGATTGGACTGCAACGGAATGGAACCAGGTCGTCTTCAGCGACGACTCTAGATTCAATTTGAGCAGCGATGACAATCGTGTTCGTGTGTGGAGGCCCCGTGGTGAATGCCTCAATCCTGCCTTCGCTTTACAGCGACACACCGCTCTCACAGCTGGTGTGATGGTATGGGGTGCCATTGCTTACGATACACGGTCATCCCTAATATTGATCCGTGGCACAATGACAGCCCAGCGGTACATCCAGGACATACTTCAGCCACATGTGTTGCCACTCGTGGCAGGGCTCCCAGGAGCCTTTTTCAGCAAGACAATGCTCGGCCACACACAGCAAGGATGTCACAAGCCTGCCTCCGCCACATTACCACCCTTCCCTGGCCTGCTCGATCCCCAGATTTGTCACCAATCGAGCATAACTGGGATCATTTGGGACGGCAAGTTGGCTACCCTACGAATTTGGTTGAACTCGAGGCGCGTTTACAGCAACTGTGGAACGAGATGTCTCAGGACATCATGCGGAACTTGTATGCCTCAATGCCCGCTCGTATCGCATCGTGCATTCGCTCTAGAGGGGGTCCAACAGAGTACTAAAATTCCCGTTCATTTGTACTTTTTTCTGCAATAAATGATCCTTTTTCTTTGGTTTTCTACTCATTTACTTATATGACAGTAGTACTTACGCGTGTAAAATTTCGTTTCATTTGGACATATTTTTCTTGGTGCGCAAATTTTTATGACAATGAGTGTATATATATATGGGAATTTCGTAGGAACACCTGCATTAGACCGAATGTCTCCAACTTCGTGCTTCTGCTTCGAGATTAAAAAGGGAACGTAAACCAACGAAGCTGTGTGAAGTAGAAACGGAGTGGAAGTAATGGAACGAGGAAAAAGTTCGACGATGTTGATTTTGTAAAAGAATCAAAATGAATAACGTTTTTGGTGGTTTTGGTACGTGCACGTGTGGGTGAGCTCTGCGCTTTCAAGTGGGGGCGTAAACCAACGTGGCGGCCGGTGTATTATTCTTGTGTGTTTTCCTTTTCTACTTTTTACAGTGGTGTGATACCGCTGGTGTATTTTTGATATTATATTTGTGTCTGCAACTGGGGTAAGCGTATTTAGTTATAATTTTGTTTTGATTTTAGAGCTGTAATTGGAGTTCTTCCCCGGTTTTGTTTGTGTTGTGTAGTGTAGCAGGTCTACCTACAGTTATGAGTAATACTATTGTTAAAGTGATTCCTGACTCAGGGCCGGAATTTATTAATGCAGTAATAAATGATGTTGCTATTTCGAGCTCTGAAATGCAGAATTTTATATTAAATAATGTTTCTGAGCCAGGTTCCGGAAATGAGAGTGTGAATATGGATATGACTGAAGCTGTAGATGGTGGTTCTCAATTTGTTGAAAATAACCCTTTATTTGCTCGTTCCTCTGCTGATGTTGAAGATTTGTTGATAAAGGCGGCTGGTAATGGAGGAAGGAACTTTAACATATTTTTAACTAGCACTGAGTCAGCTGCAATCCCAAAACGTAACCCTCGGGATGTTCAAATCGAAATACGGTCTAAAGTACAGAATTCTGAGAAAATTGACAATGTGAAATTCACTCGAGCTGGATGTTTAATTTTTTCTACCAAGGACGTTTCGTGCGCCAGAAATATTTGTAAAATATCTTCTTTTCTTGGAGTTCAGGTTTCTTCCAGAGTGCTATGGGAAAATATCTCAAACAGATTCTTGTTATTCAATATCCCGGTCGATATTCCACTAGCAGATATCGCTCGGGAGATAGAGGAGTCAAACAGTTTACACATCTTAGAAGTGCGTCGTTTTATGAAGAAAAACAGTAAAAATGAAACGTCCCCGGTGCTTTTTACAACTTTGGGTATTTCCCTCCCACCTGAAATTAAAACATGGTTTTCCGTCCAGCGCATACGGCAATTCATTGACCGGCCACGCCAATGCTCAAAATGCTTTAAGTTTAACCATAGTACTACTCGTTGCAATTCAGAACAACTGTGTGCTACCTGTGGTATTCACCATGATGGTCCATGCACTGCCCCTCTTTCGTGGGCCAACTGCGGTGCGGAGCACAGATCGGATTTTAATCAGTGTCCGGTTCGTCTTAAAGAAGTCGAGCTTCTACGATTTAAATGCCAGAACTTCTTGTCTTTCATAGATGCTCGGCGGCAATTCTCTCCTAAATCTGAAATTAAGTCCTATGCCAAAATAGCTAGTGTCCAGAAAACAGAGGTGGATGAATTTCAAAAAATCATTGAAGTCCGCACCAACGCCATGCTGAAAATTATAGTTGAACTTTTTACCAAACAATCAGAGAAAGTGATTGAAGCTATCACGGATAT
Source organism: Maratus speciosus (assembly GCA_963932465.1). Taxonomy (NCBI): domain Eukaryota; kingdom Metazoa; phylum Arthropoda; class Arachnida; order Araneae; family Salticidae; genus Maratus; species Maratus speciosus. The sequence continues at coordinate 334,279,959 of OZ010799.1, forward strand.
GAGCAATATGCTCGTAAATTGCATGGCAAAATGGAACGATTTCTCACCTGAAAGACGAAAAAAACACAATCACGGCAGCGGCCCTCAGATGAGGTAGCGTTTGCCTTTGGGACTCTGTTCTTTTCTTGTTTTGTTACTGGCGATTGCAAGTTGCAATTTGCGAAAAAAAAAAAAAAAAAAAAAAAAAAATGTTTTTGGGGGGTTTACTGTACACTTTTCTGTTAGTTTTTGCTAGGGGCAGTCGCCTTATTTGGTCTTGGTGGTTGTACTTTAGAGTACAGCTGTTTTTTGGTTTGTGGCCCTATGGGTATTAAAATTGTTCAGTGGAATTGCAGGAGTATATTGAACAAAGACCCCTGGCTCAAGTGTCCTCTGTTCGCCTCTGCGGATATTTTGGTTCTCCAAGAGACTTTTTTAGCTTCAGACAAGTCCCTGGTTATACCGGGTAAAGTTGTGTATCGTTTGGATAGGGTGGACCGCCCGGGTGGTGGTCTTGCCATTGCGGTGAACTCCGCGTGGTCTTCTCAGCAGCTGAACCTCGCAAACTACAGTTGGGCCAATGAAGTGATGGGTATTCAGGTTTTCTTGAACTCGGGGCTGCTTAATATTGTTAATATTTATTCCTCGTCGGGTCTGGTGGTGTCTGACCTTGATGAAATCTGTCGCTCCTTGTCTGGTAGTTCGTTCATTTTGGGCGACTTTAATCTTCACCATTCGATGTGGGGTTCCCCGGTGTCGTCCCGGGCCAGTGAGCACTTTGTTGAATGGATCTCGGACAGTCCATTTTGTTTAATGAATACTACTGAGCACACGCACATGGCCCCCAATGGCTCCTCGTCTCTAATAGATTTGTCGCTCTGTTCTCCGGACCTTTATGCTTGTTCCACGCTGTCAGTGGTTGAGGATTTGTATGATAGTGATCATTTCCCGATTGCTATCTCGGTTGACCTTCGGTCGCCGCCTCTTCCTTGTTACACTCTTTATAACTGGTCGCTGATCTGCCGGGAAATCAATAACAACCTTCACTCTCTTTCTGAAATTGATTATGATGCCTTCCAGTCGATGGTCCATAGTGCCATGTCGAAGTTCAGCTTTGTTCGTCCTGGTCCGTCGAAGTCCCTCCCGGTCTGGTGGTCTACCAGGTGTAGTAACCTCAGCAAGCAGAAGAAGTTTTTGTTGAAGCGGGCCCGTCTGCTGGTCTCAAGTGATTATTGGATTAAGTACAAGAGGACGTCGGCTAAGCTTCGTCAGGTTGTCAAAGAGTCTAAGCGGCGGTTCTGGGATAAGATGTGCTGCGATGCAGGGGACCCTCGTCTCCTGTATAAAGTCTTTCAAAAAATTAAAAATCGCTCAAGTTCCCCTGCTAGCTCCCATTTTCTCCTACAGGGGGCTGACTCGTCTGGTGCAGATGCGGTATCTCAGGCTGAAATCTTGGCCGACCACTTCAGTGCGGACTGCGATCATGAGCCAATTCCTCTCACATATGGGGAAGAAGGCAGCTCCTCTCTCAACGGCCTTTTCACGTTACCGGAATTGAAAGATGCCATCCATCGCACAAAAACCTCCACCCCTGGGGAAGACAAGATTAGTGCTGCGCTTTTTAAAGGCTTAGATGACCTCGCGCTTGATCGTCTGCTGCAGCTCTTCAATGAAAGTTGGACTTCTGGTGACATTCCGTCGAGTTGGACTTCAGCTGTGATTCTGCCGATACCTAAACCTGGGAAACCAAAAACACATGCCTCCTCGTATCGCCCTATTGCCTTGACTTCGGTCATGTGCAAAATCTGCGAGAGGATGATCTCAAAGCGGATTACTCGTCTCCTCCTCGAAAATAAGATCCTTCATAGTAGACATCTGGGGTTCCAACCATTTCGTGATAGCCATACGGCGCTGACGATGCTGCATCTCGATATTCATCAGGCTAGGAGGGAGAAGAAGTATATCTTGGGGGTTGCCCTTGACCTTCAGGCAGCATACGATTCGGTCTATACCGACGGGTTAATTTACAAGTGTGCTCAGATCGGCATATCTGGCCGTATGCTTCGCTGGCTTCACTGCTTTTTATCCGAAAGATCCATTAAAGTAGCTTGGAGAGGTGTCACATCGTCTACCCGGATCCTTCGTAGAGGGGTTCCTCAAGGGGCGGTGTTAAGCCCTACTCTGTTTACAATCTTTATGGCGGACTTTTTTGAAATTTTGGAGGGCCTCGGCATCAAATTTTTAATCTATGCAGATGACATCTTTGTCTACTGTGATTGTGCCTCTTTGGAGTCCTGCTGGACTAGATTGCAAGAAGCCTTAAGGCTGATCATGCAGTGGTGTAACTACTGGAAGTTATCTATAAGACCGGATAAGTGTCAGGCTATCAACCTCTCGAGAAGATTAGGGGATTGTGATTCTCATTTCAGTGTCAATGGAGGAATCATCGAGTGGTGCTCAGAAATTAAGTTTCTTGGGTTCTATGTGGCTCAACGGGGCGGCTTCCGTAAACATGCGGAATACCTCAGAAAGAAACTGTTCTCAAGAATAAACATTTTAAAGTCTTTGGCTCAGAAAAGGTATGGTGCAAGGTCATTCCACCTGCTCACCTTGGTTTCGGCATCCATTCGTAGTATCATGGAGTACGGTGCTGCTGTTCTTAATTTAGCCTGTCCTTCATTTTTCCAAAAACTGGAGGTTCTTCAGACGAGCGCCCTTAGGGTGGCGTTGGGCCTGCCGAAGTGGACCCCTAACCTAGTATTAAGAAAACACGCTGATGCTTTCCCTATTATCGACAGGATTGGTATTTTGGCTTTTGGATTCTGGATCAAGCACCTGGCCTTGGGTAGTTGGTCTCCTCTGTTCGAGGCACGGGATGCGAGTCTGGCATCGATCACTTCTAATATCTCTTGTGTTTCTGATACTCTTAATGAGTTGAATTGCCGTCCAGATCATCTTCTATGCTTTCAAATCCCGCTGCCTATGAATGTGAATGCGATTCATATTGTTACTTCGGGTCTTTCTTTTCAGAGTAAGAATATGGCTGCTCCCATGTTGGCTCCCTTGTTTTCGGAATTTATCGAGAACTTCTCTGGCTCTTGGGAAATTATAGCCACTGATGCATCTAAGACAACTTCGATCACTGGGATAGCAGGCTGTTCGGCTATTGGTCATTTTGGGTACCGGGTTTCCCAGGTGAATTCGATTTTCACTGCGGAGGCTCTTGCTGTTGGCATGGCTATCGATGAGTTAGTCTCTTTGTCTCGTCCGGTCTTGATTCTCTCGGATAGCTTGTCTGTCCTCTCTGCTCTTCAGTCGATCTCTCTTAAGTCTCCTAAGGTCATCATCTGGCTGCATAATAAAATCATGAGGGTGTCGTCTCTCTCTCCTTCTATTCATCTGTACTGGGTTCCGGGTCACCGGGGGATCCCCCTTAATGAAAGGGCTGACTTTCTTGCAAGAAGTGTTAATGATTCTGACATTTTGATTGATTGGATCGCTCCGGAGGATTTAATCTATGCCTATAAGATGAAGGTCAAGCAGCGGTTTGGTCAGCTGTATGAGTCTGGTAAATATTTCTCGTCGCACGGGGACATTCCTAATGTTAAGTGTACTCATGGTTGGGCCGGCAATAGGAGAGATGATGTTTTGATTACTCGGCTCCTCTGTAGAATGTTGATAACTCCTGAGATGTTAGCTCGTTTCAAGCTTCTTTCTGACGGTAGCTGCCGTACGTGTGGTGTGTCTGACTCCTTGGAGCACGTTTTATTTTTTTGCCCTAGGTATCGGTCTCAGCGTAGCCGATGTTGGGATAATGCTGTTTTGAATAGCGAGTGCTTTAAGTCTTTTGTGTGTTTTATAAAAAAGTTTTGTGATTGTCATGGGTTCCGTGCGTCTACTCTGAACTTTTTTCATAGTATTGATCGGTTCTAGTGGTGTGCTGTTCGCTTTTTCTTGATTCATGTGCTTATTTTATCCACTGCTCGTGCTAGAGTGTTCATTCGTGACTGGACTTTTGGATCATTCGGGATAAAAGCCTTGCTGCTATAGATCCCAAAGCTCACCCAACTCAAACCAAAAAAAAAGAATCAAAATACTTTCGACGCTACAAAACGGAAGGCTTAAACGACGTGTAGAAATGCTGGAAATATTACGACGTTTATAAATGAAGCCTGAATTATAGTTTTTAAGCTAATTAAAGAACGAGAAGAGTGTTTTTTTTATCTGTATTTTGTTTGTGTGTTCGTCTCAATAAATGTCAGTGCTCGTCCTAAAAGTGAGTTGTGATTCATGTATAGAGTCTCACCCCATAAAGTGGCGTCAGAAGTCCCAGTTAACCCACAAATATTATTAATTCGTCAAAATTACCCATCTTACGGATTCAAGCCAGATATTCTTCTAACGGTGAGTTCATTGTTATTATTTTATTATGAAGTTAGTTGAAATACCAGAACTGGAACTTGCATTTAAAAACGAACGAACCAATAAAATTAAATTATTACATAAATTCCTATTTGATGCTGACGGTGATCGATCTAATAGAAAGAGAATACGTGATTTTACTGGTTTCGGTTTTCAAACCGACAGCACCGATTTCAAAAATAAAATAACTAAAGTTCAAACTGATTTTTCATTAAATGATCTGATTACAGTGTGCAATCTACTTTGTATTGATAATGAGGGATCTTTAAACGATCTCGCAACCCGATTAGTTACATACCTTTCAGACTTGACCTTACTACAAAATAATATAATACAAAATGAAAGTGACACTGACTCGGAACCCGAATTGCCTTCAAATAATATGACTTCAAGTAACACTGAATTATCAAATTTTGACAAACAGAAGCAATTTCCAGTTCAAAGTTTTGTGCCATCGTCTATTAATTTCACTGATATTGAAAGTGTCGTACCTGTTTTTGATGGAAGTTCTTTTAGTGATATAAATGTATGGATAAATAATTTTGACGATGTCACTAATATGTTTAACTTATCTGACTTTCATAAATTCATATTTTGTAAACGATCCTTACGAGGAAAGGCCCAGTTATTAGTACAAACAGAATTTCATATCAATTCATATGACAAACTTAAACAGCTCTTAATTTCAGAGTTTAGTACCACTTATAATTCTGCCGAGTTACATGATATATTAAATAAACGAAAATTGCAAGAAAATGAATCGATAGAAGAATATTTTCTTATCATGAAACAAATATGCTCGCGTGGTAAAATCGAGGATTCCGCATTAATGCAATACATCATAAACGGCATACTCGACCCCGTTTTCAGAAAATCAATGTTATATGGATGCCAATCCATTGTAGAATTTAAGCAAAAGCTCAAAATTTATGACAAAATTCGACATGACTTTGAGAACAGTAAATTTCGTAAAGTCAAACCTGAAATGCCAGTGAAGGAGAAATCCTTTCGATCAAAATCTGATCTTTTTTGCTTTAATTGTGGTTTGTCAAATCATAAAAGTAGCCAATGCAGACATAAAGACAAAGGCCCTCGTTGTTTTAATTGTTCGAATTTTGGCCATAAATCGGCTCAGTGTGATCAACCAAGGAGGCCTAGAGCTAAGTCTGAACCCTCCAATGTTTCCACAGTTACGTCGAACACTTTTATGACCAAACAAGTCATTATTTCGTCTGTAAATGTTACATCATTGGTAGACACAGGTAGTGAAAGAAGTTTGCTAAAGGAAAGTATTTACCGCAAACTCCCTACAATCTCGAACCTTGAACATTCAACTATCACATTAACTGGATTAGGAAATACTATAATCAAACCCCTGGGTTTTTTCTCTACGGACATTATGATAGATGATTTTAATTATACAACTAATGTTTATGTAGTCCCAGATTTTTCCATATCTTTTGATCTTATTATTGGTACAGATGTTATAAAACAGAGTATTTTAACAATTTCTGGAAATAATATTTCGATGCAAAAAATCGAGGAAAATGACGATACGCCCAATAAATTTTTGATTAATGCTGCTCATGTGTTACACGATCTTAATCTTGATTTATCTCATATTACCGATGAAACAATACGTTCAAAAATTTCAGAACTTATTCAAAATTATTCTCCCAGAAAAATAAAAACAACTGATGTTAAATTATCAATTCATCTGGAAAACGAAGAACCTGTCACTAGTCCTCCCAGACGCTTGGCACAAATAGAGAAAAACTTTGTCGAAAAGCAAATTTCTGAGTGGCTCGAAAAAGGAATTATTCGTAAAAGCACTAGTAATTTTTCATCACCTATTGTCTTAGTAAAAAAGAAAGATGGTTCATATAAATTGTGTGTTGATTATAGGAAGTTAAATTCTAAAACACATAAACAACGTTTTCCCCTCCCATTAACTGATGACATTATTGATCAGTTGCATTCTGCAAAAGTATTTACTACTCTTGACCTTAAAAATGCTTTTTTTCATGTCGAAGTAGAAGAAAATAGTAGAAAATATACTTCTTTCGTAACACATTCTGGTCAATTTGAATTCTTATATATGAATTGTGGCCTTAGCGATGCACCCTTAGTGTTTCAAAGATATATTTATAACGTTTTTTGAGACCTCACTAATGAAAAAGTACTTATTGTCTATATGGATGACTTCATAATACCAGCTGAAAACGAAGTCGAAGGACTCCAAAAATTACAACGCGTCCTTACAACTGCATCCGAATATGGTTTAGAGTTGAATCTCAAAAAATGCCACTTTTTACAGCGAGAAATTGATTTTTTGGGTTACCACATTAAAAATGGTCAACTGCATCCATCTCCCTTAAAAACTAAATCTGTCCTTAATTTCCCAGAACCTAAAAGTATAAAAGATGTACATTCATTTGTCGGACTAACTTCATATTTTCGTAAATTCATTCAAGATTACTCTTTAATAGCTAAGCCTTTAACAGATCTCCTTAGAAAGGACACTAAGTTTCACTTTGGTGACCAGCAACGAAATGCATTTAATCAGCTGAAACACATCCTTTCTTCAGGTCCTGTTTTAAGCATTTATAACCCTAGTAACGAAACAGAAGTTCACTGTGATGCATCTATTGACGGTTACGGAGCAGTCCTCCTTCAAAAGTCTTCTATTGACAATCAATTTCACCCTGTCTACTTTATGAGCAAAAAAAAAAACCACAGATGCCGAACGTAAATATTCGAGTTATGAATTAGAAGTTTTAGCTGTCATAGAAGCCCTTAAAAAATTTCGCGTTTACATTCTAAGTATTCCTTTCAAGATAGTCACAGATTGCAACGCATTCGCCCTTACTATGAATAAAAAAGATCTTTGCACCAAGATTGCTCGATGGGCTTTAATGTTAGCTGACTATAACTATACAATCGAACACAGACAAGGTACACGCATGCGCCATGTCGACGCTTTAAGTAGAAATCCAATATGTATGATCATTCAAGATAGTTTTACTTCCAAAATCATACAATCACAGAACACTGACGAACATATACAGGCCATCAAAGAAATTTTGAAAACAAAGCCATATGACAACTATTTCCTTAAAAATAACGTTCTCTATAAAACTCATAAAGGTATCGATCTGATAGTTGTGCCGGATGAAATGCAGCTAAATGTCATTAAACACGTTCATGACAAAGGACATTTTGGCCGTAAACGCTGTGAAGAATTTCTCATCCCTAATATCTCAAATAAAATTGATAAAATTATAGCAAATTGTGTAACATGCCTTTTGTATAATCGCAAACGTGGAAAACAAGAAGGTGAATTACATCCCTTAACTAAAGAAGAGACTCCCCTCCAAACCTACCACATTGATCATTTAGGCCCTCTTGAAACAACTAACAAAAATTACAACCATATTTTGTCTTTAATAGATGCATTTACTAAATTCGTCTGGTTGTATCCCTGTAAAACCACTTCTGCTACGGAAGTTATATCAAAACTACGACAACAAAGTTATACTTTTGGCAATCCTTCCACCATCATTAGCGATAAAGGTCCTGCATTTACAAGCAAAGAATTTACTGATTATTGTCAAGATGAAAATATAAAGCACGAGACAGTTACAACTGGCCTTCCCCGTGCCAATGGTCAAGTAGAAAGACTTAATTCCACCATAATTTCTGTAATCTCTAAAATGTCCAAAGACGAACCGACCAAATGGTTTAAACATGTTCCTAAAGTTCAACAAGTCATTAATTCAACTTACCAACGAAGCATTAAGAAAACACCGTTTGAAATATTATTTGGTACAAAAATGAAACAGAAAGAAGATGTACAAATTATTGACCTCTTAAACAATGCGGTCCAAGAACAATTCATGAAAAACAGAGACGAGCTCCGTAAAGAAGCCAAGAAGAATATTCTGGAAATTCAACAAGACAATCGCATGCACTATAATTTACGACGTAAGAAACCCCGGAAGTACAAGCTTGGTGACCTTGTAGCAATTAAGAGAACCCAGCAAAGACAAGGTTTAAAGTTGAAATCTAAATTCTTAGGTCCGTATAAAGTAATCAAAGTGAAGTCTAACGATACCTACGACGTAACGAAAATCTCATCAACTGAAGGACCGATAAATACTAGCTCCTGTGCTGAATACATGAAACCTTGGCCTGACGATAACTGAAACTTCAAAAACATTTTTCTTAAATCTTTTCTTCTTATGTGTTTGTAACAATTTTATAAGTCAACCCATATGATGTTACGCTACTTCAACTATGACGTGCAGATTTTTTTTTCTCTTTTCCCCCTAAGAACAGTTACTGGTTTTTGTTTTTTGTTTTTTTCAGATTCTATTTTACCACATGTCGCTGCGGCAGCTCCAGATGTCAGGACGGCCGCTTGTGGGAATTTCGTAGGAACACCTGCATTAGACCGAATGTCTCCAACTTCGTGCTTCTGCTTCGAGATTAAAAAGGGAACGTAAACCAACGAAGCTGTATGAAGTAAAAACGGAGTGGAAGTAATGGGACGAGGAAAAAGTTCGGCGATGTTGATTTTGTAAAAGAATCAAAATACTTTCGACGCTACAAAACGGAAGGTTTAAACGACGTGTAGAAATGCTGGAAATATTAAGACGTTTATAAATGAAGACTGAATTATAGTTTTTAAGCTAATTAAAGAACGAGAAGAGTGTTTTTTATCTGTATTTTGTTTGTGTGTTCGTCTCAATAAATGTCAGTGCTCGTCCTAAAAGTGAGTTGTGATTCATGTATAGAGTCTCACCCCATATATATATATATATATATATATATATATATATATATATATATATATATATATATATATGTATATGTATATATATATATATATATATATATGTGTGTGTATATATATATATATATATATATCATATATATATATAATATATGTATATAATTATATTATATATATATATATATATATATATAACCATTAAATAAACATTACCGACCACCAACAAAAGCTGTGAAATTATGAGTAAAATGACATTAACAAATATATATATGTATATAAGTGTTTCATAAAAATACCTTTCATAACAAATTATTTTTTCATGTAATAGATTAGTTTCAACCACATGATCATAATTTTACAGTTTTTCCATTATTTTAGATGTATATTTATTTTACATATTGAATTTAGCTATTGCCAAAATTGAAAGAAGTATTTCAAAAGATTAATATTTTATGTCGTGCATACATTCTAAATTCAACCTTTTATTTAACTTACATTTTTAAGCTAATGACATGCAAAATCTCATCATTGTATATATTTCTTGATTGTATCCAATTTTTTTGTAAGAGGAACACAAAAAAAGAGATTTTTAATGAAATATATATGAACTAAACTGAGCCGCTCTTTGTAATAATATTTGCAGTATCGGTGAGCTTCTGGCATATCGAATTTAGAAAACTCTTCCCGAATGAAAGGGGGGCCCCGAAATGACACCGTGCTTCCCACAACTTCAGGGGTTAATCGGACCCTGCTATGTCCACCTTTAGCAGATATGACTTCCTTTATACGTCTTGGCATCCCTTGGGTGTGTTTCTGAATCAGTCGTTCCATTTCATCCCTATGATGACATGCACGAAATATTAGCTCAATCAATTGAACCTTGTTTGTTGCTGTAATTTCGTTGACTCTGGTCTTCGAGTCAACAAAATTGCAGCAATAAACAAGGTTCAACTAATTGAGCAATTAATTCGTGTGTGGCATCATAGTGATGAAATGGAACGACTGGTTCAGAAACACATCCAAGGGATGCCAAGACGTATAAAGGCAGTCATATCTACTAAAGGTGGACATACGAAGCACTGAAATCAATGAATGGACATCTATAACTATGTTCATTGTAAGTAATGCATATAAAGGGTGTCCATAATTAAACGACCCTACTGTAAAGTTGTCTACAGGCGAAACTATTGTTCATAAAGTTGTGAAATTTTGTGAAAGACATAATAAAAGGATGGGAATTTGTTTGAGC